>LR738712.1:326237534-326250803 GCA_902687465.1 Secale cereale
GGGGCCATCTAGCTGCCCCAAATCGCTTTGGCAGAGCTGGGTGTGGTTGTATAAGTTCCTTCCTGGTGGAAGGAAATATTATATGGAAATTATTGTTGCTATTTGTTGGGGGATTTGGTGCACTCGTAATAAATCACCTTTGAGAAATGCATTGTTCGTACTCCCTTGGAGACTGTCTTCACTGCCTGGGTGCAGATGTTGGTCCGGGTGGCGGCGGCACTAGCTAATTGGTCTACTTCCCAAGGCAGGTTCGCGCTGGAGCATGGTGCTGGAGCCTGAGCTAGTTGATGGAGAGCTTGTCTTTTGATCAGGGCTGTTCTCACTGGGGTATGACGTCCGTTGAGTATGATCTGTAACCTTTTGGATGATGGTCGTAGTTCTAGGCTGTTCTCACTGGGGTATGACGTCCGCTGAGTATGATCCGTAACCTTTTGGATGATGGTCGTAGTTCCCTATCTGAATCGTCCTGATTAATTCTCTTTCGATTACTAGCTGGTTAGTGCCAACAGGTTTTCACCCCATGGTGGGTGCTTCATTTTAGAGGCACCTACAGCGGTTTTCCTGTTGGTGCTCCAACTCGCTCTCCCCTTTCCTCGAAACAGGCTTTCGCCCCGCTTTATATATAAAGCACGACACAACAAGGTACATGGTTGAACGATACATGGTAGTGAGGAAGCCCTCAAGAAAGCAAATCTAAAGATACAACATGAAGCAAAGAACAAGCCTAATACATCGCCGTGGCCCGACGACCGGTGCCTGAGCTCCACGGCAACGCCCTCAAGAGGGTATGGCGCTAGGCGTCGCTGCTGCTGAGTCCGCAGACATGGATTTTCATCCGGAGCCCTGACATAGGGAGGAGCACCGCGACAACGTCCTCAAGAGGATAATGACACCCGCAGGTGCCGCCGTTGCCGACGCCGAAGCGCGAAGCTTTCGCTTAGAACTCCTCCATCCCACATGAGACATCTAGGTCACCACCGCAGCGAAGACTAGCCCGTCCACACCAGATTTGGGCGCCACCACTTCCACTGGAAGAGAGCAAGCAAGAGCCTCCCGCCGCTACTCCCCTTGCCGCCCACACGACCAAGAGTCGAAGCCACCACCGCCATGGAGCCCGCCCAAGAGCAGTCCGCGTAGCCCACCTTCAGAGGCCGCCACCCAGGCACCCAATGACGAATCTAACACCAACGCCATAACAAGCAGACACCACCCCGAAGCATCCCACGGAACACCGCCTCGACCTGGCTAGAGGTGACCGGAGCAAGCTTGAGGAGCAACCAGCCCTAGTCAGGGGGACCCGTCAACCCCTGAACCGGCGGGCCAGCCCGTGCCGCCGGCCAACTGCCAGGCAACACGCCCGGGAGGGGCAGGCGTCGCCCCAGCAGATCCAGCTGTCCAGATCCAGATGGGGAGACCACCGCGGCATCCGGCACCTCCGGCCGCCCCGTAGCAACCGGCGCCTCCGGGCGCCACTCAACATACCTTCGTCGGGCCCCATAGCATGCTGCATCACCGCCGCGCCAAGGCCAAGGGCCGCCTCACAACCCAGCACACCCGACGTCGCCAGCCCGCGGGAGGAGGCCGCCACACGCCCGCACGAACTCCACCACTACCGCGCTGCCACTCCACCAACCACTGCAGAGACGGTCGACCGCGGCCCTAGCTGCCCGCAAAGCGCCCCAACCCGCATCGCCCGCCAGATCTGGCCGCTGCTGCATCAGCAGCCACCAGCGCATGGCCGGGCACACCCCGCCCCAGCGCAGCCCACCGAAGCCGCCAGCAGGGCCTCGAGCATTCGCCACCGCGCCGCCATGTCCCGCGCACCACAGCGCCCAAGCCCGACGACGTCGGCCCGCGCCAGCCCCTGTCGCGCGAGGGGGTGTGATGCGGAGCATCCCAAGCTCATCCCCATGGACCATCAATCGCCTCACCAAGTGCTCCAAGGACCAATGACATGTGCTCGTGCTAGAGCACTTGAATCCCAGGTTAACTCTCCTTGTTGAATTCCCATTTGACCACCTTGAGACATGGCTGCTACCTCAAACGGAGACACTTTGTGTGCTTAGGTGCCAAGGAGAAGTTACGATGCAAGACGGAGACCAAGAGCATGAACCAGGATTCTCCCAGCGCAGAGAAACCGGTACTACCGGTCCAACTACCGGTCCACCGGTACTACCGGTCCAACTACCAGCCAACTACCGCTACACCTTCTGTGATCGACCGGTGCAAGGCCGGTGCAAGGCCGGAACTTCCGGTAAAACCGCAAAGACCGGTACTACCGGTCCCAGGACCGGTACTACCGCCCTGCCTGCGCGCAGTTGAAGGGTTTTCACCCATGTATCCCCCCAACTTACCCCTTGGACTATAAGTACTCTTTCCCTTCGTTCTTTTAGGGGCAGCTTTTGGATAGCTCATCATAGACCTCTGTGGATTCTCTCCTACGAGACCGCGGCCTCTTCGGAGAAGATCCACCTCGGATTCAAGACCTCCACATCGGGGAAGATCCCAAGGGATATCCAAGACCTCCTACGGGAGAAGACTATCTTTGTACCACCGTTGTTGACTATGGACCGTGTATCTCGATATGTATCGTGGATCTAGCACTTGTGTGACCGTATTCGTGCTGATTTGATAGTTTCCCCTCGTGTTTTCCTCCGTATCTTCCTTGTGTTCTCCGTGCTCATCGTGGGATAACCTCCTTTCGTGAAAGATCTGCCGATTAGGGTTCCACCCTACATCATTATGATATCTAGAGCATAGGTTGATCACGAATTTGGAGCCCCACACCTTGTTTTCTAGCTTGTTTTTGTTGTGTTCTTCCCAATTTCGAAAATCCCCACCAAAAATAGCCCCAAAAAATTTTTGTGATCTTTTGATTTGGCAAGATTTTGTTGAATTTGTTCCATGGATTTGCTGTGCCACGAGTGGATCTAGCATTTCCCCCAGTTTCCCACCTTTCCATCCACGAAATCCACCCAATTCCGACCCCGAAATCATCCATTTCCGCCCATATTCCGTCCCGACCCAGTTCTGAGAATTTTCCCGACACCAGCGGTACTACCGGTGGCACTAGCGGTACTTCCGCTGAGCACCACAAGCGGTACTACCGGTCTACCAAGCGATACTTCCGCCCCACCCAGTTTCAGCCTTCCGAGTTTCACTGTTTTGACCATAACTTTCACTCCCGAACTCCGATTTGAGTGTTCTTTGGCTCGTTGAAAAGCTAGCGACGTGCCCGAGCTGCTCATCATGTTTTTACCACCAATAGACTCCAGCAAATTTTGTCAAATTTGGCAAGTTTGCTTAGGCCCTCCACCACATACACCTTCCGCATACCACCACCACTTCCGCAACCACCATCGTTTCAACCCTTCGATTTTGACAATTTTGTCTCACTTTGCCTTGGATACTTGAGTTGTGGTTTCACTGTTTCCTTGGATGTTTCGGCTACCTTGGAACGGAACGACGTCGACAACACCACCGCTCACCCTCGGCAAGGACGGTAACATCGACGACACCTTGTTCATCCTACCTTGCAATTGCATTGTCACCCTATGGACCATCTTTGCGTAGCTTTCCAATTGAGACTAGCCATTTGAGTATTGCCGGGCCACGACACTTGTGCACATTAGTGATAGTCATAGATATTGCATACTACATCATCATATCTCCGTGTGACAAAAGAGTGTCCCGCATACACAATAGCTACCTTGATCCGAGAAGCATGCATAAGTATCCAAAGAAAGAGCTCACAAGCTTTTAAGCAAAAGAGCCAACCAAAGCTTATAAGCAAAGGAAAATAGCATCATACGCCTTGCATCAAAAGAGATCATATGACATAGCAATACATCATCTTGTGCTCAAGCATCGGCACCTCATACACTCATAGTATACTTGTGATAGAAAGTCGTTACGTTTTGCCTCTTATAGGTTGTGCACAAGTGCGTATCCGCCTATTAAGCAATCGGCTAGCGTCTCTCTAGTGTTGTGCAACACGAGCATTTTCCGTGGATCCCACATTTTCGCTCACCCTTGGTTGCACAACCACATTTATCTATCCGTGCGTGTGTTTCGTGTGCTACTTTGCTAGTGATCTACTTGTTGCATGAGCAAATTGTGAACCATTTTCAACATCATTGAGTCACTTTGACAATTGCATTGAATTTGTGCCACCATCCTAACCAAGCTCCTCTCAAAGCTTTACTTGTGTAGGTGTGAGAATCGACACGAAGTGGTACTAATAGTGCTATTTCCGGGTTACATTATTGAGTGATCATTGATCCATTTTCAACTTCGGTTAAGGTACATTTGGTATTGTCTTCTCCTTTCTCCCACTTACATACTTGCTTGTGATGATAGATAGGCCAAGTACATCTTTCAACCCGATCTTCGACGATCCTCAAGAAGCGAACAACTACGTCACCAAACTACATCTCTTCGGTGTCCAACGAGCTCTACATCAAGAAAGTGAAGCTATGCGCGAGTACATTGGTCAAGTCGCCGAGGACGCGCGCCAATTTGAAGCAAGAACAAAAGAGCAATTAGACATCATCAACACCAACATGTCTACTCAATTCAACGAGCTACGGACATTGATAGTCAACCGACGTTCTTCTTCCACATCCTCTCAAAGACGAAGCCGCTCAAGTCGACATTCCGACTCCACGCAAGACTCAAGTACCCCTACGTCCAACACTCTTCGCCAAGCTCGACATGACAACCGGCAGCCTCTTCATGAGAAGAGTTCACAAGAGCTATTCGACGAGCAAGAAAGCCGACGTCGTCAAAACCAAGCTACACTTGAGCAAGCACAAGAACGGCAACGACTACGCCAACAACAACAAGAGCGAGCACGTCAATATCAAGAAGAACAAGACGCCGAGGCTAACCACCAAGCACAACAACGTCGAGAAGCTCAAGCTCTTGAGGCACAACGAGCATTACGTAATGCACATCGCAATGTGGCAGCTCGCACTCGACACACTCGTCAAGAAGAGGATTTCCTTCGCGATGAGATGCAAGAGAGGCGCCACCAACCAAGAATGCACGACGAAGTTCCTCCTCAAGCGCGACAAGAGCAACAACCTCAACAAGAACAACAAGCTCGGCAAGTACACCATGACAATGGACATCCACTTCGACAAGAGCAACATGGGATTGCTAATCGTCCCAATCAAGACCGCCTTCCCAATAGGCAAGGCAACAATGAAGAGCATCGCTATGGCAAGCTCAAGTTCACCATGCCAAAGTTTTCCGGAAGCATTGATCCCGAAGACTATCTCTCATGGGCATTGAAGGTTGACAAGATCTTTCGCCTTCATAACTTCGATGAAGAGAAGAAGATCGCAATGGCATCCCTTGAGTTCCAAGACTATGTTCTCATTTGGTGGGAGCAAATCATAGAGAGAAGAGAAGCAAAAGGCGAACCTCCTATCACCACTTGGGCTCAAATGAAGGAAGTCATGAGAGCACGCTTTGTGCCTACACACTACAACCGTGACTTGTTCAAGAAACTACAACTCCAACCGAAGACAACTCCAAGACGAGTTCCATCAAATGCTTCAAGTGCCAAGGGCGAGGCCACAAGTCATTTGAGTGCAAGACCGTTCGCACCATGATCATCAATGACGACGGATCTTATGACTCCATGAGCGACGATGAGATGGAAGCACTTGAGCATGTAGCAATGCATCGCCAAGTGAACGAAGAAGAAGACCATCAAGTGTTTTGCGACAATGACTCAAGCCCCAACCTTGTTGTCTCCAAGGTTTTGACACTCCAACACCAACAAGATGACGACCAACGATGTCACATTTTCCATACAAAGGCCAGCATCAATGGACGCTCCGTCAAGGTTATCATCGATGGAGGAAGTTGTCATAACTTGGCAAGCGAAGAGCTATGCGACAAGCTACACTTGGTCAAGACGAAGCATCCTCACCCCTACAAGGTCCAGTGGCTCAACGACGCCGGAATTCTTCGAGTCGAGCACACCGTGCAAGTCTCTTTCAAGATAGGCGCCTACGAGGACACTCTTGAATGTGATGTGATCCCCATGTCCGTGTGCCACCTTATTCTTGGACGTCCATGGCAATATGATTGTGGAGTCACACACAATGGACGGACAAATCACTATAGCTTCAAGATGAAGGGCAAGGAATTCGTGCTACGACCAATGTCTCCAAGTCAAGTAGCCGCCGACAAGCACTTACCTACCAACCATCGTGGAGAGAATGGTGAGAGAGTGAGCCACCAAAAGGAGAGTGAGAGCCACAAGCCAAATATGAGCGACTCCACGATGAGCGACAAGAAGCAACTAGTGATATTTGCCACCAAACGTGAGATGAGAGAAGTGTGTGAGAACCCATCAAGTGTCTTCCACCTTGTGCTTTTATGCAAAGGGGAAGCCAAACCTACTAATACTTCACCACCCCTACCTTTAGTGTTGTCTAATTTGTTGCAGGAATTCTCGGACGTCTTTCCCGATGAGCTACCGCCGGGTCTACCTCCACTTCGCGGAATCGAACACCGCATCGACCTCATACCCGGCGCACCACTTCCAAACAAGGCTCCTTACCGCATCAACCCCGAGGAAACCAAGGAGATACAACGGCAAGTACAACAACTCATCGACAAAGGTCATGTACGTGAAAGCTTAAGCCCTTGTGCCATTCCGGTTATTCTCGTGCCTAAGAAAGATGGAAGTTTTCGCATGTGCTCCGATTGCCGCCCCATAAATGCTATCACCGTTAGATACCGTTATCCTATCCCACGCTTAGACGACATGCTTGATGAATTATGTGGTGCCACCATCTTTTCAAAAATTGATCTTAAAAGTGGTTACTACCAAATTCGCATTCAAGAGGCTGATGAGTGGAAAACGGCTTTCAAAACAAAGTTTGGGTTATATGAGTGGCTTGTTATGCCAATGGGTTTATCGGAAGCACCCGGTTCATTCATGTGTCTTATGCATTTTTGTCTACGACCCTACATAGGTGTCTTTGTAGTGGTCTACTTTGATGACATCCTCATTTTTAGCAAGACGCTAGAGGACCATGTGACACACATCCGTATGGTTTTACAAACCCTTCGGAAAGAGCGCTTATATGCTAATATGGAGAAATGCACTTTTGGCGTTGACAAGGTCGTCTTCCTAGGATTTGTCGTTTCTTCCCAAGGTGTTCACGTTGATGAAACTAAAATGAAGCAATTAAAACTTGGCCTCAACCAACGAATCTCATGCAAGTGCGTAGTTTCCTTGGTCTAGCCGGTTTCTACCGACGTTTTGTGAAGAACTTTAGCACTATTGCTATGCCTCTACACGCCTTGAGCAAGAAGAACGCACCCTTCATTTGGGGTCCTTCGCAAGACACCGCGTTCAATGAGCTTAAAAGCTTGCTTACTCACGCACCGCTTCTAGCCCTACCAAACTTTGACAAACCTTTTGAGATCCATTGTGACGCTAGTGGTACCGGCATAGGTGGCGTGCTCATGCAAGAAAAGCGCCCAATTGCTTACTTTAGCGAGAAGCTATCCGGAGCGCAACTTAACTATCCCATTTATGATAAAGAGCTTTATGCCTTGGTGAGAGTTTTACGTGTTTGGGAACATTATCTTAGACCTAATGAATTCATTCTTCATACGGACCATGAGACTCTCAAGTATCTCAAGGGTCAAACTAAGTTGAACAAGCGTCATGCTAAATGGAGTGAGTTCATTGAGTTGTTTCCCTATGTCATCAAGTACATCAAAGGCAAAGAGAATGTTGTGGCAGACGCGCTTTCTCGCAAATGCATGCTTGTTACTCAACTTGAGTTGAATGTTATTGGCTTTGAGCACATAAAAGATTTATATGAGCATGATCCTTTCTTTGCACATCCTTATGCTAAGTGTTCGACTCACACTTCTTGGGAACATTACTACATAAAAGATGGATATCTTATGAGAGCTAACAAACTTTGCATTCCCGAGTCTTCGCTTCGTTCGCTCCTTTTGCAAGAATCTCATGGAGGAGGACTCATGGGACACTTTGGACGCGACAAGACATTTGCTACGCTCTCAAAGAACTACTTTTGGCCCAAGATGCTCCGTGACGTCTCACGCCTCACCAACCGATGTTCTACATGTCACAAAGCTAAGTCCAAAGCCCAATCTCATGGTCTTTACATGCCACTCCCTATTCCATACCATCCATGGGAAGACATAAGCATGGATTTTGTACTTGGATTGACTAGGACTCAAAATGGCAAAGATTCCGTGCTTGTTGTCGTAGATAGATTCTCTAAAATGGCTCATTTCATTCCTTGTAACAAGATCGACGATGCTTCACATGTTGCAAATCTCTTTTGTAGGGAGGTAATTCGTCTACACGGCGTGCCCAAGACGATCGTGTCGGACCGGGACGTCAAGTTCTTGAGCTACTTTTGGAAAACTCTATGCGCCAAACTCGGAATCAAGCTACTCTTCTCTTCGGCATACCATCCACAAACCGACGGCCAAACGGAGGTGACGAACCACACGCTTTCGACGCTTCTTCGCGTGTTGATCAAGAAGAACATCAAGAAATGGGAGCAATGCTTGCCCATCGCCGAGTACGCCTACAACCGCGCAAGACATTCAACTACCGGCAAGTCCCCTTCCGAGGTCGTCTACGGCTTCAACCCCTTGTCTCCATTGGACATCCTACCTCTACCTCTACAAGAGCGCACGAACATGGACGCAAGTGCACGAGCAAGCTATCTCAAGAAGGTGCACGAAGATACAAGGCCGCAACAATCGAGCGACAAGTCCATCGTCTCACCACCAAGCTCAACGTGAACAAGACACCAATGGTGTTCCAACCGGGAGATCTTGTTTGGCTTCATCTTCGAAAGGACCGTTTCCCACACGAGCGCAAGTCCAAACTACTACCTCGCGCCGACGGACCCTTCAAGGTGCTAGCTCGCTACAACAACAACGCCTACAAGATCGACATCCCACGAGACAAGTACAATGTGAGCGATGCCTTCAACGTCAAGGATCTCTCTCCTTTCCATGGTGATGAAGATTTCGATCCGAGGTCGGATCTTTCCCAAGGAAGGGGAGATGATGCGGAGCATCCCAAGCTCATCCCCATGGACCATCAATCGCCTCACCAAGTGCTCCAAGGACCAATGACACGTGCTCGTGCTAGAGCACTTGAATCCCAGGTCAACTCTCTCCTTGTTGAATTCCCATTTGACCACCTTGAGACATGGCTGCTACCTCAAACGGAGACACTTTGTGTGCTTAGGTGCCAAGGAGAAGTTACGGTGCAAGACGGAGACCAAGAGCATGAACCAGGATTCTCCTAGCGCAGAGAAACCGGTACTACCGGTCCACCGGTACTACCGGTCCAACTACCGGCCAACTACCGCTACACCTTCTGTGATCGATCGGTGCAAGGCCGGTGCAAGGCAGGAACTTCCGGTAAAACCGCAAAGACCGGTACTACCGCCCTGCCTGCGCGCAGTTGAAGGGTTTTCACCCATGTATCCCCCAACTTACTCCTTGGACTATAAGTACTCTTTCCCTTCGTTCTTTTAGGGGCAGCTTTTGAATAGCTCATCATAGACCTCTGTGGATTCTCTCCTACGAGACCGCGGCCTCTTCGGAGAATATCCACCTCGGATTCAAGACCTCCACATCGGGGAAGATCCCAAGGGATATTCAAGACCTCCTCCGGGAGAAGACTATCTTTGTACCACCGTTGTTGACTATGAACCATGTATCTCGATATGTATCGTGGATCTAGCACTTGTGTGACCGTATTCGTGCTGATTTGAGAGTTTCCCCTCGTGTTTTCCTCCGTATCTTCCTTGTGTTCTCCGTGTTCATCGTGGGATAATCTCCTTTCGTGAAAGATCTGCCGATTAGGGTTCCACCCTACATCAGGGTGAGAAGTCCCCGCCGCCACCGGCCGCCGGCGACGGTCAGGCTTGGCCCGGCCACGCCCTCCGGCGCCGGCGGGAGGGGGGGAGGGAAGGGAGAGGCGGACCGCGGCTAGGGCTCCTCCCCTGCCGCCCGCGGGAGCGCCAGAGGAGGAGTGGAGGCTTTTTCCCCTCGCTCTCCCCTTTCAGTCCCTTGTTGCTATGTTCTAGCCTCTTTTGTGGTGTTGTTTGATACTGAAAACTGATACTGATGTATTTCCGTTAAAGCAATTTAATGGAAAGGGGTGTGAGACCGGTTGGGGAAAAAAAATTACCTCGGCCGCCGTGTCAAAGATGTCGCGAACAGCTAGCGGGATTATCCCAGGGTCGGCACCGGAGCCGTTCATGGTAAACGTCTTGCCACTGCTGGTCTGGCCGTAGGCGAAGGCGGTGCCATTGAAGCCATCTACGGCAGCACGGATGAGGGAGCGGACGAGCAGGCCGTAGATCTGCGCGTTGGTCACCGTCTCGTTGAACACGTGGTCTTCGCGTGGGCAAGGAAACGACCAGCAAAAAAGGAGAGCGCGCGCGAGTTAGAAATGGAGGGACAGAAGGTGGGAGGACAGCGAGATAGAGGAAGGATCCTGGTACCGAAGACGAAGGAGGTGCCGGGGATGGGGACGGCGCGGTGGAGGAGGGAGATTCGGGAGTCGTCGATGCGCCACTCGCGGTTCCCGCCAGCGCCGCCGCCCGAGAAGGAGGACGAGTCGGCGTCGGCATCGACCGAAGGCTTGGGCGGGCGGAAGCGGACGGCGACGGAGATCTTCTCCATGAGCAGATCGGCCACTTGCTAGAATGGCCGGGCAATTTGACGTTGTGAGGCGCGTGCGACGGTCAACCCCGTGCGTATTATTTTTACTAAATGGTCCCTGGGCCGACTTATTTTGCCCGATGATGGCAAAATTTCGTGTTTTGATCCTTTTTCAAATATTTTTGAAATCTGACCCTAGTTTAAAAAAATGACATCTGATCCTTTTCCTACCGCCGGAGACGCTCGCGGTAGGTTTGCACATCCTACCGCCGAGGCCTTTGACGGTAGGTTAACGACAGCCGTCGTCACGCCAAAGCTAGAGGCTGACCTCACAAACACCCTACCGCCAAAACCTCTGGCGGTAAGCTGTGCAGACCTATCGTCGGACTGTCCGACGGTAGGTTGTGCAACCCTATCGTAAAATAAACCCCTCTTCTGGTCACATAACTTTCGGCCGTTGGGTGGGGCAACCTACCGCCGGAGGCCACGGCGGTAGGTAAACCTACCGCCAACCTGCGTGGCAGTAGGTTCTCATCATAGTGCATTTTGTGCACACATATTTGATTTTGTCTTCAATATTTTTGCCATTACATTGTCATAGACTAAAAAACAACATTACCTGAATCACAGCTCCATATGAATAATAGCTCACGAGTAAATGGTCAACTAAGAAACATAGCACATCCACAAATGGTTCACGAAGTTTTACATAGCAAGTTGAACAAAAACAAAATAGTTTCACGAGCAAATGGTTCATGGACCCAAGATAAAATGTTTAACTAGTTCAACGAGAGCAACTTCACTTTCTCCTCCCTTCTTTGAGGTACGGTCCTCGTTGTTCTTTGAACGGTTATCGACCGCCTTAGTAGGACGCGGTCTCTCGAAAGGGGATGGACTTGACCAATCCTTCTTCGGCACATTCCTCTTCTCTCGCTGAGTTGTCTGAGTTGGTGGAGGTCCGTCATCGTCGTCGCACTCCTCCTCCCCATCGCTCTCTTTCTCTTCTTCCACATGGTCTTCTTCTGCTCCCTCCTCATCCACTTCTTCCCCATGTTCTTCTTCTGCTCCCTCCTCGTTCTCTTCTTCGTCCTCGTCCTTCTCCTCGTCCTCTTGAACCACCCTAGAAGGCGAGGCGGCCTGGCTTGATGAAGCGAGGCTACGCATCAGGGCCTCAGGAGCAAAAGCATCAACAGAGGAGGTAGCGCACCCAAGCAGGCCGACAAACTTGTGACATTTGTTGACGAACTTCTGCAATAATAACGAAACAAGAACATGAGAAAATGAAAATGAACTTAAGAAAGAATGTAATTGTAGGAGGCTCGATATTACATTCACCATTCCCCTCAACTTGTTCTCACTATCTCGAGTCCCGGAGATAGAACTTAGCACATCGGAGGCTTCAAAAATGCTTTTGTTCAACTCCGAAGACTGCAAAACAATAAATGAGTCACACTCACTGAAGTGGATTTCATCCCATCGTCGGTTGAAAACAACTTACCACTCTGTTCATGAGGGTCCATACTCCCTAAATACGCCTTTTAGCTCTCTGATGCTTTCATTGTAGGCTTCATTCTCGGAGGCGTCATCGTACAGTTCTTTTGCATCTGCTATCGTCCATTGGGGCCTCAGGCGCAGACGATGCTTGATGACATCGTCATACCACAACAGGTGATCCTCGTACTCATTCCAGTCCATCAATTTCCTCTCCACATCTTTGCGAGTTTTCCACCGGTTCCATTCATTCACGTATGTGGCATGTTCCTCTCCCCAATCGATGATAGACTGACTCTTCTGCCTACTCATCCTGCAAGGCATAAGAAAGAATGTAAACCACAATTAGAGAGAATGTAAAACATCAAAACAAAAGTTGGTATCGATGAGAACGGGCGGTGGTACTCACAAGTGTAAGTTGTGGCCACCGGTATCGTTGACAATGCCGCCTGGTGGTGTACGTTGCGCCTTACCAAATTGCGCGGCAATGCGCTGTGGCAAGTGGTACTCGACGACATAGACACAAATCATGGGGACGATGCACCACCATAGAAGCATGTGTTGCTTACACATCACGTTCAGCTCGAACCCCCATTCTCGGTCATTATCATACGACCGCCAATTAACCTAGTACCAAACAATGTTAAGCTCAAGTGAAAGTGTCGTCGAAAACATTCAAAATCTCATTCTTATACCTGGAAAGGCGTCAGAGCATCAAGCTCGTTGCTGAAGACCTTGTACAAGGCCTTGGATTCGCCCATGTAGACACCTACCACGTCCCAAGTGTATGCAACGATCAGGTACCAATCATCTTCGTCATCTTCGCCATAGTCAGTCCATGGACGCGAGGAAAGCTTCTCCGGACGCCCCACCGGGATTCGCTCCCACATCCAATTGGAGAGGCCCCATACACATCCACACATACCGAACGTATCTTCCGCCCTCTGGGTCGCGTCGTCAAGCTACAAAATAAGTATAGATGATAATACGACATAATCTAAAGCAACACATGTTCATGATATTTGAAACAATATGATATGCACTTACCGAATGGTATAGGTAGGCGAGCCCCCCCCCCCC
>LR738712.1:326250856-326269990 GCA_902687465.1 Secale cereale
GTTGTACCCCGCATCCTAGTCCTTTAGGAAATCGAGATACATCCATAGGGCAGTGTCCCCATAGCAGTCTGGAAACAATACCTCCATGAGAAGATACCACAGGTAGGCCTTGGTGTACTGCTCCACCACCTGGTGTTCGGCACCTTCCGGGCACTTGCTCTGGTACTTCGGGAGCCAGGGCAGCGGTACGCCAGAAGTACGGTTACTTTTATCTGGGGGCAGTCGATGAGACTCAAGACGATCAATTGGGACTTCCTGGATGATAAAATGATTAAAAGACTAGCACCATGGATGGCTATGCTGCTTCTTTTGGGACTAGAGCCATTTTGCTTAATACTAGTCTGGATGGCATACCATCGTACTTTATGTCCATGTTTCTGCTAAATGAAACTCTCATTGATAATATGAACGTCCATCGTCTTTGATTCTTTTGGAGGAAAGGTAGGGAAAAGCGGGCTTATCATATGGTCAAATGGGCTAGGATATGCCGTTCCAAAAAAATGGAGGTTTAGGTAGTAAAGACCTTCATAAAAGAACATTAGTGTCCTCGTGAAGTGGTGGTAGAAACTTGAGTCCAGGGGTGGTCCATGGCAACATATCATTCATGACCAATACTTCAAAAACAGTACTGTAGCAAATCTGCAGACTCATGTTAATGATTCTCCTTGCTGGAAAGCGATTATGAAAGTTAAGGACATATATATGGCTGGTAGGGTGGTTAAAAAAATAGGGGGGGTTTGATGAAGCAGCACAAAGGTTGTGGAGGAGCAACTCCACCTTGTTGCTACAATGTGTACAACACAAGTGTTGAAGGAACAACTTCAACTTGTTGTGCTAGATATCGCTCTAGAGGCGAATGTAGGCCGGTAGGGCAACAAAAGTTCAATACATAACTCCTAGGGCACAAGATCTACTCCAAGATCTTAGATAAGAACAACAAGTTCTATTATAGGTAGTGGGTACATAGTCTGGTTTCCAAAGTAAAGGTGAGGACCTCTATTTATAGGGCTTTGGGAAGCCTTCACATACTTCTACTTATAGTTGTAACACTCTAGAAAACATTATTTAGGATTCATCTCTCTACTCACAACTACTTATAACTAGAGACCTCTAGAAGCAACGGGTAGGATAAAGAAAACAAAATAAATACTACACTAGAGTGGAAGCATCTAGAAGTAACCAAACAGATCTGGCGTGTGTTTGCTTTCTTCTCATCTAGTGTTCCTCGTCATTCTCCCCTGGCTGTTTGGAACTCGCCCTCGAGTTATCTTGATAGAGCGCTTCTTTTGGATGGTAGAGAGTCAAGTCCGCAACATTGAAAGTGTTGGAGATACCCATGCCACTTGGAAGATCTATCACATAAGCATTATCATTTATCTTCCTCACGATGGAGAAGGGCCCATACCTTCGCTGCCTAAGTTTCCCTTTAACACCTAAAGGCAGCCTCTCTTTTCGGAGGTAGACCATCACCTTATCACCGACTTGGAATGATTTTGGCCTCCTTTTGCAATCAATAAGTCGTTTATATTTCTGATTTCGTGCTTCCAAAGTGTCGCGAATCTCTTCAAATAACTCGGTGTAATTATTAGCAAATGACAATGTTGATTTTGAGTTTTCCCTTGATGGTAGCTTCACCAGGTCCACCACATGTGTTGGAACTTTAGTGTAGGCAATGGAAAAAGGGCTCCTTCCCGTGGATCTATGCTTGGAGTTATTGCAGGAGAACGCTGCAATAGATAAAGCCAAATCCCATTGCCCCTTTCTTTCTCCATAAATGCAACGGATCAGCGAAAAGAAAAGACAGCGACGTCCTAGGCGATTTTGTGTCGGTGGCCACCCTCCTCCTGTCGTCGCCCACTCTGGCCATGGCAACCACACCCCCCCCCAAGATGGCTCCCTTTGCCCTCAACTTTGATCGTGTCAAAAAGTTTCAAGCAGATATGAGGTCTAAGTTTGGGCACCCGGTGGTGATTCCATACCTTTCCTAATTGGTGTTCTCATATTTCTATGGGAGTGCTAATTCTTTTTGATCATCAAGATGGTCATGTTAAATTCTTCTCAACCGGCGTCCTTTTCCTTCGAGTTAATCAGATCTTTTCATCATCTGCAAGATCAACTCTCAGTCTTTTCTCAACGGTGTATGTTCTTTCATCCCAAGTTGTCCTTGTTTTCCCCACCCTCCCTCCCTTTTTCTTCTTGGAGCCAGAAATTCTCAAATGAAATATCCATTTTATTCATGCGATATTTCTTCATTCTTTCCTTCAAAGTTCTTATCCGGTGATTCTCGTGAAGATGCTCAAGAGCTTCAAGTTCATCATTCTTTTGTTCTCAGATTCTGCCGGTGGATGTAATTCAAGATTTCGGTGTTGATCTTATCATTTTCCTCTTTTCACAATGCTTTCTTATTCCGGTGCACCAATTAATCATTCTCCTCTTGTTATTCATATCCGGAGTGCTGAAGATTCATAATTCCATTCTTATCCCGTCCAACTATTTTGAGGATTGTTATCTTACTCAAGCCATTTAATTCAACCGGTGCAATATCTCTTAAGCAATCTTTTCAACGGTGATTTCTTTGAGTGGGCCTAACCCACAGGTTTTTTCCCAGGATCTTACCTGACTCTTCTATTTTCCGGAGTTATTCTCAAATTCTTTTCAAAGTGTGACGTAAGAATGATTTCCATCAGTCACATGCCTTCTCTAAGATCGCTTTCAAATTCTTTTTCATCGTTGTTTCAACCTTTTTAATTCTTCATTCCGGAGTGCTCAACAATTCTTCATGGCATTTCTCGTCTTCATTTTCAACATTTGGAGACCGGAGAAGTGTTTCTCTTAAATCTTGGCCCGTTCTCTTGATGAGTTGTGGTTCTAGCTTCATGCCATCCTCATTATTGTTCCGTTTGTGAGGAATTCTTTTCATACCCATCCGAAGCATTCATGAATTCTTTCTTTGTGTTCCTTCGAAGGCCATCATTTCAGAAGATTCTTCGTCCTCAGTTTTCAACTTCGTCCTCCAACTATTCTTCATTGATGTCTCTTCGTTCGTCTCCCTATTCTTACGGTAGTTTTTTCAAGTTTACCTTCCGTTGTTATCGTATTAATTCATTTGTTCTTTCATAATCCTACCGGTGCTTTGTTGAAGATTTACCCAAGCTTGTGCTAGATCTATCTTTAATTCTTTCCAACGAGAATAAGTAGTATGCCAAATCCTTTGGTTGTCATCAATTTAAATTGATGAAGGTTATGCATAACATAATTCTTATTCTTATTCCTTCAAGGTGATTAATTCTTTTGTCTGGAGCTTGTTCATCATATCATATTCTCGGTTCTAAGTTGTTCATCTTGTTTTCCGGAGCTCCATGTTATTTCAATTATATCATTTCAAACCTCCATCTAAGTCATCACAGGCCTTGAATCTTATTCTTTTCATCTTTCACTTCTCATGCTTTTATTACCGGAGTTTTTATGGTGGTTCATCATCATTTAATTCATCCTCGAAGTCTTCATCAAGATTCTTGTTGGAGCTCAAGCATTTTCATCATGCTTTCCAATTGCAATCCGTTCTACCTTATCTTTTCAGATGGGGTTATGTCATTTTGACAATTCCTTCATGTTTCATGATTCACGAGTTGTCAAGAATGAGATATTTAAAACCATCATTTTCCTTGTTCAGGAGATCTTTCCAACCATTCAATTTATTTGTTGGAGTTATCTTGGGTTCTATTTCACCTAAAAGCTTTCCCTAAGGATTGTTGCAATTATGGTGCTTATAAATGACCCAAATTCTTCATTTATCATTCCGGTGAAATAAGATTTCCATCTCCTTGTTGATCTCAATCCAATAAATTGTTTTCGTTAGTGGCTGGTTGTCACCTCTTAATTTTGAGATGTTTTCCATAAGCCCACATCAAGCTTATTCTTTTCGTTGTTGATTTTTTCAACAACTCCGTTCAACCCTTCTTCGTAAGGATGCTCTTTCAAATTCAATTTTGAGAGAGGTTGTCATTTCTTCTCCGTTCTTTTCTTTCATTGAACTATATTCTATTCTTTCATTCCGGAGGCATTGTGATATTGCTCTTTGACCATCATATCGTTTTCATCAAGAGCATATCATTTCTTTTGCTTATCCAGTTAATTGAAGTCTTGTGTCCTCCATTCTAGTTCACTCATCTTACCAAGTTTTGCCTCATTTTTCAACCGGAGTGTTGTCTGAATCTTTCTTAACCTTGTGCCATTCTTTTAATTGTTTCAGAGGCAATATGCTGTTGATTTCATCCAGTATCTTCCATCTCCTCAAGTTCTTGTCCAATTCCTTCCTCTTCCAGACGGAGTGCTGCCCAAATTCCGTCATTCTTATTCCTTGGCTATATCGTTGCAGTTTCATATTCTTTTGGTTCATAAGCTCTTGTTTCATGTCTTTCAACCTGCAAGGATCTCGTGATATTCCTTGTTACTCTTTCCAACGGAGTGTTTTCATCTTCGTTCATCTCCGTTGCATTCTTTCTTTCAAGTTTGTTCAACTCTCAAGGTTCGTGGTTTCACTCGTCTGTCAAAGAAGCAACTTTGTTTTACCTCTTCCTCTTCCGTTTTTACCCGGTGATATCTCTAGGATCTCGGGTCGAGATCCTCTGTTAGTGTGGGAGAGTTGTGACGCCCGAGACCGACGTCCCAGAAGATACCAGAAGATTCCAGAAGTTCTAGATGTTCCGGGGTTTCCCCTTGTGTTTTTTTTTGTGCTTGTGTTATTTATTTTTGCATTGCATCATGTCATCATGCCATCATGTCATTTATTTTTTGCATCTCAACCTAAATAAATTGTGTGGACCTTCGGTCCATTTAAATCGAGGGAAGATTGTCTTCTCTTTAAAACATATAAAAGCCTCCTAATATTAGGGAGCTATATTAATAAATATTCCATTTGTTGGAATTCACCGTAACACACTTGCAATATTTCCCCATGTCTTTTTCACTTCGAGTTATCCATCAAAAACCTTCCCTATATTCTTTTCTCAATTTTCGAGGTTCCTCCAAAAACCCCTCCAACATTTTTATTAAATTCCTTACTTTTTGCGGGTCCAGGAAATTTGACCTCATGTCCTAATTCCCTCCCTATCCTCTTTTTACTTTCTTCTCTTCTTTGTTTTTTTTAATTAGAAGAGAGCAGTCCAGCCAGCCTTTTAGGCCAGCCGGCCCGATTCCTGCGGCCATTCTCTTCTGGCCCAAGGCCTCCCTGCGAGCGAACCCTAGCGCTAACTAGCCCGAGTCCCGCACTCCCTCTCCTTCCCCTCGTCCGCCGCCAGCCGCTCGAACCCGACCCCATCGATCTCCCCTCTCTCTCCCGACCGCATCCCTCTCGTTCGCTTACTCCCGAGCCCCCCTACTCCTCCTTCGATCTCCCGATTCTCCCTCGCCCCGCTCCCTTCAGCTTCGAGCCAGGGCCGATGGCCGATCCCCTCGTTTGCTCGTTCGTCCTCCCTCGGCCAAGCAGCAGGTCGCCCTCCCTCCGTCGCCTCCTCTGTCCACACCCGAAGCCGCGGCACCAGGGCCGGCCGGGGATGCGCTGCAGCGAGCGCCCCTCCTTCCTCCTCGGCGCCGGCCAGGTCCGGCGCCCGCCGCCGCACACCCGCGCCGCCGCACCCCTGCTTCATCCCCTGCGCCCGAGCGCCTTCTCCTCCTCCAGCAAGGCCGGTGCCGCCGCGCCGCCTAACTCCCCTCCGTTCCGAGCCGGCGACCAAGGCCGCAAGAGCAGCGCCGCCCCAGGCTGCGGCCTCACCTCCCGCGCCGCGCTGCGCCCCGAGCCGCGCGCCCGCGTCCCGTCCTCCCCGACGCCACCCTCCATCCGTTCCAGCTCCTCCCGTCGCCCTTGCTCTCCGCCTCGCCCGCGAGCAGCCAGGTCCGCCGCCTCCTCTGCACCCAGGCGACCAGCGCCGTTCTTCCCCGTCGATCTCCCGCTCCGCGAGCTCCCTCCGCGCGAATCCCCGCTCGAGATCCCGCACCTGCTGTCCCGTGCTGCTGTGACAGTGACCGTGTCCTTTTTGTTGTTTTTGTTACTGCTGTTGTTTCGCCAAGTGTTTCTTAAGGTGTGACCAAGACAGGCAAGATCGACGCAAGAACTGAACATCTACGGAAAAACAAGCTCGTGAACGGCTACGAAACAAGTACCACTACTTCCACTACGAACGCCGACGCGACAAGTACCTCTTCGGAAACGGAAACGCCTACGTGAACGACTACCGTCGCCCCGTGTACGACTACGAACGTGTTCCTCGACTCACGAGAACGTCTACTTCCACTACTTCCTCTCCGACCGCGAGTACCACTACTTCCTCTACGATCTCGAACCGTCCCGAAACGAGTGTTTCGAAGGTATAACCCGAGACGTGACCCGTGTGATGCTTGCTTGCTTGTGTTGTATGAAATGTCTCCCGTGTGTGCTTCGTGCCCGTTCCATCTTTTGTCATGTTCCTCGGTTGCCTCGTCACCGACTCGTGGGAACCCGGTAACGGGATCGCCCCACCTTTCATCTCGTTGACCCGCTCACACCATCTTTCTTTTGCATCGGTCTCTCAACGAGTTACCGGAACCGATGTGATGCGTTGCATCATTTTCGGTTCGTTGCCGTGGCACCCTTTCGTTCCACCACGATGACGATGCTTCATATCATCTTCTTGTTAACCTTTTAATAAAATTGCATAAACTTGTTCATGTCATCCGCATCATGTTAACAACCTTATATGTGTGAATTGTTGTTGCTTATAATTATTAAACATGCTCATGGGGATTTTCCAGATATGTTGTTGTTATTTTCCGGCCTCATTTAAATTGTCTAAATAGTGTAGTTTCTTTATGCTTCACCTCTTGCCATGTTAAAAACTTTTAATCTTGTCTTGTTAATAACGAGAGTCAACTAAATAATTAAATGTGGTGTTTCGTCAATATGCAACTCGTTGCATATTGATCTCCACTTAACTTGTAGTTTTTGTTTGTGCACTTTGCCATGCCATGCATATTTAAACCGGACATGCATCATGCTTGCTTGTGCATCTTATGCCATGTTTATGCTTGTGAGTTTACCGTGTTGTTTTGCTTCTTTCCGGTTGCTTCTCTTGTTAGCTTCGGTGTCGTTCCGGAGTTGTGAGGTTTCGCTCGACTGTGTTGCTCCGTCTGCTTCTTGGATCCGTTCTTCTCCCTTGTGGAATCCTAGGCAAGATGACCGAACCCGGATACCATTACTATCTTTGCCTATTGCTAGTAGTCTCGATCTATAGTTTTGCCTCGATGCCCATGATCTTCTTGTCAGCCTCCTACTTGTAACCAATTGCCATGCTTAACCACCCTACCTATGCAAACCGTTGCTTGGCTAAGTACGCTTCGCTCAGCCCCTCTTATAGCATTGTTAGTTGCAGGTGAAGATCGAAGATGCTTGTTTCATGTTGAAGTTTGGTTGGGTTATATCACACTATATAAATGCTTAAATGAAATCATCTATATATTGGCAAGGGTGGAAGGCTAAGCCTTTTGCTTGGTGTTTTGTTCCACTCATGCCGTTAGGAACCGTATAAACCGGTGTTATGTTCCTTGATTATGCGTTCCTAACACGGTTGGGGTGTATGGGACCCCCTTGATAAACCGCTAAGTGCTAAGTCTTTTCCAGCAAGTCCCAACATTGGTACTATTCGCCTAATAACTAATAAAACTTGCATAAGGGTCTTGCAAACCCTCTTTTATCTTAATTCTACAACCCCGGGCCAGTGCTCCACATGAGTGTTGGTCCGAAACGGGGGTTACGCGGGGCCACCTCGAGGAAACTCAAGGTTTGGTAAAAACCTGTGGGATCACCCATCCGCTCGTGGCCTGAGACAAGATACGCGCGGCTACTATCAGGGTGTCGGCACGCCGGGAGGATTTGCTGGATTAGCCTTACCTTAGTTCGGTTTAACTTGAGCAAGGGATTCCGAGAATACTCGGGTCTTCCCACCTATGGAGTTGCGACTCCGCGGATCGTGGGCTTGTAATGGGTCAAGTTGGAACACCCCTGCAGGGTTTGAACTTTCGAAAGCCGTGCCCGCGGTTATGTGGTAGATGGGAGCTTGTTAATATCCGGTTGTAGATAACTTGACACAATGTTTCTAATACACTACCAGCGTGTGTTCCGTGACCGTCAATTTCCGAATAGGGATTCGGGAGTTGAACACGGAGGGTTATGTTTGACCGACTTTAGTTAGGATCACTTCGTGATCATCTCTCGACCGAGGCTTTCTCTTCTCGCTCTCTATTACGTAAGTTAGTGCTAGTTGCTGCTGCAGACTCTTGTTTTTCCTTCACCTCATATTCTTTCTTCAGCCTTGTCCACACCCAAGGCTTAAATAGTCTTGTTACCCGGGAACGGGATTGCTGAGTCCTCTGTGGCTCACAGTTACTTCACCACACCAGATGCAGGTTCAGCCGAGTTTGAAGCAGAAGCTGGTTCAAGTTCTTCACCAGGAGCTCGATGAAGAGTTTGTCTGTGTGCTTGTGTCGTTTCGACGATCAGTAGTGGTTTCTACTAGGATTCGTTGCTGACCTGTGGCTTTATGTTGTTTTGGTATCTTTCTTTGGATCTTCACCCGTAGTCGGGTTGTGATGTTTTGAATGATGTTTGCTTATATAATGTATTGTGTGAAGTGGCGAGTGTAAGCCAACTATCTCCTTTTGCAATTTAATCCCTCTTTTACATGAGTCGTGCAAAGATACCAAACTTGAGATCATTCTAGGATGGGCTTATACCTTTAAGTCGTGCCTCGACACGTAGGAGGTATAGTCCCATCCTGGGCATTACACACTAAATTACAGAGACAGGCATACATGACCCAGCAACGAACGTGTCGGTCATCAACGTATGAACCCAAGTCGTAGCAAGCTACAAGGACTTAAAGGAACAACGCGTGACATTTCCCCTAAGGGACAGACACAGGAACGAAGAAGGACACATGCCGGCCAGCCTAAGTGTTCCGGAGCAGTAGCAAGCTACCAAGGCTCAGTGGAAGCACTAGGAGACATTTCCCTGTAAGATAGGCTACCAAAGGTAAACAACTAGGTGTCGGATCCCACACATAGCAATACACATTACACGTACGCATAACATGCAAGTATGTGCTGTACAACATGGCATCACAACATAACTCAACAACTCATATAGATAAAGGCCCAGAAGAGCCATCATAGCATTTATTACAATCAGAGGTCACATGACCCAACATACAGAGCATACAGGCAACGGAAGCATTACATGTCTGAGTACAGACATCTACAAATGAAAAAGACTAAGAAGCCTGACTATCTACAAGACCCTCCCAAGGGCACAAGATCGTAGCTGAGGTAACAAGCTAAACGTCGAAGTCCACGCGGAACCACTAGCGAGACTGAGGTCTCTCTGCAAAAACATAAATTAAGCAAACGTGAGTACAAAGGTACTCAGCAAGTCTTACATCAGAACTAGCTACATATGCATCGGTATCAACAAGGGGTGATGGAGTTTGACTGCAGCAAGCCAGCTTTGACTCGGTGGCTATCCTAAACTATGACTGAAAGTAACTCTTTTGAGGTGGCGCACACGAGTCCACATATTCACCAATCAATACACCACTATGGATCCGCTCCCGTCTCCCTACGAGAAGGCCATCCATAGCACTCACGCTTATCTTGCGCGTTTTAGAGTATTCACTTTCACTTGTCTATGAACTGTAATAGGTAACCCAGAAGTCCATTTCCGCGGACACGGCTATTCGAATAGATCATATATAACCCTGCAGGGGTGTACTTCTTCACACACGCTCTCACCACTTACCACCGTTTACACGACATGTACTCGGCAACCTTCAAGCGGAGGCCCAGCGAGGGTGTCGGCCACGACCTGACTAACCACACAAGTCTCTCGTCCAGGTTTATCGCCTATTTGGGTTCCATCCGTGGGGAGATCCGGCCGGGGTGTCGCTCACGGCCCCAAACGATGTGTACAGGGTTCCCGCATCACCAAACGGGCAATCGGTACACCGTGCCACGTACCTGTCGCGTCACAGCCCACCCCGAGGGTCAGCGCTGCGCACGACCTCCAGCAAACTACAAACACCAGAAACTAGTTGCAACTCCTGGACAGAGATCATGTTGATTAATAAGTCGAGAGAGTCAATTAAGGATCCCAATGTGTGGTAGTAGCTGTTTCATGGACCAACCAACACAGAACTCAGTTCCTGAGGACGGCTGCAATGAGACAACCCACCATGTACTCCTACATGGACTCTCATCGCTACCTTTACCAATTCGTGTTCACACACTTAGCTCACACACATTAGGACATGTTCATCACCACTCCAATTCATCCCCGATGAATCAGACCTGACACAACTCTAAGCAATAGCAGGCATAACCAGAAAGCATGAATGAGTAGGCACAACATGGCTCAAACAACTCCTACTCATACTAGTGGGTTTCAACTATTTACTATGGCAATGACGGGTCATGCAGTGGAAAGGGGTTCAACTACCACAGCAGGTAACAGTTGAAGCGTTGTTGTCCTAATGCAGTAAAAGAGAGCAAGAGCGAGAGAGTGGGATTGTATCGGAATGCTCAATGGGGTTTTGCTTGCCTGGCACTTCTGAAGATATCAATGAGTCTTCATCGGTGTCATCGAACTCATCGTCGGAACGTCGTCTACTGAGAGGGGACAAAACCGACAAACAGAGAAAGAACACAATCAATGCAATGCAAAAATATGATGCATGAACATGACATGGCAATATGATGTGGTTTGGCCTAATGCAACTAGCAACCATGTTAAATGAAGTTGGTTTGAACCAAGGTTCAAATTCAAACTCCATATGTGATTATTCAAATGCCATTTATTCAAATTGTCCTAAACAGTGGCTGTAAGTTATTCAAACATGCATGAAAATGCCATAAACAGATTCCTTGGATTTTTCTGATCAATTTTCATATATAAATTATTTTCATCTGAGTTATAGATTATTTTCTATGATTTTTAGAAGTTTTGGTTATTTTCTAAAATAAATAAATCATTTCTGATTTATTTAAAAACCCAGAAAACATTTACTGCGTCAGCACTGCGTCATCATGACGTTAGCAGGTCAACGGGCTGGTCCAGGTCAAACCTGACGTGTGGGGTCCACACGTCAGTGACACAACAGTTAAACAGACTTAACTAAACTTAATAGAAGATTAAGCTAAACTAAATAGGCACTGGGGCCCACTGTCACTGACTCTAGGTTAGTTAACAAAGACTGTTAGTGCTGATTTAATACTAACTAAAAGTGTCAGTGGGGCATGGGCCCACATGTCAGTGAGAGAAAGGGTTAATTAGCTGGGTAATTAGTCCCTAACGATGGTGCCACGTCAGCTCGCCGGAGTCTTGCCGGCAGCGACCTAAACGACGGCGGCTCGGCTCGGATTTGAGCTACGGTTGGTGGTTTGGCGAGCTGAGGGCTCCGGGAAGTAGCTCTTGCTCGTCCGCATCCAAAGGACCAGAAGGGAGGCCGCGGGGTGGCCGGAAGGTGACCGACGACGAGGTTTGGCGGCGGCGGAGTTCGGACGTAGACGAAAACAACGCCGCAGAGCACGGCAGGAGCAACGGTTGGTTGCTACGGCCCCGTGGTGACGCGCTGAGTGCGATGGCGAGCTCGGATGCGAGCTATGGTGGTTGTGGTCACGGCGGCGACAGGCTCAGCGGCGGCCGGCGACGGTGAGGAAGGGGGCGACGGCTACGGTGAGCTACAGGCCACGGGGACAGGGGGAAACGGCGGAGGAGCTCACAGCGGGGTCGACGGGGGTCTCAGGAGGCTCGGGGAGGCGTTGGTTGCCGCGAATCGCCGGCGAGGTCGACGGCGGCCGAAGGTTGAAGAAGACGGTGGCGAGGGCGTTCGGGGCTTCCTGGCGTCGCATAGGTACTTAGGGGGGCGTAGAAGATAGAGGCGGAGCTAGTGGACACTTTGCAGGGGCGTGGGGAGGGCTGTGGTCGCGGTAGTGCTCGCCGGCGGCGACGGCTACGTTCGGTCGCCGAGTGAGAGAGAGACAGAGGAGGGAGGAGAGAGTAGCGAGTGAGGAGGGGAGGTCGAGGGGGTTCCAGGGGGGCGCGTGGCGTTCGTCCAGGCATCGGGGAGGGAAGCAGGCAGGGAGGAGGTGGAGGCCGCGGGCGTGCGCCGTCGCCACGCACCTGCCTGTCCTCCTGGCCGGGGGTTGAAGACGCCCTTGCCCCTGGTGGGCTGGGCCGGCCAGATGGGCCACACAGGTAAAGGCCAGGTGGGCTTCCTCTCTCTCTGTCTTTTCTTTCTGTTTCTGTTATTTATTTTATCTTCTGTTTTCTAATTCTTTTGTAACTTTGTGGCTTTTTCTAAAAATGCTTAGGCACTTTCAAAAATCACCAAACTGCTCATGCCCATTGTTTAGCATATAACTAACATGGAACATTTCAGTTTAGGATTATTTGAGCATTTAAGATAATATATAAAATGTAAATGCCCAAATGTAAATAAGATATGATTTAATCCAAAAATCCAGAATGGTTCTAGAATTAAGTGCAACATTTTTGGCAGAGGTTTTTAATCAATCCAAAAATGATGAACTTTTCCAAGGGGCATTTTGGGTTCATTGAAAAGATTTTAATTGACCCTAGTTGAATTGCTTTACTGCTAGGGTTTAGGCAATCCCCATTTCAAGTTTCCTTTGAAAATAAACATGATGCACACATGAGGCTAGCCTAGTGCATTACCAGAAGCTAGGGATGTGACAATCGCGGGATGCTCAAGGCCAGCGCGCTGGTACGAGCAAGGCGCGGTCGCCGGGGCGGGAACGTGCTCCTTCTAACGTTGTTGGAAGTCCGAGCGTGTCCCGCTCCTCGCAGCGCTCGCCGCCGCTCCCCTCCTCTCCAGCAGAAGCTCTAGCAAGAGCACAACTGCTCCTCGATTTCCCTCCAGCGGCAGACAAGGCCGAAGACTGGAGGGCGACGATCCAGAGCCTCATCGCCTTCGCCAACAACGACACGCCGCAGCAGCCGGCGACTTCGCGGCCACGGCAAGTCGATCAAGCGAAGGCCGATGGCGACAAGACCGCCGGGGGTGCGACCACAGTGCACTCCCCGCCGCGGAAGCAGAAGACGCCACCCCGCCGGATTAACGTCGACGACGACTCCACGGCGTCGTCGGATCCGCGGGCTCGTCGGGACCAGCGCCAAGTCCTCGACGATCGGCGGCAAGAAGACGCTCGGACGCACATCGAGCGCCGACGAGAAGCCCGACGACAATCGGACCACCGCGCTGGGACCGCTGTCGACACGTACGCGCCCGGTGAGCCAGGCGACTTGCCGTACGCGGCAGGTTGCCCTGCGTTCACCCGAGAGCTGCGGCGAGTCCAGTGGCCCAGCATGAAAAACTTCAAGCCCGACGTACCCGAGAAGTACGACGGCAAGACGCACCCCTCGGAGTTCCTCAGCATCTACACCATCGCGGTGTAGGCTGCCGGAGGACGCGACGAGAAGATACTAGCAAACTACTTCCTGCTAGTGCTTAAGCCAAACGTCCGTTCTTGGCTTATGCACTTGCCGGAAGGCTCCATTTCTTCGTGGGCAGATCTGTGCCACCAGTTTGTTGGCGCCTTCACGGGCGGCCACAAACCCCACGGCCAGGAGAGTGATCTCCACATCTTGTCCCAGAAGGAAGGAGAATCCCTGCGCAAGTACATCCAGAGGTTCAGCCGCGTGCAGCACAATATTCCCGACGTCCACCCCGCCGCGGTTATCAGCGCGTTCCACCAGAACGTGCGTAACCGCCTCATGCGGGAAGAGATGGACATGACCAAGATCCGGGATGTCAGCGAGCTCTATGCTCTGGCCGACAAGTGCGCGCGCGCCGAAGAGGGGAGGAGACTCCCCGGGGAGGATGCTGGCGCAGGAGGAAGCGACAGTGAGGATGCCGCCCCGGCAAAGAAGAGCCGGCGGCGAAACAACAGAAGAAAGAAGAGCAAGGAAGTGATGGTCGTCGAGCAGTCCAGCAAGGAGGCTCCCGCCAAGACGGCACAGGCTGGCGGTTCCGGCAAGGAACCTGCCCCTGTAGCGGCAGCCGACAAGCAGGACGGCTCCGACAAGCAGTACTGCAAGATCCACCGCACCAAGGGCCACGACCTTTTGAACTGCAAGCGAGTCGAGTACCTCGTAGAACAGCAGAAGGCTGAATACGAGCGGCGTGACAAAGAGAAGGCCCAAGGCGGCGGAGGAGAACCAAGCAAGAAGCGGCCATTCAATGGCCGAGGAGGACGCCGCGGCAAGGCCAAGCAGCGGCAAGGTGATCGACCTCCCCGGGGCCGCGACAAGGATGAGGAAGAAGACGACGACGACGACATGGAGGAAGGAGATAACAGCGAGCAGGAGTTCCAGAAGGCCACAGAAGTTCTGTGTGTCGACGGAGGCGCCTCTCTGCACGCTTCCCACCGCCAACTCAAGCAGTGGGTGCGGGAAGTAAACGCAGCTGAGCCGCCCGTTGAGTCACGCAGGCTGCTGAAGTGGTCCAGCACGCCCATCATTTTTGATCTTGAGGATCACCCTGACCGCACAACGGCGGTCGGGTGTTTGCCGATGTTGGTCTCACCAACCATCCGCAACCTCAAGGTCACCAAAATGTTGGTTGACGGCGGGGCCGGCCTGAACTTGATCTCCTCGGCTGTGATCAAGAAACTCCAGATCCCAGACGGCGAGCTCGAAGAAACCGGGTCATTTCAAGGAATAAACCCGGGGAGGAGCAAGCCGAAGGGGAAGATTACTCTGCCAGTGACCTTTGGCGGGGAGCTTAACTTCAGGACGGAGAGGATAACCTTCGACGTGGCCGATATCCTATTGCCATACAATGGGATACTTGGACGTCCTGCCCTCGCCAAGTTCATGGCAGCTTCCCACTATGCCTACAACGTACTCAAGATGCCGGGGCCGATAAGCGTCATTTCTGTCCCTGGCGACAAGAAGGACGCGCTTATCTGCGCCGACAAGATTTACCGGGATGCAGCAGCCGCAGCAGAAAGCAACACACTTGCCGCTGAAGCTCCCGGGGGGAAGACCAGGACCAAGTCCGGCAAGAGCTCTGGGGCCCACTCCGGCAAACGCACCTCCTCGGAGTGCTGCGCTGCCGTCGAGGACGTTCCATCGAGCTCCACCGGCAAGTGCAAGAAAGGGATGGCAGCTCCACCGGCAACCAAGAAGGTGTCCGCCAAGGAGGATGGCACTGGTGGTACCTTCACCGTCAGTGCTACACTCGACAACAAATAGGAAAGCGCGCTCGTTGCCTTCCTGCGGGCGAATGTCGATGTGTTTGCATGGCAACCATCTGACATCCCCGGCGTTCCCAGGAAGGTAATTGAGCACAAGCTTGCTGTTTGTCCTCATGCGCGGCCCGTCAAGCAGAAGGTCAGGAAGCAAGCCGTGGAGCGCCAAGAATTCATCGCCGAAGAGATAAAGATGCTAGAAGCAGCAGGCCTAGTCAGAGGCGTGATCCATCCCACGTGGTTAGCAAATCCAGTTGTCGTGCGTAAGGCCAACGGGAAGTGGAGACTTTGTATAGACTTCACTGATGTGAATAAAGCATGTCCCAAGGATCCATTTCCCTTGCCGCGCATTGACCAGATTGTTGACTCCACCGCTGGATGTGAGCTGCTTTCCTTCCTTGATGCATACTCAGGTTACCACCAGATATTCATGGCCAAGGAAGATGAAGAGAAGACTGCATTCATTACTCCATGTGGCACATATTGCTTCATACGCATGCCCTTTGGATTGAAGAATGCAGGCTCAACATTTGCAAGGGTGGTGCACACTGCTTTTGAGCCACAGATACACAGAAATGTGGAAGCCTACATGGATGACATAGTGGTCAAAAGTAAGAGCAAGGGTACCCTGATCCAAGACTTGGAAGAAACATTTGCAAATCTGCGCAAGATCCAGCTTAAGTTGAACCCCGAGAAGTGCGTCTTCGGAGTCCCCTCCGGCAAGCTTCTCGGGTTCTTAGTGTCCCAGAGGGGGGATTGAAGCCAATCCCGATAAGATAAAAGCCATCGAGCAGATCGAAGCCCCGAAGCGCGTCAAGGACGTAAGGAGACTTGCTGGTTGTGTGGCTGCCCTTAGCAGGTTCATTTCGAAATCTGCAGAGCGCGCCTTGCCTTTCTTTAAAATCTTGAAGAAGGCAGGCCCTATGAAATGGACTCCGAAAGAGGAGGCAGCGTTGCAAGACTTGAAAGGCTACCTGTCCTCCACTCCAATACTTGTCGCATCTAGGCCACAAGAGAAGTTGCTGCTGTACCTAGCAGCAACCAATCAAGTGGTTAGTGCTGCGTTGGTAGTGGAAAGGGAGGCAGAGGAAGAGCCCACACCTCCGGCAAGCGAATCCAGCGACGAGCAGGGGGCTCCGTCGACAAGCTCTGGCCCCGACAAGGACAACTCTGCGCAGGGACAAGGAGAAGTGCGGAAGAAGATGGTGCAACGCCCAGTGTATTTTGTAAGTTCCCTCTTGCAGGGGGCTAGATCAAGATACTCTGGGGTGCAGAAGTTGCTTTTCGGCCTCCTCATGGCCTCGAGAAAGCTGCGCCATTACTTCCAAGCACATGAGATAACAGTGGTCACCCGCTTTCCGTTGAAGAGGATATTGCAGAATCCAGAAGCAACAGGCAGGATCGTCGAGTGGGCACTGGAACTGTCAAGCTTTGGTCTCAAGTTTGAGAGTACTTCAACTATACAGAGCAGAGCTTTGGCAGAATTCATAGCTGAATGGACCCCGACGCCAGATGAAGAAGTTCCAGAGACAAGCGTCCCCGCACAAGAAGCGACCAGCGAATGGGTAATGTACTTTGATGGTGCTTTCTCGCTGCAAGGCGCCGGTGCCGGCGTGGTACTCATAGCGCCCACCGGAGAGCACCTCAAGTACGTTGTCCAGATGCACTTTCCCAAGGAACAAGCGACAAACAATACTGCTGAGTATGAAGGCTTGCTTGCCGGCCTCAGGATTGCGGCCGAGCTTCGGATCAAGAAGTTGATTGTGCGAGGAGATTCTCAGTTGGTGGTCCGACAAGTGAACAAGAGTTACCAGAGCCCTTTGATGGAAGCTTATGTTGATGAAGTGAGAAAGCTTGAAGAGCACTTTGAAGGTCTGCAAATGGAGCACGTCCCAAGAGCTCAGAATGATATTGCAGATGGCCTCTCAAAATGTGCTGCAATGAAGTTACCTGTGGAACCAGGGACCTTCCTGCTCAAGCTAGCTCAGCCATCCGTTACACCATCGATTGGGCAGAACAAGAAGAGAAAGTTGGTCTCCGGCGACTACTTGCCGGCGGATCTTCCTGAATCCGCCGCCAAGGTCCCCAAGATCAACAATCAGAACGCTGAGGAACAGTTTGCTCCTGCAGACCCAAGGGTCTGTACAGTTGAAGCAAGCGTTCCCGACAAGCCTTGCCCCGGCAGGCTTGCCGGGGGACCATCAGCTCCGGCAGAACCGGAGGTTCTCGCCGTAGAAGCTGGGGTTCCTGCAGCAGCCCTCATGCCTTTAGTCCTTGCCGTCGAGCCTCGGGCTCCGACGTGGGCACAGCAGATCGTCCGTTTTCTGCAAACTGGAGAACTTCCCGATGACCCAGAAGAGATAGAGAAAATAACCAGGCAGTCGAGTATGTACCAGTTCGTTGACAATGAATTGTACAGAAGAAGACTCAATGGTGTCAGGTTGAAGTGCATTTCCAGAGAAGATGGACAGAAGCTGTTGGCAGAAATACATGGAGGCATATGTGGCCACCATATTGGCGCAAGGGCACTTGCCGGGAAGGCGTTCCGGCAAGGGTTCTTTTGGCAAGAAGCCCTCCAAGATGCAACTGCGCAAGTAACCAAGTGTGAAGCGTGCCATTTCCATGCTAAGCAAATTCACCAGCCAGCTCAAGCTCTCCAGACAATTCCTTTATCCTGGCCCTTCTCGGTCTGGGGGCTCGATATCCTCGGCCCCTTCCCCCGCGCAGTCGGGGGCTTTGAGTACTTGTACGTAGCTATCGACAAGTTTACAAAGTGGCCAGAAGTGGAACCAGTGAGAAAGGTGACAGCACAGTCAGCAGTCAGGTTCTTCAGGTCAATTGTTTGCCGTTTCGGAATCCCTAACAGGATCATCACCGACAACGACACGCAGTTCACAAGTCGCACCTTCATGCAGTACGTCCAAGACCTTGGCGCCAAGGTCTGTTTCGCTTCTGTTGCTCACCCGAGGAGCAATGGTCAAGCGGAGAGGGCCAATGCTGAAGTGCTGCGCGGACTCAAGACAAGAACCTTCGACAGGCTGCGCAAGTGCGGAAGAAACTGGATAGAGGAGTTGCCGGCGGCTCTTTGGTCAATCAGAACGACACCAAGTCGAGCCACCGGACAGACACCCTTTGCTCTTGTCTATGGAGCAGAGGCAGTTCTCCCCACGGAACTCGTATACGGATCTCCTCGAGTGCTCGCTTATGATGAGCTCGAGCAAGAGCAACTGCGACAAGATGATGCATTGCTCCTTGAGGAGGAACGTCTCCAGGCTGCTGTACGAGCTGCTCGATACCAGCAAGCCTTGCGTCGCTACCATAGCCGCAAGGTTAGGGCCAGGAGTCTCGAGGAGGGCGACCTTGTTCTTCGGCGTGTTCAGTCCGCCAAGAGTTCCAACAAGTTGACGCCGAAGTGGGAAGGCCCTTATCGGGTGAGACAAGTCACAAGGTCCGGCGCTGTCCGCCTTGAGACCGAAGAAGGCTTACCGGTGAGCAATTCCTGGAACATAGAGCATCTTCGCAAGTTTCACCCATAAGGCGCGGTTGCCGTGATCCGCTCCGGCAACCACCTTTTGTACAAGTCTTGCCGCTGTTGCATGTAAACCTTTGTACAAAGCCGGGCGCAGATCCCGTGCATCAGTAAAGCTTTTGTGTTCTGCACTATTTGCCATTTCCGTGCTTTTCTTTGTTATTTGCATGCATTGTTTGGCACTCTGTGCAACGCACATCCCCGGTAAGCACTAGCAACCCGAAAAGCTATATACTTGTTTTCCCTCCTCTTTTTCTTTCCCTCTTAAGCAGAAGGGACATTCCTCGCGCACAAGTTTGCCGGGGGGG
>LR738712.1:326270165-326367912 GCA_902687465.1 Secale cereale
GGGGAAGGAGGTGGAGGATGAACCAAGTGCTGTTCAAGAAAGAGAAGCCTTGTCAGGGGACAAGCAATTTATGAAAGCTAAGTTACCAAAGTTTGAGTAATTCAAATTTTTAAAATTTTTAGTTGTCTTCCTTGAACAACCACACTTTGTATGGAAAACCTGTGCGCGGAGGAACCTACCCGTGGCTAGCCGCACCCTTACTTTGTTTTCGAGCACGCTCAACGACTTAAGAGAGCTGCGACAAGTGTCGCGCCCTTACTTCGTTTTCGAGTTCGCTCAGCAAGCTAACTGTGCTGCGACTAGCTGCGGCGAGGTTGCTTGCCGACAAGGCCTTTGCCAGTAGGCTGCTCAGAGTCCAGCGCTCAGCGCTCGCGGCAAGGGCCCCTTGCGGGCAAGTTCCCTAAAAGCGTAGGGTAAAAAGCATACAAATTAAAGGACCAAAGCAAGGGGGATAACACTGCATTGGCTGATCAAAATAAGACTGTATATTACAAAGATAACTTGCCGCAATAACTAATCAATTCATGTTCATAACATAACTTGCAGCGGCAAAAGAAACAGAAAGAGAAGCCTAATCTACGCGGTCGCCTTCACGCCTTGAGATCTTGTTCACCTTGGCGACGATGTGGGCGACCTGCGCCTTCAACGCCTCCTGATCTGCGTCGTCCGGCAAGGTGCGGAGGACGTTGGTGAGGTTGATGCCGGGATTGCGGTAGACGATCTTCGTCAAGACGCGCTCCAAGGTGCCCGCGCAGAGCTGACGCGACTCGTCGGCCAGCTGCGCGGGGAGCTTCTCCTGCAGCCGTGCAAGCGCCGACGCGATTCCCCGGAAGAAGAGACTTAACTTGGCGCTGTGGGGGAGATTCTCGTCCGGAGAGTACACAAGGTGCTCCACCCTCAGCGCCATCAGCTCCTTGTCAATGTTGGCAGCGGAGGCGACCAGATCGTCAGTCCACTGCTCCACCGACCGGCTGAAGTTGTTCGCTGAGACGGCGGCGCTCTCCACCAGGCCTCGTTCCTTGTGGAGCTCATCCTTCAGCTTCGTCTCGCGATCCCGGGCGGCGTCGAGCGAATCGGTCAGAGTGGAGACCTTCAACTCCAAGTCAGCAATTGAATCTTTGGCGGCAGTAAGCTCGTCGCCCTTCTTGGAGAGGCGTACCTGCAAGTCAGAGTTGGTGTGGGCGTCCTTCTCCCGCTCCACATTGAGCGCGGTGACTCTGTCCTCACTTGCCTTCAGGTACCGCTCCAGCTGATCAACCTTAAGCTCCAGGTCCCTCTTGGCGGTTTCCGCGGCGGCTGCGGCATCCTTTGCCTCCTTCAGGGCCCCGCCAATGGCCTGCTCCCGGGCGGTGAGCTCGTCGTCATGGGCGTCGAGCTCGACCTTCCGCTGGTTGAGCGCCCCCTCCCGCCGAGACAACTCCTCGGCGGCCAGCCGCTGCCCCTCTTCTGCCTCAGCCTTCTCCAGGAGGAAGGCTTGCTGCTCCCCGGCAAGCTCTTCCCGCTCCTCCGCCAAGTTGCGGAGAGCTGCCTGGTTGGCGGCGCGAAGCTCCGCGGCGCGCTTATCCAGATCATCTCCAGCCTTGGAGGCAAGAGCTTCCCGGGACTCCAGTTTCGCCTGCCTGGCCCGGTACAGGGCCAGGAGCTGGCGAAGAAGCTTCTCCTCTTCGGGCTCGTCACTCCCGCCAAGCGCTTCAACGACCTTCAACCCCGCGGAGGCGAGGACCTCTCCATCATAGGTCTCTCCCTCCACGGGGGCTCGCAACGAGGACGCCCACGGGACCTGTATGAAGACCCCGTTGGGAGCCTCAAGATAGACGCCTGGCCGCTCCGTGGTGGCGGAGGGGTCAGCGGCCGGTGCAGCGCTTGACGCTCCTGCTACCTCCGGGCCAGCAGTGTGGTCGCCGCCCCCCTCCCCAGCCGCGGCGTCTGCGGTCGGGGCAGCCTCCTCAACGGCAGGCTCGTCGGCTCCAGCCATGCCCTCCGCGGCATTGGCGTTGCCGCCGTCGCCGTGTGCGCCCTCCTTGCCGGCGGTCTCCGTCTCCATCCGCTCCGGTGCAGGAGGATCTAGCAGAAGAAAAAGAAAAGAAAAGATCAAGCAAATATCCAAAAAGACAAGTCCAAGAAGAAGAAGCTACAAAACTCACCTTCGCGGACTTCTTCGACGACAGGCTCCCTCGCCGGGGAATTTTCCATTGGCGGCGGAGTGGTGGTGGTCCCTGCTGGCGGAGGGCCGCCCGTGCCCTCCCTCGGCGGGGAGCTCATCCTTGTCGGGCTGCTCGCCCTTGGCGGGGTACTCGCCCTTGGCGGAGTACCCGTCCTTGGCGGAGCGCTCTCCCTCGCCGGGGAGCTCGCCCTTGGCGGGGAGGGTGGGACATGTAGCTCGTCGGGGGCAGTCTCTGGCGCTCCTGCGGCTGCGGCTCCACTTCTGCACAAGACAAACAAGGCAACAAGATATTAGTACAAGCAAAAACCTCAAGTGCGCCCGACGAACAGAAAGTTCAAGACCAGACTTACGCTGGGGGCTGCGCTGGGGGCTGCTCCTCGGAGCAGCAGGTTGATCCGGCAAGTTTGCCGCTGGCACGTCCCCAGTCGCCGCGGCAGGCGAGTCGTCTTCAACCTCAACCACAGGGATCTTAGCTCTCTTCGCCATCCGCTGGGTCAGGGTCCTGAAAGCAAAGCAAAAACAAGATCAGAATCAACAAGGAAAATCGAGACAGAATCAAAGAAATTACAAGCTGTAAATACTTACTCCTCTTCCTCGTCGTCGGAGCTGAGGGCGGAGAAGTCGAACTCCACCTGAGATGCTCCCGCGCGAGGAGCAGGAGGAGAAGGCTCCCTCGGGCGCTTGGCGGTCTCCGGGGCTGTGGGCTGCGAAGACCCAGCCTCTGTTGACACCGAGGCCCGAGGAGCAGGAGGAGCGGCCGTTCCGCTCCGGGAGGATCCCCCTCCGCTTGGCGCTGGTGCGCGAGGCGCCTCCGTCGCGGCTTGGCTCGCCCTGGTGGCGCGCGCGCCCGGCGAGCAGGCTGCTGTCGAGGCGCCTGCGTCCTCGTCGCTGTAGCCGCCTTGCGGAGGCGTTTCCTTGGTGTTTGCGTGGGACTTGCCGGAGGCGGGGAGTTCTCTGAGGACGAGGAGACATCGTCGTCAAGTCCCAGAGATCCACCGGTGTCTTCATCGGCCTCGACGTCCTCCTCCTCCTCCCCGGCAGGCCCGCTGGGTCCAGCATCATGCCCTGCGGCCTCGCTCCCTCCGGCGGCTCCGCTCCCTCCGGCAACTCTGCTCCCTCCGGCAACTCTGCTCCCTCCGGCAACCTCGCTCCCTGCGGCGGCCTCGCTCACAACCCCGGGTATCCCGGAAAGCCTCAGGGAGGGAACCCCGGCAAACTCGTCGGGCGGAAGCTTGAGCAGCCTGCGGATTTCTGCCTCCTCTGCTTGGCACGCCGCGTCCGCGGCCTCTGCATCGTCCACCGTGTATCCAAAGTCACCTGCCGCCGCAGCTGCGGTGGCCTTTTCCATCCTGGAAGCAATGTAAGCTATGTCCCGCGCCGTAGTGGCCCGGGTGAGGCCCCTGTTCTCCTCGGAATTCTTGGGCGTCTCAACTAAGTTGTCGAAGAAGCTCAGTATTGCATCTGGCGGAGGCTCTATCCAGGTGGGGTCGACATCGTGGGAATCGCACGCGGGCATCATCGCGCGCAAGGAGTCCCGGGCGGTGCTGTTGCACAGCGGCACCACTCCCCGGGGAGCTCTAAACCATTCCGGGTGGGCCGGGTCATGCTTGAAGAGCTTCCGGACCATCCCCTTCAACTCCAGGGCAGTAAAATTGAAGTTTAATCCAGGGCGCAGCCTCATGATATCCGCCGCATTGCCGAATTCCCAGGCGGGCCTTTTCCTTTCTTGTAAAGGGGCGATGCGGCGGCGGAGGAAATCTGCCCCAACCTCTCCGATGGTCAGATTAGCTACCCGGAGACGGATAATCCTGATAAGGGCAATATTCAGCTTGCTGTCTTCCGGGGCCAGTTCGCTCCAGTCTCTGCCGCGCACTATGGCTGTTGTGCGCGGCGCAGTGAAAGGCTCCGGCTTGTCCTCCACCACCCAACACCAATCTGCACGCCATTCTTCCCACTTGCTGCGGAGTTCTCCCTTCAGGTATGAATCCTTCTTGTTCAACCGGAAGATCCAGGAGATGCCGCCGGAGAGGGGAGCGCCAGCCTCTACTCTAGGCATAAAGAAATGGCGAAAGAGTGCTACGTTTGGATGGATCCCAACATAGTTTTCGCACAGATGTGCGAAAACGGCCATCGTAAGGATGGAGTTGGGGGTAAAGTCTAGGAGGTGGAGGCCATATGTGTTCATAATGTCGCAGAAGAACTCCGAATACGGAGGGCACAATCCATAGTGAAAGAATGCAGCGAAGAAGAAGTACCCGCCGGGGAACATATCTCTGGCGACTGCAGGGAAGGCCCTGGTGCGGGGATGAGCTTTGGTCTCCCCGGACCAGAACAGATAGTACTTGTTCCGCAGCTCCTTCGCGCTGAGCCTCGGCGCGAAGACCACGTTCCTCTTCCGCAGGGCGACCAGCTTCGCCGCCTGCTCAGATTTCTCCTTCTTGGCCTTGTCCGCTTTCGCCTTGTCGCTCTTCGGAGCCATGGCGGGGGCGGCAAGGGAAGAAGCGGGGAGCTCGACGGCGCCGCGAATGCGGAAGACGGCGGAGGAGGGGTGGAGGTGAGAAGCAGCGGAAGTTTTCTGAAGGATGAAGGTGCAATGAAGATGAAGGAGGGAAACTGCCCCTGCTTCCTCTTCTTTTAAGGGGGAAGTGGGGGACGCTCCGCATTTCCCATTAAAGAACGAGGCCACGATCTCCCCCACGACGCCGCAATCGACGCGTGCCGTTGGGGAGGGATGCGGCGGATACGGAAGGAGATACGGCGTGTCGTGGGCCGCGTGTGCCCGTGCACTGTTTTGGGCCTGGCCCAACAGCGCTTGGCACCGTGTGTGGCCCAGGCCCGGGGGCTCCTGTCGGTGTACTAAGATAGGGGTACCTTAGTACCCCAACTTGTGCACGGGCAGTAGCAGCTTCCCGCGGCAGGGTTTACCACGTGCTCGCCGGAAACCTTTTCGGTCCTCACAAAGCCATTCAAAAACAAAGTATACAAGTCAGAAGATCAAGACCCCGGCAAGTGGAGCTTGCCGGGAAGGCCGCACCAGGCTCAAGATTATCCCATTAACACAAGACCCTGGCAAGAGGAGCTTGCCAGGAAGACCAGAAAACAGCATCTCAGAAGACATGCCTCGGCGCACCCTGCGCCCCGGCAGGACCCGGGGAGCGACAAGCTTCCGGGCCCGGCAAGATCAAGACCCCGGCAAGGTGCTTGCCGGGGGAAGCCTGCGCTGTGTGCCCGCGCTCCAGCTCATCGGCCCACGCGTCGCCCTGGGGCCCTTCCAGGGACGCGTGGCGGATGGCTGTGCAGCCTGGGGGACACGGTGGCACGCCACGGTGACGAGGCTACCGCCGTGGCGAACGGAGAAGCATGGACGGGCGCTTTTGGGGTCGACGGTGACGGGCATTTAATGCCCTTGTCCCCCACTGTCAAGAGTAGGTGAAGACCACTGTTCATCCACTGTTCATGCACTGTTCCCGCACTGTTACAACTACCACCAAAGTTACATTTCTACCCTCCTCTGCGTTGACACCTGTCGGTGACCCCTTGAGCTATAAAAGGAGGCCCATGCACAACGTAGAGGGGGTTCGGAACCTAGACAGCTCTCTTGCTCGGTGTAGCTAGCTCTTCAAGCTCCCGAGCTCAAGAACTCAATACAACCTAAGCAGGAGTAGGGTTTTACGCGTCCGCGGGGCCCGAACCTGGGTAAACTGCCCGCGTGTGCCCCTCGATCTGCTCTCCGTGCTCCCTCCGCTCCCTTACCGCAACGTAGAAGGGGCTCCGGTCCCATAGGTGCTCGTGGGAGGACAGTTTCCCCCGACACCCTTCAATCCCGTATGCATCAATTTCTATGCTCGGTTGAAGCTTCTGTCACTCTTGCCCTTCAATAAATAGTCCTATCAACATACAACTAACCCTATGGTGTGATCCACACGCGCTCTCATATGATGGGCACCAAAGGACAGCAACATAACCTCAAGCAAGTTAATAACATTTCACCAATTACTGATAGGACAACGAAAATCTACTCAGACATCATAGGATGGAATCACATAATTGGATAATAGTATGAATCATTGAGCACCATGTTCAAGTAGAGGGTACAACGAGTTGTGGGAGAGTGAACCATTGCAGATAGATAGGGGAAGGTGATGAAGATGTTGGTGAAGATTACAGAGGTGTTAGTGTAGATCGCCATCACACGATGATGGCCCTGGCGGCGTTCCGGCGCCACCTGGAAAGAGGAGGAGAGAGCCCCCCTCCTTATTCTTCTTCCTTGACCTTCCCCCTAGATGGGAGAAGGGTTGCCCCTCTGATCTATGGCCTCCATGGAAGCAGAGGGGCGAGAGCCCCTCCGAGTTTGGATCTCTCTCTCCGTTTCCTTCTGGTTCTGCGCTCCCAGATTCTATCCTTTCACCGTTTCTTAAATTCCCGGAGATCCGTAACTCCGATTGGGATGATATTTTCAACACGATTTTTATCCGTATATTGGCTTTCTTGCTGCAAAAGGAGGGCATCAACCGCCTTACGCGGTGGCCACAAGGGTCCAGGGCGCGCCCCCTACCTTGTGGCCCCCTCGAGCATCGTCTCGCTTTGTTTCTTCTTCCCCAAAATCACATATATTCCCAAAAAATTCTCCGGAAATTCTTATCCCGTTTGGACTCCGTTTGATATTGATTTTCTGCCGAAAAAATGCAACAAACAGGAACTGGCACTGGATCAATATGTTAGTCCCAAAATAGTACTCCCTCCGTTCCAAAATAGATGACCCAACATTGTACTAACTTTGTACTAAAGTTAGTACAATGTTGAGTCATCTATTTTGGAACGGAGGGAGTATCAAAAGTTGCCAAAAGTATGTAAAAGTTGTAGAATATTGGCTTGGAACAATAAAAAATTATAGATACGATAGAGATGCATCAGAGAGAAGTGGCGCTCCGGCTCCTGGAGTATTGGTGACGGGGAGGGAATGGCTTCGGTGGCTGGCTGTGGCCAACGGCCACGTGAGCCAGGGGGAAGGTGGCCGGAGCTGGAGATGGGCCAAACAAAGGCGCGGCGGCGGACGCGGGGCAAGGATGGGGGCTCGCCATGGGAGGCGAGACGCGGGGCGCTAACGCGATGCGTGCATGCGTGGCATGTGGCGGCGCAAGGGAACGAGGAGGGAGAGGGGATCGATCGGGAGGAGGCCAGCGTGCGAGGGGATAAAGCCAATCGAGCTAGGGTTAGGAGATGGCCGACGAGGCCTTGGCCATGCTAGAGATGGGCCAACCTGGCTGGGCTGCAGTAAGGCTAGGAAGAGAAACGAGATGGGCCAGCCTGGAAAACTGATTTGGTTTGCCATTTATAAAATAAACACAACTTTAGAGAAAAGAATGAAAGAGTTAGAAAAAGAATTAGACCAACGAAGATATTTTCCCTGAACCAAGAAAATATGAAGGATTTAACAACAATGTTTGGAAGAGGTTTTGGCAATCTAAATCCAACTCATTTGAATTTAATTCAAATGGGCTTGGATAGAAAGTGGGTGAGGATGGACCAAAAAATGTTCAGATTTAGGTGGAGCTTGCTTATGAGACAAGAATTATCGGCAAAGTTTGGGGGACCAAACTTGAAGTGGAATAGGCATGGAGTTTATTATGCAAGTGTGTTATGGTTAATTCCAAAAGAATGGAATATTATATTATAGCCCCCTAACCATATTGGGAGATATGTTATAAAGAGAAATCACCATGTGCATTTCCCTGATTTAAATGTATCGAAGATCCATACAATTTATTTACTTGAGTTACAAAATTAATGATATGATGGCATGATGACATGATGCAATGTAACAAGCAAATAAAACACATGACAAAACTCAGAATACATGGAACACATCTCGAGCATCGGTCTCGGGGCGTCACATTCTACCCCAAGTAGCTTCCACTCATCCATATAACAATGATTGAGGGATAAAATCCCCCATTTACCTCTCTGGACAGCCACAACCCCTCTCTCTCTAACCACCCTTCTCTCACCAGTGTCCCTCTAGAGCAACGAAAGCTCCTCCCCACTTGTTTACTTCCCCCTGGAACCCTAGACACTAGTGGCCACGTCCAGGGCGCCTGAAAAATGGCCATGCCGGCCAAAGACGCGCTCTGGAGCGTGCTACAGTGCGCCATGCACTGTAGCAACCCCCTGCCCAATGCCTCCGACGACCTCGAGCCACCCCCGCATGCCTACCAGAGCCCCTCGACATCCGTAACATGCTACACCCCTGCCCCCCTCCTCTTTCTTCCTCGTGTTGCCTCCCTCCGCACGCACGGCGGCCAAAGAGAGCTCCAATGAGCAAGCCCATACGCGCGCAGCCTCTGGCTCTCCCCCACTCCCTCTCTTCTTCCCCTGGTCGTAGACCATCCTCACAAATGCCCGAGACAAGCCCATGCAAGCTACCATGGCCTCTAACCTCAACTACATCTGCATCGGCGCACGGGTCCACGGTGAACCTCGGGGACGGCTATATTAAGGCCTCCCGAGCCCTTCTCTCGCCCCGGATCGCCCTCTCCCACTCCCAATCACCCTCCCGCGGCACCAGTTCATCCGAGAGCCGCCCAAGCTCGAGATCAAGCATGAGCTCCACCGACTCAGGTCGCCGTCGATCCATGGGTAAAGGCCTCCTCCGGCTCCTCTTTCTCTAGATCTGGAGCCACAAGAGCCCCACTGACTCGCTCCTCTTCTTCCTCTCCTTCGATTGCAGCTTGTAGCAAGCGATCCACCCCCTCCCAAAGCTTCGCCGCTGGCAAACCACCGCACCCCAGCAACCGCCACCACCTCTACCTGACGTGCGTTTCGACGTTGAACACGTTGGTGCCACCTACTCGCCTCGCCGTGCCAAGAATCACCGCTGGTGAGGTCGCCTTCCCCTCTTGATGGAGGTTGACGACGAAGGCCGTGGGGGCCGTCGGTCAGCCTCACACCCTGACAGCAGGCCCCGCCTGTCAGGTTTGAAACCCCACAACATGCTTGCTTGCTCGCGTAAGTGGAGGCGGGCCACACAACTCCCGCGTTTCTATGGTGAAGGCGCCTTCCCGAGAAGCCTCCTTCGATGTCATCCCCTCTGCATGCGCTGCCGAGACGCTGGGCCAGCCCAGTTGTGCTCACCGCTAAATCTCGCCAAGCACGTGTTGTCGCCGCTTGATTTTTGGCCCGTTTTGGTATTTTTCCTATTTCTTTTTCTTTTTCCGGAGGACTCAAACTTTCCCCCTGAGTTCATTTCAACTCCGAATTTGATGATTCAAATTTCTTGTAGTTCCTAATTCATGATCTATCACATGGTTCTATTCGCACATTTTTTCAGAAACACTTCCTTCACAAATATTTATGAAATCCCACTTTTCCATTTGTGTGATAAACTTTAGAAAATCACAGACAGCCCATTGTTGATCCAAATGTCGTGATTCAAATTCCTAGATACTTATATGTTCAAAACTTAGTTTTGAACATTTTTCCCAATACTTTCTATGCCACATGAAATATTGGACTATTTCTCCATATATTGCCAACTTTGCAAATTCATAGGAAAATCATTTGAACTTCAAATCATGTGAAACCAACTCCTAGATGCTTCTAAAATCATTCTTGTTAAATGGGTGTCTCTGCCCATTTTTCAAAATAATGTATCTATGCACTTGTTGAAAATCTATAAATCCATTAATTCCAACATATTGAAATATGCAAAAATCCTCACTAATCGAATTCCAATAAAACCACTTTGGTCATTTTTCATATGACCAAAGGAATCCTAGAAAAGTCCAACTCACATTTTTATAGTTGCCTTATTGTGTTGCTTATTGTGATTATTTCTAACGTTAGTTGACGAAGTGGATGGAATATTCTGAGATGGACTAGAAGGATTGAAGACTTGGTTTAGCAAGGCAAGCAACCCTTTGACCATGTCTATGAAACCCTTTTTATGCATGTCATATAGCACCATATTGTTGTTGCATTGGAATCATGATGAGGTGGTAACCAGTTTCATGGGTTGCCTCCGTTACTTCCTTGTTGATACTTGCATTGTTCATGACCCTACCTTCCTATGAGGGTTATGTGGGTGGGAGTATACATGATGCTAAAGTAGTTGCTACGCAAAAAGGGACAGGTGTATGCATGGTGATCGAGACAAAATTATTCTAAAAGACTTTTCGAAAACCCCGTCGGGTGCGACTAATGCTCGAGGGAGATGTTGAGCTAAGTAACCACTTGATGACGAAGTGGTGTACCAAGGCAAGTGAGTGTGTTGTTTTCAAAAACGGATTGGTTTAAGTTGCGACCGTTACCCTGATACGTCTCAAACGTATCTACTTTTCCAAACACTTTTGATATTGTTTTGACCTCATTCTTGCATGATTTGAACTAAACTAACCCGGACTGACGCTGTTTTCAGCAGAGCTGCCTGTATGGTTTTATTGTCTGCAGGAAAACGGATTTTTAGGTATCTCAGAAAAATCCACGAAAAATCACAGAAAAATCCACGCACCCGAAGGAACCAGGGGCCAGAAGAGGGGCCAGAGGGGGGCCAGGGGGTGCCCAGGCGCCCTGTGGGCGCGCCCCCCCTGGGCCGCGCCGGGGGGTCGCCTGGGTGGGGCCCACACCCCCTGGTGCCCTACTTTGCCTCGTATTTTTACTCACGACATGGAAACCCCAGATCAGAAGTTCTATTAGCAGTTTTCCGTCGCGGAGCCGCCACCACCCTCTGTTCTTCCTCGGGAGGGCTAATCTGGAGGCTGAATTGGCCTCCGGAGAGGGGAAATCGTCGCCATCGTCATCATCATCACCACTCCATCATCCCTCCATGACTTCTCCCTCCATGTGTGAGTAATTCCCCTGCTGTAGGCGAAGGGGATGGTAGGGATTGGATGAGTTAGATCATGTAATAGTTTGTCAGATCGTTGGGGCATGTTGCCTATCATCTACTATGGTGTTTATCATCTTTGCTTCAACTTGTTATTCTTAATGCTTAACACTTAGGGCCCGAGTGCCATGATCTCAGATCTGAACCATATGTGTTTGCATGAATATATTTGTGTTCGTGATCCTATCTATGAGTTGATCCCAAAAGTGACAGCTTGGGACACCAAAGGGGATGGTCCGTAGTTTGAGGATTACATGTATCCATTGAGTTCATTGCTTTGTTTCGGTGCTCTTTGACAGGAGCACCTTAATCTCCATAAGTTCCTTTTGGCCCCGTTCGTAGCGGGATGGTAGGACAAAAGATGTTGTGCAAGTTCTTATTGCAAGCACGTACAACTACCTACGGGATACATGCCTAATGTTTGATATTTGCCTAGATGATCATTACTTTTCCGTGTGCCGTGCCCCAAGTTAGAATCTATCTCATCCATGCAGTGCCCAACCATCCATCTCCCTAGCCTACAGTGTTTTAAACCCTGCTTGTCACTAGTTGCTACTTTTGCCATTTACCTTCACTATTTACTTTTGCTGTTTACTTTTACTATCACTATTATCACTATCATATCACTGTTACCACTTATCTTTTGTTGCAAGTAAGTATATTTCAGGTGCGGTTGAATTGACAACTCAACTGTCAAAGCTTATAAATACTCTTTGGCTCCCCGTGTGTCGAATCAATAAATTGGGTTATTCTTACCCGCGAAGACTATCTCGATCTCTTACGGTGGAGGGTTATCAAGTACCGTTTTCTGGCGTCGTTGCCGGGGAGCATAGCAATATTTACAAGTCTACTTGAGGTATCCTACCTGCTGCACTTCATCCACTATGGGTAAGAAAGGAGACCCCAAGGTTCCGATCTTACTATCCACTACAAGAAGAGGTATTGCTCTGAGCACTAGTGCTACACTTGATTCTCCTTCTGTTGTGAGTAAGTTTGCCTCACCACCACCACATGATGCTCCTACTGAATCTGTTACTATGTCCGATACTCTTGATGATGCCTCTACTACTTTTGATGATATTAGTTCGCTTGGTTATGCTCTTGAGAAACAAATTGCTGCTGCTGCTAAAAAGTCTGGAATTGAACTTCCTGTTACTCGCTACCCTATTGGTGAAACTTATGATTATCCTGATTTGAGTAAACTCAAAGAGAGGCTCCTTGATGATGATTACTATATGCTTGATGAAGATTTATGCAGGGAACTGACAGAGTTTTCTGGCTCTGACCCTGAAGTTATTAAGAAACTATTTGAAAAACACTCTTTGAAGAACAAAACCGTTCCTGATCCTGAATTTGCTACATCTCCTATATGCATTGATGATCCTGATTATGATTTCTCTGTTGATCTTTCACTTATACCTATGGTTGAAGCTGACCCCTTTTATGGCAGAGAAAATGATGATGCTATTGCACACCTGACTAAACTCGGTGAGTTAGGTGGCCTATTTACCACAGATGAGAAGATACGATACTTTTATATCACCAAGCTTCTTCCTTTCTCCTTGAAGGAAGGTGCTAAAGCATGGTATGATTCACTCCCATGCGGTTCCATTAAGAGTCCTCAAGACTTAGCTCACTCTTTTGTTGATAAGTACTTTCCTGCTCACATGCAACATGCTGCTTTACAAAGGATTTATAACTTTAAACAGTTGCAGGATGAGTCCCTCCCTAAAGCTTGGGGGAGGTACTGCGGTCTGATTCGGGCTAGACCAGGACATGAAATTCCTAAGAATGAATTAATCGATATATTCTATGCTGGTCTAACTGATGAATCCAGGTCCTATTTGGACAGTTGTGCTGGTTGTGTTTTCAGGAAAAGAACACAGGACGATGTGGAGGATTTGATGGGCATGATTGCCAAAAACCATGAAGATTGGTCCGTCCCTGAACCACCTCCACCACCAAAGAAGAGGGGCATATTTGTTCTAAGCCCTGAAGATATGCGAGAAGCAAAGAAGTCTATTAAAGAGAAAGGTATTAAAGCTGAAGACGTGAAGAATCTACCCCCTATTGAGAAGCTGTGTGAGCCTACTACTCACCCTCCTATGGTAGAGGTACACTCTCTTTTAGAGTTCAACGCAAGTGACATCCCTCATGGTAAGCCTCCTGATCAATGTTTAGATGAGTTTGATAATTTTATTATGAAACAAAACCATTTTAATGAGAGGATACAAAGTCAATTGCATGATAATTCTCTTGCTATCAAAAAACTGCTTGATGTTTTTGATAGAACAGCTAATGATGTTCAATGTCTTGTGAAGCATTTTCATATGGTTCAAACTCAGCTTGACCAAATTTCTAATGTGCAAAGAGATCTGCTTGCTAACAATGCCAAACAAGATAATTTACAGGCTTTCGGGATTAAGACCCGAGGAGGAACTAGCACTCAAGATCCTCTCTATCCAGAGGGACATCCGAAGAGAATCGAGAAGGATTCTCAAATGCAGGAAGAAGAAATTGTTGGCTCTCCAAAGAAAAAGAAGAAACATAAGGAGACTGACAATTCTAATGATCTTATTGCAGATGAAGAGCCAGCTGTTGATCCCAACAATGTATCTATATCCGATGATGAGACTGAAGACGGTGCTGAACCTGAAGGTAAGGATAGTGAGAAGAATGATCCGCCTGAAGTTCGAGAGGAAGAAGCACGTGACAAACGTAAGAGGTACACTAAAGAAGACTTCATCGCAAGAAAACATGGGAAGGAAAGAGAACCATGGGTGCAGAAGCCCATGCCCTTTCCAGGTAAGTCCATCAAATCCAAAGAAGAAGAGCATTACAATAAGTTTTGTGAGTGGATTAAACCTCATTTTCTTCAAATTCCTTTGACCGAAGCTATTAAGTTACCTCCTTATTCAAAATATATGAAAGATATTGTCACTAATAAAAGAAAAGTTCCTAATGATGCAATATCTACTATGCTTGCTAACTACTCTTTCAGTGGCAAGATTCCTGAGAAGCTCGGTGATCCAGGTATACCCACCATTCCTTGCTCCTTAATGAATAATTATGTCAAAACTGCTTTATGCGATCTTGGAGCAGGAGTGAGTGTTATGCCTCTCTCTCTTTACGAGAGTCTTTGTTTAGAGAAACTAATTCCTACAGATATCTCCCTTCAGATGGCTGACAAGTCAACCGCTGTTCCGATAGGTATTTGTGAGGATGTTCCCGTAGAGGTTGCTAATTGTTTAATTCTTACTGATTTTGTTGTGCTTGACATGCCCGAGGATGGGAGCATGTCCATTATTCTTGGTAGACCTTTCCTTAACACCGCAGGTGCTATTATTGATTGCAATAAAGGGAAGGTTACCTTCCATGTGAATGATAAAGAACACACGGTATATTTTCCGAAGAAGATCGACAGGAGGCATGCCCTCAACTCTATAGAGAATATCGAGATCGTGAAAATTGGAGAATGGGACTGTCCACTACATGTGCCTCACAAATATAAAACTATCATGGTGGGGACAATGTCCATCAAATTAAAGGTTTAGTAACTACTTCGTAGGAGGTGAGACTTTTTGCTCTATATATCACCTGTTTGTTGGTAAGACTTGATCAACCTTACTAGTGAACATGCTTATATAGATAAAAAAAGTTGAGCTTGTTATGTTTTCATTTGTTTTTAGTTTTTGTCCTACTTGCTGTACCAAGTATTTATGTTTTGAAGCTTCACAATACTACTAACTGCTTCAAGTTTTCAGAGAGTTTCGCAGCTTTTTGAACTTCGAAAAATTTTCAACAGTGAAGTTTTCAGAAAAATTCCAGAAAAATTATAATAAAAATTTCCACGTCGGGAGAGACCCAGATAGTCCTGGGGCCAGCCAGGGGGACCCACCAGTGGCCCAGGCGGCCAGCTGGCGCGACCCAGCCCCTGGCCGCGCCCACAGGGCTCCTGGGCCCCACAGGACCCCCCCTCCAGGTATGTCTTCTTCCTCTCTCTCTCTCTCTTTCTCCAAAAACGCGAGTTCTGCACTTGTTCTTGTGTGCTTGCTGTTCTTGGGGGCGATTCTTCGATCTCTCTCTCTACAGCCCCTCATTTGAGCTGAAATTTTGAGCAAATACTCCCTGGTATGTGACTCCTCCACCCCTCCAATTAGATTTTTGATTGGTGGCCTCATTTGTGAGTATTTAGTAGTTCTTGGTGCTGTAGAGATGAGCTTGCATGCATGTGTAGAAAGTTATTTTCCAAGTTTTGATGCAAGTTTATGCCTTGGGCAAGTGAGTTGAGTAGTCTGCCTTAACTCATCTTGTTTTAATCCTCATTTTTGTAAATTGCAAAAAAAAAATCAGAAATGAGTTTGTTAGGAAGGGCAAAAGGGTGGCTTGAGAAGAGGAGGCCCGCACACTCCGATCGAGTTACTAGAGCCGCAGCTTCACCATCGACTGCTAGGGTGAGCTATAATGAAGATCATGTGCCCCTGGAGTTGTTGGAAGACACAAGTCCAGCACGTGCGATGACATTTCCATGTGATGAATTCCTCGAAGCTGCGGGAATCAAGGATGAGTTTTATAATCTTTGTGCTAATGCAGGTTTGACACGACTCGTCACGAGCCGTGTTACCCAGTATCAAAAACTCACCTCCAGTTTCATTAACAGTTTTAGATATAATCCTGATTCAGGTGCTATTGAGTTTAAAATTTACAATGATCTTATCACCATGACTTTGGGAAATTTTTGTGAAATAATAGGTGTGCCGAACGTTGGGAGGACGGCTAGGATGGCCACTCAGCCCTCCGAGCTGAAAACCGTCATCAACTCTCTCTGCAGCATGGTTCGATGAGTTCATGGTCCAGCATCAGTTTCATAACCCCATGGAGGGGGTTGTGCCCGACGAGGAGAAGCACGGTGAGTTACCACATTTTCAGGAAGAGACCGCCACCGAGTTTGGTGAAGGTTCTTCCTCTGTTTGGCGCTCGGAACCTTCCTCGTGGGAGACTCCGAGGAGTTCGGTGTACGCGCCAGCATCCTTCTACGACCCTTGGACTCACCACCATACCCCCGGAGCAGGAGGCTCCTGGGGGCAGTAGCTGCTACCAACTTAGGCCAAAAGCCTAAGCTTGGGGGAGTACGTGCCCCTCTTACTTTTCCATTGTATTATCCGTTTTATTCACTTTGATCTTTTCGAAGTTTTTGCCCGTTCTTCTTTATTTCTCTCTTTGCAAAAACAACAAAAAGATTTTCTCTTGCTTTTATCCAACCTTTGAAAAATCCAAAAAGATTTCCTTTCTCTCTTTAGTTTGCTTTGTTTTCAGAGTTCGGCTCGAGTCCGTGATGGCATTTAATTATATTTCCTACGTTCGATCGTGCAAGTGACAAGCAGTAATGACGAAGATCGACTGAAGGGAAGCAACAAGGAAGACCGGTATGAACTCTTTTTGTTTCTACTTTTGTACATATGCCTGTACTTATGATCTAGAGACCAGCTTGTAGCGACATAGTGCTATGTTTACAATGCTCTTTCAGTGGTTCATGCTTTCCTTGTGGCTAGTCTCGAATAACTAGAGTGTATAATGTGTTATTGAAATGATCTACATGCATTGCACTGTTCATAGTCTGGTATACTAAGGTGGTATTTCCCTTTAGAGAATTTTTGGATTGACTTGGCACATGCTTACACATGTTAAGACTAAAAAGTCTACTCTGCCTTGATGATCTTTGAGTTTTAGAATAGTTATATCACTTTCATGCCCGATTCAATGTTGCTTTGTCGCTCTGCATGATTATGACCGTTATTGCTCTCTAGTTGGTCGCTTCCCAGTCTTTTGCTAAACTTCCACCTGTACTAAGCGGACTGACTGCTTGTGCATCCAAAATCCTTAAAACCAGTTATGCCATATGAGTCCACTATACCTTCCTATAAATGGTATTTACCTGCCATTCCTAACGAAGACTTTCGTGTACCATCTCGAAATTAATCAAAAGCATTTCTCTTTTTGTGCCTATGTTTTAGCTCATGAGGAAGTAGTAGTTAATTCATGATCTTTTTTAAGTTGGACAAGTTTCACCCCTGGATTGTGTCTAATGTGCAAACCCTTAATATGAGAAGGAACTGGCATCGAGTGCGCCCGGCTCAAAAAGATAATATAACCAACAAACCCTCCTTCACGCTTTGTTCATGAGAAATCAGAAAACTTTGGCAGTGATAAACAAAGGGGATTAAGAGGATGTGATCGTCCTCATGCGGGAGCCGTTCCTCGAGACTTGTCCACTCAAAAAGTGATTGAGTTATCTACTAGCATTCGTTGACGAAATATGCACCTCTCAAAAACGTTTTTACCTCTGTTTCTAAAAACCAAGAGCTCTGGTACATGTTTAGTTTTTGTTTCCGATCACGGGTTTTCAACTTTGCCAACAAAAGCCACGGTTCGAGATTCTTCACCTTCTTTCTTCAAAGCACTAACTAGGAGAGCATAATTGTCATTCTGAGTGTAATGTGCATTGTCCCAAAGTATTACATTGTCTTCTGCATACTTGTGATATGATTTATTCTGAAATTCTTAGTTCTAGTCTCCTTTAAAACTCTGGAGGAGTTTCTGCATTTATGTTTTGCTTCACTCATGGAGACTAGCGAGATACCACCCTAGTATGCTCAAGCTATGTGCAATGTAATCTTGTCTTGATTTTCAGTAGTATATTATTTACTTTTAAGTATTTGTGACTAGTCACTTGAAAGAAGGATTGCTCCTTGCATTGTCCTCATAGTACTGTTTTAATACTTGCTAGACTCTTTTCATAGTACATGCTTATATACATCTAATGAAGCAAAATAGTTTGTCAAAGTTTTCTTTGTCGCGTCCAGTTCGTTGAACTGAATTGCTTGAGGACAAGCAATATGCTAAGCTTGGGGGAGTTGATACGTCTCAAACGTATCTACTTCTCCAAACACTTTTGATATTGTTTTGACCTCATTCTTGCATGATTTGAACTAAACTAACCTGGACTGACGCTGTTTTCAGCAGAGCTGCCTGTATGGTTTTATTGTCTGTAGGAAAACGGATTTTTAGGTATCTCAGAAAAATCCACGAAAAATCACAGAAAATCCACGCACCCGAAGGAACCAGGGGCCAGAAGAGGGGCCAGAGGGGGGCCAGGGGGTGCCCAGGGGCCCTGTGGGCGCCCCCCCTGGGCCGCGCCGGGGGGTCGCCTGGGTGGGGCCCACACCCCCTGGTGCCCTACTTTGCCTCGTATTTTTACTCACGACGCGGAAACCCTAGATCAGAAGTTCTTTTCGCAGTTTTCCGTCGCGGAGCCGCCGCCACCCTCTGTTCTTCCTCGGGAGGGCTAATCTGGAGGCTGAATTGGCCTCCGGAGAGGGGAGATCGTCGCCATCGTCATCATCATCACCACTTCATCATCCCTCCATGACTTCTCCCTCCATGTGTGAGTAATTCCCCTGCTGTAGGCGAAGGGGATGGTAGGGATTGGATGAGTTAGATCATGTAATAGTTTGTCAGATCGTTTGGGGCATGTTGCCTATGATCTATTATGGTGTTTATCATCTTTGCTTCAACTTGTTATTCTTAATGCTTGACACTTAGGGCCCGAGTGCCATGATCTCAGATCTGAACCATATGTGTTTGCATGAATATATTTGTGTTCGTGATCCTATCTATGCGTTGTTTGCACCTATTACGGTTCGGAACCGGCGATCCCAAAAGTGACAGCTTGGGACACCAAAGGGGATGGTCCGTAGTTTGAGGATTACATGTATCCATTGAGTTCATTGCTTTGTTTCGGTGCTCTTTGAAAGGAGCACCTTAATCTCCATAAGTTCCTTTAGGCCCCGTTCGTAGCGGGATGGTAGGACAAAAGATGTTGTGCAAGTTCTTATTGCAAGCACGTACAACTACCTACGGGATACATGCCTAATGTTTGATATTTGCCTAGATGATCATTACTTTTCCGTGTGCCGTGCCCCAAGTTAGAATCTATCTCATCCATGCAGCGCCCAACCATCCATCTCCCTAGCCTACAATGTTTTAAACCCTGCTTGTCACTAGTTGCTACTTTTGCCATTTACCTTCACTATTTACTTTTGCTGTTTACTTTTACTATCACTATTATCACCATCATATCACTGTTACCACTTATCTTTTGTTGCAAGTAAGTATATTTCAGGTGCGGTTGAATTGACAACTCAACTGTCAAAGCTTATAAATACTCTTTGGCTCCCCGTGAGTTATTCTTACCCGCGAAGACTATCTCGATCCCTTACGGTTGAGGGTTATCATACCCAACCTTACATGCCCAACCACTCTACCCTTATATGGGAAAGGGCATTATTGATTACCTAGTTCGCGATAGCATGGAGGTCGCATTACTAGTGATAGGTGTGGCGTGGTCACTCTCGGGATGGGGTCGTGCTTGGTTAGGCAGCCATGAATGGTTTTACAGGTCACCGGACACACCGTTGGTACCCCCACGCTTGTGCTATGTGTTGAATATGGGGGCGTGGCTCCACCGAATTAAACATATGAGCATGATTGTGGCACGTGGGTGATATCAATCGAGTGGACTCCATGTTGGTGACGTCTAGGGAACGGTAGTGATCGGGTGCTTACCCCAGGTATTTGAGGTATGGCGGGCCGTGGATGACATGAAAGCTTCCCGGATCTTGTGGGTAAAGTGTGCAACCTCTGCAGAGTGTAGAACTATTTGAATAGCCGTGTCCACGGCCATGGACAGTTGGATAACCGCTCTTCTGCTACGTCCATTGTTTATGAAACCTGGTGTGTGTGTGTGTGTGTGTGTGTGTGTGTGTGTGTGTGTGGTTGTGTGGAGAAAACTTCTTGAGTCGAGTCGAATGACTTGACGTGTTGATTAAGTTGGAGTTGATCCAAACTATGTTTATCTTGATATATGTAACCTATTCACACAGATATTTGAATTCTTCTAGTGCATACTTTACAAGTTGTTAGGACATGTCATTGCACTCAAAAATAGCTTGCTGCAAAATTTTCCTACTTAGTGATGTATCATTCATTGTCATACCTCGTTCCAAAACATGGTTTTCTTGCGAGTACATTCAAAGTACTCATTGACTTGCCGCTAGTCATTTTATTGGCCAGGCATGAAAGAACAAGAGTAAGATGAAGATTTCTTTGGTGACGAACATGCGAGCTAGGACGCTTCCCAGTCAGAACACATGTATGTTTAAGGCAGATGGCATGGGTTCACGCTATCATTGAAGATTTCCGCTGCGAGTTTATGAAGACTTGACCATAATGCTCATAATTTGTGTAAGATGGTATGTATGGACGTAAGACTCTTGTTATTCAGTTTTTATGTGTTAGTGAGCATCGATCTGTGGGGTCACTATACACGTGCACTCAGTGATCATGACTTATGAGTCGGGGTCCCCACAGACTATAGGAAGCCTTAGTTAGCATGGTCGTTAGTTAGGGTAAACCATTTTAAAAAAACTATCTATTCTTCTCTTCCGTTCCGAGTTTTCAAAAACTAAGGTATATTTTCCTTATTGGCCTCTTCGCCTTCAAAACTTTTGAAAACGGTCGCTAGCACACTCATGCCCCTGACCACGGGTTTCCTTGTAATCCTCGTGGATAATCTATAAGGAAGACACCTTGCCAAACATTCACTCACATATTCGGAACACAAGTTTGGCGACACCACGACAAGATAGAAGACACCTTCTCAAGGATTAAGGAAACCAAGACTCGGAAGATTGTGACACCATTGACACTGCCCTAGGATGATGCAACCTTGTCCTATGACGATTAGGGTGTAATATATTCAAGATCATGATATACATTGCAAGAGAAACCCTGTCATTACCGTTGTTGTATCGGCAACCACCGGTGGATGAGAACCTCCCCATTCGGTCCACCTCACTATTGTGAGCAGGAAAACGGTTCTCGGCATCCCCCGCTCTCGGTGATGATACTGTCAACAATGTGTCCGGCAGATTGGACCTCTACTATGCCTTGTTAATGTCATTTCATAAAGGATTGCTTACATGGAACCCTTGACGCCTTAGAAGGAAAAAGAGATTGCCATGATTAAGAAAACAACAGAGGACCGAGTCAATGCCAACTATGAGGGACCACCTTCACCTCGTCAGCTCATCAGGCGAGAAATTGTTGAAGATTCTTCAGGCCCAACCAGGATCTCATCATACAACTACAAGAGATGTAGCGACACCTGAGGAAAACCCCGAAGACTGCATGAGACACGAAGCAAGCATGACTACTGGGTCCGAGAACCCCTAGGATACGATGAGTCGTGTACCCCTATGCGCAGTTGAGTCCGTGCGATGGTTCGAATAGAACCACATTCTGTGTTTCTTTTTTATTTGTTTGTTTTCCTTTTGCCCTAGGAAATAAGTACATGACTATATCACCTACCTTATCTTAATGCTTGTGTTTGGCCCTTTCAGCACTTGTTTTTTGCACTTGCACTATAGAACCCCCTCTAGGCACCTCCTCTATGCTACTTTTCCCTCTCATCTCCCTCATGAACTAAAGACCAGCAAGACATTATGCACCAAGGATTCTACCTTGGCAACCAACTAACACTGAAGACTTTTGCTACAACCTCCTAAACCAAGTGCAACCCCGTAGAGTAATGTTTACCCCTCCAGATTGGAAACCCATCCCTAGACCCCTCGAGACTTAACGAGATACCCCATCTCAAATCCTTGACCATTTGCTTAACCCACAAAATTGCAAGTGAACCAGTTAAGCCTCCGTAACCTTGCTCGGTACTGGGTTCATTATGGAACTAGTGGACGTAGCGAGCAAGCACATTATCATCCTAATATAGCACAAGAACTGACGATGCCATAAGGAAGACCAATTTGAGGATATAGGAATAGAGGACAAATGACTTGATGAGTTTATATATTAGCAACCTTGAGGAATTATCTGAGACTCTTTGGTGGATTATGAGGCTTTAGTGTTGGTAGAGGAACTTGGTGTGATCAAGATAATAGAGTAGCATATTGCCCTTAAGTAAATTGGATTTAGTAGGGAAATTATGATCGCAAGCTGAAATTCTTGGAAGTAAAAGAATTTGACTTAGGCGGGGGATATTGATAGAAGATAGTTAACATTACGATAATGACTTGTGGGAACATGTAGGAATCCTTGTTGGACATGAGATTTGGATTAAATAGGTGATCCTAGTGGAGTATAGGTGTTGATTAAGTCTACATGTTTCAGAGTAAATTTGATTTAGACTAATGATCACTACCATGATACCATGTTTCCCGGTGGACGATAAACAAGGAGATCAGATTAATTGTCGGAGTTGATTTAGGGATCTATATAAGCTTGATGTTAGAGGTTACTTGACCCCGATGGGAATTGGTGGATTGACTATAGAAAGGATAGCCCTTTCAAATATTTTGGGATTATGGGACATTAGAAGGTCATGTGGAACACCATAGACATTGGATTTGTAGAATTAATGAATTATGTAGTGACTGATGGAAGTTAATGGGCTCTTGGAGTTGTTTCGTAGGAAGGAAAGAAGATCTCGGAGTGGTATACGACGTGTTTCCTTAGGATAGAGATGCATTATCGTAGACCTTGGAAGAATAGGCTGAACAATTGGATAGTCTTGTTTAATTAAAGTTTAGCAGCTTGTATGCTCTAGCCATTGAGTTTTACATGGGCATAGCCGTACACATTAGTTTGGGGATTGTTGACATGTATGATTTTTGTTAGAACTCCTCTTGGGAGTCATGAGAATATGAATAGCATGAGTGATTATTGGAGTTGGCCTATACGAGATGATGCTATCAGTGGTATAATGTTATTTGTTTGGGAGACTAGGTAGAACTATTGGCTTCTCAGAAAATGTGCTTAAGTATAAGATGATAAACGTTCACTCGCACACCAGAATCCTTGAAACCCTTAAGCCCTACCAAGACACAACATGATTAGATCTTGACCATGGGCATTGGCTCTAGGTCAAGAAGACTTTGGCCATACTCAACCTGAACACCACCAATACCCCAACCTACTTTATGTACCTCGTGAACAAAGTCTTCATGGAGTACTTGGATAAGTTGGTTGTCATCTTTATTTGGTGACCTACTTGTCTACCCGAAGACGGATGAAGAGCCATTTAGCTGGTTGAACAAAATTTGAAGACCACCATGTCAAGGAGGAAGGACTATACCAACCATCGTCGTCAAGAAGTGAACTTTGTCGTCAAATACCGTGTGTATCTGTAAGCCACTCCTCTCAAAGGAACCAAACATTTCCATTTCAAAGGGAGGCTCACACAAAGATTTATCAACCCCCTTCGAGATCAAAGTAAGACGAAGGGAAGACGGTGACCAGCTAGAGTTGCCACCTGAGTTATCCAATGTGCACAATGTTTTCCAGGCGACCCAACTCTAGAAGTGTTTCCAACTTCCTAACTAACCCGAACTCTACAAGGACATCGATCACCGAGCCATCGACCCCCATCCAGACCTGACCTATGAAAGAGACCCCTTTGCAACCTAGATCAAGTGGAACTTTATCCATGAAGCCACACTACCAAGTACTTCAATGTTCAATGAAGCACCACACGGAAGCAGAAGCAGTATGAGGACGTGAAGACTACCCTAGGTCAAAGTTTCCATATTCCTTTCCGCGCCTAGTTTGGGAATCTCGGGGACGAGATTCTTGTAACGGGGGTAGGTCTCTCACAGCCTAATTTTGATGCCACAACACTTAAGCTAATAAATTGTGATAAAATGTGGTTTTACAAAAACTTTTGAGTGTTTTGGTTTTTACTTTGATTTGGATATTTGTCTGCTGTTTGCAAATGCTCTAAAATCAAATAAATCCTCCAACTCTTTTTCGGTGTACAAAAGTAGGGGTCCTTTTGCACCCCTTTACTTGTGCACGGGCAGTTGTAGCCACACCTACGGCCACGCTTGGCGGAGCAGAAAAAGAAGGAGCACGAGACTACCAAGGCAACACTCAAGCCAGAGGCATGAAGAACGAAGGGGCACGGTGGACTCCCCCCCCAGGAAATGCCCTCGCTGGAGCGGCCTACGTGACCTCGGCAAGAGCCTTGAAGGGGAAACTTGCCCAGCACCAGCAAGGCCACCACCCTTAGGTGTAAGAGTTTTGAAACATCGACAATGTCAAGACCAAGATTCAGGAGTGCCTGCGTGGTGGCATGTAGATCTTTATGGGACCAAGGGCCTGCAGACCTAGATAAGGGCCAGAAGACGAAGACCCCCCGCAAGAGCCTTACCGGGGTCGACCGAAGACCCCCGGCAAGATCCTTGCTGGCGACATCCTCCAGACCCCGGCAAGACCCCTTGCCGGGGGCGTCTACGGAGCCACGGACAGGCCCGCGCCCACCAAGGTTTCGCTGCCCCGTGGCTGCTCCTACGAGGCATCCAACTCGCCAACTGGAAAAGTGCCTGCGTGGCAGCATGCAGCCTCCAAGCCAACTAGCCAGGAACCTGCGTGGTGGCATGCAGATCTTCGAGAAGACCCTGCCAGCACACCAGCCAGCAGCCAGCATGGCGTTGCATGCCTCGTCATCCTGGATGCGTGTCGGAGCGAGGTGAGGCGGCAACAGGCTGGACAAGCTCCATTGCCGTCCTCGATAAAGCTAGAGGACATGTCGGCGGCGCATTAAATGCGTTTGTCCTATGATGTCAGAAGATAACCTTGTACATTGTAGATACTTTCCACCTCCTGTGTGCCGCTGTGGCAACACCTTTGTCATATAAAAGGAGGCCCGAGGCATACTGAGAGAGGTTTTAGACTTTTTGGACAGGCACGCAAAGAAGCCAATTCAAGAGCTCAAGAACACCAAATATACACGGACAAGTAGGACTAGGGTTTTACGCATCACTTGGAGCCCAAACCTGGGTAAAAATTCCCATGCGTTGATCGAGTAGACCTGCTCTTGGCACAGCTCTATGCCCCGCCAACCATAGTAGGGGTCCCCGGGATCCCATAGGTGTCGTTCCCCGACATCTTTGGCGCGCCAGGTAGGCGGCGCTAGGTTGTGAAAATCTGGTCTAGGAGTTAGCGCATCGACTTCTTCATCGCCATGGCTACCAAGAAGAAGGGGATCATGGCGTTCGGTCCGTCTGGGGCTGAGCCGCCTGTGCCAGCATAGGCGGGCGATGGGGCGGCTGCGGATGGTGGCGATGGCGTGGCCCGTGAGCTTCCACGATACTCTGGCCATCAGAGCCAGGCGAGCGGCATCGTTCGTGCCAAAGACGGCGAGCCATGCGCCGCTGGGTCTAAGGGCGTCGCCGTGCTGCCTAGGGGCAGTGCGGCAACCGCCACGATGCTTCCGCCGGCGCCTGCTCCGCGGTCTTCCCAGCCCGTACATGACGAGCAACGCCGCGACGTTGGTGACCCTGGGCACCGCCGCGGGAAGAGCCCTTTGCGTCACTCTCAAGATGTAATGGGCTAGCATGCACGTACATATGCGGGCGGAAGCGGCGTGCGACAGCGGGACCGTGATAGAGATCCTTCTAACGTGGTTAGAAGTCAGAGCGCATAACGATCCATGCATCTTTCGCCGCCACCCATGCCAGCAGAAGCATTGGCGCGCGTACAACTGCTCCTCGACTTTCCTCCCGCCATGGAGAAGCTCGACGAGTGGAGACCCACCATCCGGAGCCTCATCAGCTTGGCCAATAAATATGAACCGCGACCAGCGGGTCCCTCGCATCGGCACTCTGGTGAGCCCACGCATGCTGATGGTGGGAGGAGCGGAGTTGCTGCGACCATGGTGCACTCTCCCCCCCCCACGCCAGCAACAGCAGCCGCCGGCTCGTCGGGTCGACGGTCGTGACAACTTTTCCACCGCGTCATCGGACCCACAAGCCCGCCGCGACCAACATCAAGTCCTTCGGAAGGTAGCCTAGGAAGACAGTCGGACCACTATCGAGGGACGGCGGGAAGCGCAGCATCAATCAGACAGGCGTGCAGGGCCTACTATGGATCACCGAGTGTCGGGGGGCTCTGGTGACTTAGCTTACGAGGTGGGTTGTCCGGCCTTTACCCATGAGCTGTGGCAGTTCCAGTGGCCCTCACACCTCATGTTCAAGCCTAAGGTCGGAGAAAAGTACAACGGCAAGACTCACCCGTCGGAGTTCCTCGGCATCTACACCATCGCGATGCAGGCTGCTGGGGCTCGCGACGACAAGGTGCTCACCAACTATTTTCCGTTAGTGCTTAAGCCAAACGTTATGTCGTGGTTGATGCACCTGCCCATGCGTTCTATTTCTTCATGGTCGGATCTATGTCACGAGTTTGTTGGCGCCTTAATCGAGGGCCACCAAGCTCCTGGCTAGGAAAGCGATTTGCATGTCATCCCCCAGAAGGACGGCGAAATCCTGCACAAGTACATACAAAGGTTCAGCCATGTGCATTACAACATCCCAGATGTTCACCCCACCGCCTTCATCAGTGCATTCCATCAGAATGTGCGCAACCGCAAGATGCGTGAGGAGCTGGCGATGAACAAGGTTAAAGATGTAGCTGAGCTCTATGTTCTGGCTGATAGATGCGCTCTGGCAGAAGAAGGAATGAAGTACCCCGGCAAAGACGTCGGTGCGGAAACTGACTCCACGGACGGAGACACAATCGCCCCGGTGAAGAAGGGCCGACACCGCAACAGGAAGTGAAAGGACAAGGCTATGCTTGCCGTGGAGGGATCCGACGACCCCGGTACCACCAAAAAGGCCAAGGCTAACGACCCCAGCAAGGATGTTGCTGGGTGCACCGCCTGCTGGGCCTTGGCGGCTGCCGACAACCCAGGGGGCTCTGACAAGTAGTACTACAAGATTCATCGCACCAAGGGCCATGACCTCCAGAATTGCCGGCAGCTCGACCTGCTCACAGAGAAGCAGAAAGCTAAGTATGAGAAGCATGATAAGGAGAAAGGCCTGGACGGTGCCGAGGCTCCTTGCAAGAAGCGTGGCGGCCGAGGTGCTCGCCGCAGCCAAGATAACCAACCAGAAAGGCCCGCTCGGCACCACGACAGGAAAGAGGGAGACGATGATCATGGCGAAGACGATGAGTCTAGCGAGCACGAGTTCCAGAAAGCTATAGAGGCCATGTGCGTCGACAATGGTGCCTCGCTGCATACCTCTCACCGCAAACTAAAATAGTGGGCACGTGATGTGACTGCGGCAGAGCCATCGTTCGACGCCTAGAGGCCAGTGAAGTGGTCAAGCACGCCTATCACTTTTGACACCGAGGATCACCATGACCATACAACTGCGGTTGGGTGTTTGCCGTTGTTGGTTTCACCAATGATACGCAACCTCAAGGTGACAAAAGTGCTAGTTGACGGTGGGGCCGGTCTGAACCTGATCTCGCCCGCTGTAATCGAGAGGCTACAAATCCCCGATTAGATCTCGAGGAGACGAGCACGTTTCAAGGGGTCAACCCGGGGAGGAGTCAGCCGAAAGGAAAGATCGCTCTGCCCATTACATTCGAGGGCGAGCTGAATTATAGGACGGAGAAGATTGTATTTGATGTTGCCAGGATCCCCTTGCCTTATAATGGGATCCTCGGCCGCCCAGCGTTGACCAAATTTATGGCTGCATCACACTACGCCTACAACACGTTGAAGATGCCCGGCCCAATGATCATCATCTCCGTCACCTCCGACAAGAAAGACGCGCTCATCTACACGGACCAGCTCTACCGAGAGGCAATTGCAGCAGACACCGCCAAGGCACTTGCTCCTACCACTGAGACCCCGAGGGAGAATAAAATCGGCAATACCTTTGCCTCTGCTGGCAAGGCCCCTTCCGGCGAGGCTTCTGACCCCGGCAAGAGCTCTTGCACCCCCTCCGGAAAATGCGCCTCTTCAGAGCGCTGCGTTCCGTTTGGGGACGTGCCAGAGAGCTCGGCCAGGTGGAGCAAGAGGTCCAAGGCGGCCCCACCATACACCAAGAAGGTCCCTGTCAGGGACGATGGCACGGGTGGGGGCTTTTACCATAAGCTCCACCTTGACAACAAATAGGAAGACACGCTCTTCACCTTTCTGCGAGAGAATGTCGACGTGTTAGCATGGCAAGCATCCGACATCCCTGGTGTCGGGGATATACCCCCGCGATATAAACCGGCCGGAATAATAACCCGGCCGGACTTGGTGGTTTACTTGACGGTTTACACTTAATGATTCACTGGCGATCCGCCTCAACCAGACGGTTTACAAGCAACCTGCCTAAATAATACCACTCACTGGTAACCCGGAGGGCGGATCACGGATGACAAGGCCCAAGGCCTAGAAGGCCGGTTCATGTATGGTGGGCCAGTTTATGAAGAAAGCATAAGGAATATTCTCTTACAAAGGAAGCAAGAGTATGACTCCTTATAATAGATCAATCCTAGTCCTACTAGGACTAGTCATGTAACCCGCCCCTTCAACATATATAAGGAGGGGCAGGGCTCCCCAAAGAGGGACAAGCTACAAGCAGACAAGTTCTCACAAGTTTCTAGGGCTAGACACAAAGAGCCGGTTTACCGGCGACACCATGAGGATCATAATGAGATCTAGCCTCAAACAGCATGTAGGGTTATTACCGGATGATGTTTCCCGGGGCCCGAAGCTGTCTAAATCCGTGTCTTACATCGCATCTCTCGATTCCGCTCAACCCCTCTCAAGCTACTACATAGATGCGCCGCCTCACGACTAAGTCGGCTAAACCGGACATATGCCGTGTTAATTCCACGACAGTTGGCGCCCACCGTGGGGCCTGCGCACGGTGGTGATGAGTTCTTGGAGGGATCTCTCCAGGTATCGAGAGAAGTTCGCAGCTTTTCGGATGAAGAGAAGCCGGTTTGGAAGAATCTGGATCATCAATAAAGCAGTCGAGCGGAGCGAGCAAGATTGCAGCGACGGTAAGGTTTGTGTATCCGTACGGCGCCACAAGTCGCCAGGATAGCGGAAGTTTTGTTGCGGATTCGATTTAATCTGCTCAAATCGGGGTCAGGGACCTTGACGCCTGTCCCAAGAAGAAATCCAAATCATTCTACCAAACTGGACTGCACCGCTGTGGCCGCTTCCTCCAACTACTAGTAGTACTCACGTCAAAAACAATTAGCGTGCTACTTTTGGGGCTGCTGTTCATTGAACTAGATTTACGAGCTATGAATTTTAAAGATTAACAAAAGGAAATACAGGGCAGCGTGCGTCGCCGCCGCGTCGGTCAATCCTCCGAGTCCGACAGGGATTTGACGGCTCATCGTCTGTGTCCGGATAATGATCGGATATTAATTTTTTCTCTACGCCGAGATCAAGACAAATCTGCTGCACGGAGACGACGTATTGTTGCTGTTTCTGGTCAGATAAAAAGCCAATTGGAGTTGCTACGGAGACTACTATCGGGTAGCTGTACCAATTGAAAGACAAAAAATAGCCTTGGAGCCTCCACGTGAGTACCGGTCCGTGTATATCTTTCCAAATTTGCAGAGCCATCGAAATCGCTTTTTTCTACGATCAGAAAATCACCAAGGCTGCACACTGGGGTCGGACAAGTCAATACCATGGACTAATATTTCTGGTTTGGCAAGGATACGAGGTCAAACCGATCACGACCCGGAGGAGGAATCAAACAAATCACAACTGAAGACAGCCAACTCGCGTACGCGTAATCTGCTACGCTAGCACATCACGCCGGAGACTTCGGGAGCAAGGAATCTATCCAGCCGCTAATCAAGTTGTCATTGTTGCGTACTATTTCTACGTCAAATCCATCCGTACGGAAGATCTGTCAGGACCGCTACATTTCCAATTGAAGCTACAAGTTCCCAGGAAATTGCTGGTAGCGGTACTATTAATGCTGCTCATCACGCGAAAGCTACTAGTCCTTCTTCATCCTCAATTACCTTGTGCACACCCGAGCTACCAGGACGTCTATTAAAAGAAAAAGGGGTGGTATTATACCACGGATGCACGGTCAGCTGTGTTGTGCGGCTTCACGAACATGCGTGTCGCGGTCCGGTTTACATCAACGCGCCGGCCGGCTCGTCTGTCCGCGCCCGCGCGTGCGACGTGCGCACGCCATCGCTTTCGCAGTCCGGTCTACATTAACACGTCGGTGCCGCACCCGTCCTCATAAACCGGCTCATCTGTTGTCCGGACGGATCAGGTGATATCTTTCCTATTTATTTTTAATACATATTAATTCATCCGAGCAAAAATACCTCGCCCTGCTGTATTTTATATGCAGAAAAATTACTCATTATAAAATGGTATTATACCACGGAGGTGGAGGCACGCCAAACATTGTTCGACACAAGTGATCGTCATTATTCCACGGATTCAAGCGCCGGTTTACAATGCCTTGGCCGTCTCTCGCGACCGTGCCGGTTTACAATGCCGTGGCCATCTGTCGCGACCACACCGGTTTGCAACGCCGTGGCCGTCTCTCACGACTACGCCGGCTCACAACGAGGAAGACAACTAGCCCGTCGGCGCCGACCGACCCATCTGCTATTCGAGCAAATCAGGTGTTATCCTTCTTATATATTTTATCATTTTATTTCCCCTAAGCACCATTACACTACCCTATTGGTGTTTTCTATATACAGGTAAAATTGTGGTTATACTGCGGATATAAAACACGCACTGGCAACGTTCTACAATGGTGTTTTCATCTGTGTCGCATTACTTGATGAAACAAACGGCCGGTTCACGCATCCGCACTGGTTTACAACACGGAGGACAACTTGCTCGTCTCCGCCGGTTTATAACCCCATAGCTGGTTTAACTGGTTGAGCTGCCTCTGATGCTGCGGTCGTCTTACTGTCCGCCCTGCGATCCGGTCTATTCGACATACCGGTTAGGCTAAATAGACACCGATGAGGATCATAAAGAAGGGACCAAGCTAGGGGGCTACGGATCACATATGAATCCTCGACGAAATCTTTTCTGGTCCGGTCTACATAATGTTCTTGTCCTTAGGGATCCACCTTTGATGGCAGATGTAATATTCCTGTCCCTTGGTGGGCCAAATCCCTTTGATGGCAAAAGAAAAGTTCTTGTCCTTAGGGATCCACCTTTGATGGCAGATGTAATATTCCTATCCCTTGGTGGGCCAAATCCCTTTGATGGGAAAAGAAATAAACCTTTTCTTGTCCCTAAGGAACCTTCCTTTGATGGCAGATGTAATATTCCTGTCCCTTGGTTGATCATTCCCTTTGATGGCAAAAGAAAATCTGTTCTTGTCCCTAGGGTACTTCCTTTGATGGCAGATGTAATATTCTTGTCCCTTGGAAGCCGTATACCCTTTGATGGCAAAAGAAAATTTGTTCTTGTCCCTAGGGTACTTCCTTTGATGGCAGATGTAATATTCCTGTCCCTTGGAAGCCGTATACCCTTTGATGGCAAAAGAAAATTTATTGTCCCTAGGAGTACATCCTTTGATGGCAGATGCAATATTTCCTGTCCCTTGGAGCACATCCTTTGATGGCAAAAGAGTACATCCTTTGATGGCAAAGTTCTTGTCCCTAGGAGTACTGTTAGTCATAGCCCTTTGGGTCGTACCCTTTGATTGGCACATAGGGAGCCTGGCAGCTCGCAAAAAGCCTCGACTACATGGTCTTATTTGCAACGATGTTTTGCGTTTTGTGATTTTTTCAAAGTTTTTCGTGGGTAACCAAGTTTTTTTTCCGGGATTGGGCAACTACAAGGTTGACCATATATTTACAAAGTTAAAGTCTGGGTCATGAACACCAGCTAGAATTAAACCGGCGTTCATCATAACCCGGATCGGCCTTCACGATGAGCCGACAGAGAGCCAGAAAAAACAGATTGGCAGTACATGATCAGTTATAATGACTGGTGTTCATTAAACCGGCCTGGCTTTCGACTATAAGTCGCCAGTATGAGATAAAATAATGACCGGTGTTTATTAACCCGGCCTAGTTGTGATCAAATATCACTGGAACCGGTTTTCAAACCTGATTATATTATTCAAATCTTTAATAGCCAACATGGCTGGATTTTTATATTATGATTGAGGTTATCAAAGTCTCTTTAAGAGCAATGGATATTATTTCATCGATGGAAGTGATTTATTCTACAAAGGAATAGTCCCGAGTTGCTGGAGGCTTACAACCCGGCACTTGGGGGCTACATTATTCAAATTGAGTTTACATCAAATACACAAGTCTCATGTCGCTGCAAGCATGCACCATGACACTTGGGGGCTAATGCAAAGTCATTTTTTTTGCTCACTTTATTGAAGACCCAACTCATCACATTATAATGAGCCGGCCCTTGGGGGCTACCAATCGCTCCTGTCAACAATTCAAGGTACACAAGTGTTAATCTATTATATTGAAGGGTCCACTGCTCAGTTGGTAAAGCACAAAGCTCTTAACCTTGTGGACGTGGATTCAAACCCCACGATGGAAGTTACATTCTATAATGTTCATTTCAATAATTATATCTAAAAAGTCCCTGCTCATTATTAAATAATGACCCGACACTTGGGGGCTACATGCTGCTGTTCAAGTTTACATGATCATACTTTCAAAGTCCCTGCTCATTATTACATAATGACCCGGCACTTGGGGGCTACAGGTAATATGCATATAAAGGAGGAACATCTTCGAATTATCAGTTTTGGGTAAATCCGGAAGATCAATCATAACCCGGCATTTGCAACAATCATAACCCGACATTTATAAACAGTCATGACCCGGAATTATCAATTTTTATAACCCGACAATGGTGGTAGTCATAAACCGACAAGTTCTACATTTCCAAACTGGTTGGATATCAATTGAATATTTGAAGATCAATATTTTTTGTCAAGTCAGAGCATTGAAAGGCTGATTCGAATGAATTCTGGATTTACAATATTTCTATGCAAGCAAGTTGATTATGAAGCTGGTCTGTTGACCCGGATTTTCTAGAAGAAGGAAAGGACAAGGACTTAAGGATGGTCAGATGCCGGTTTACAAGAAATTCTTAACCCGGAGCACAACCTGTCAGATTCGCTCTTGTGTTTATTTTGCAGCATAAGTTTACCATGAATAAATCCAAGCTAAACTTGGGGGCTAATGTCGGGGATATACCCCCGCGATATAAACCGGCCGGAATTATAACCCGGCCGGACTTGGTGGTTTACTTGACGGTTTACACTTAATGATTCACTGGCGATCCGTCTCAACCAGACGGTTTACAAGCAACCTGCCTAAATAATACCACTCACTGGTAACCCGGAGGGCGGATCACGGATGACAAGGCCCAAGTCCCAGAAGGCCGGTTCATGTATGGTGGGCCGGTTTATGAAGAAAGCATAAGGAACATTCTCTTACAAAGGAAGCAAGAGTATGACTCATTGTAATAGATCAATCCTAGTCCTACTAGGACTAGTCATGTAACCCGCCCCTTCAACATATATAAGGAGGGGCAGGGCTCCCCAAAGAGGGACAAGCTACAAGCAGACAAGTTCTCACAAGTTCCTAGGGCTAGACACAAAGAGCCGGTTTACCGGCGACACCATGAGGATCATAATGAGATCTAGCCTCAAACAGCACGTAGGGTTATTATCGGATGATGTTTCCCAGGGCCCGAAGCTGTCTAAATCCGTGTCTTACATCGCATCTCTCGATTCCGCTCAACCCCTCTCAAGCTACTACATAGATGCGCGGCCTCACGACTAAGTCCGCTAAACCGGACATCTGCCGTGTTAATTCCACGACACCTGGTGTTCCCAGGGAGGTGATTGAGCACCACCTTGCTGTCTATCCCCAGGCGTGGCCCGTCCAGCAGAAGGTCAGGAAGCAAGCTTTGGAGTGCCAACAATTCATCATCGAGGAGATCAGGAAGTTGGATGCTGCAGGCTTAGTCAGAGGAATACTCCACCCCATGTGGTTGGCCAATCCGATGGTAGTGCGTAAGGCAAATGGGAAATGGAGGTTGTGTATCGGCTATACGGATATCGATAAAGCCTGTCCGAACGATCCTTTCCCTTTGCCACGCATTGACGAGACAGTGGACTCCACTGCCGGGTGTGACCTGCTGTCATTCCTCGACGCCTACTCAGGATACCACCAGATCTTCACGATGAAGGAAGATGAAGAGAAAACCATGTCCATCACCCCATGTGGTACGTACTGCTTTGTACGGATTCCTTTCGGGTTGAAAAGCACTGGTTCGACATTCGCCCGAGTAATCCAAATCAGTTTTGAGCCCCAGTTGCATAGAAATATGGAAGCTTACATGGATGACATAGTGGTCAAAACCAAGGACAAGGCCACGCTCGTGCAGGATCTGGAAGAAACGTTCGCAAACTTGTGCAAGATCAACCTCAAGCTCAACCTAGAGAAGTGCGTCTTCGGCGTCCCATCCGGCAAACTCCTTGGGTTCGTTGTGCCTCAATGTGGAATCGAATAAAATCCTGACAAGATCAAAGCGATTGAGCAAATTGAGGCACCAAGATGAGTCAAAGGCGTTCGTAAGCTCGCTGGCTGCGTTGCTGCACTAAGTAGGTTTATCTCCAAATGTGAGGAGGAGGGCGCCCTACCCTTTTTTCAAAATTTTGAAAAAAGGCGGGTCCAATGAAATGGACTCCGGAGGCAGAGGCAGTGTTGCAAGATTTGAAGAGATACCTGTCGTCCACGCAAACACTAGACGCTCCTACACCGCAAGAGCCGTTGCTGCTATATCTAGTGGCAACGAATCAAGTGGTCAGTGCTGCGCTAGTAGCGCAAAGGGAGTTTGAGGAAGAAGCAGCGGTAGCGACGGATTCATCAGATGATGGGCCCGAGCTCTCCCCGGCAGGGCCTGATGCCGACAAGGCAGAGCCCCCGGCAAGGCTTGGTCCCGGCAAAACAGAGTCTGCGCAAGGAGGCGAGGTCGAACAGAAGAAGAAGATGGTGCATCACCCGGTCTATTTTGTCAGTTCCGTCTTGCAGGGGGCTAGATCGAGGTATTCCGGTATGTAGAAGCTGCTTTTCGGCCTCCTTATGGCCTCGAGAAAGCTGCGCCACTAATTCCAAGCGCATGAGATCACCGTCGTTACTCGCCTCCCTTTGCGAAGGATCTTGCATAACCCAGATGCAACTTCGAGGATTGTGGAGTGGGCGGTGGAACTATCAAGCTTTGGCCTAAAATTTGAAAGTACCTCAACAATCATGAGCCCAGCCTTGGCAGAGTTCGTAGCAGAATGGGCCTCAACGCCCGATGGAGAGACTCAGGAGATCACCCTTCTCGACAAGGAGACTAGTCGTCATTGGATTGTGTACTTTGATGGAGCTTTCTTGCTGCAAGGTTGTGGTGCTGGCATGCTACTCGTCACACCCGCCGGAGAGCCCCTCAAGTACATAGTCCAGATGCGCTTTCCCCGGGAACAATCAACAAACAACACTGCAGAGTACGAGGGATTGCTTGTCGGTCTTTGGATTGTGGCAGACCTCGGAATTAGGAAGCTTATCATCAGGGGTGATTCACAGTTTATCATGAGGCAAGTTAACAAGGATTACCAGAGCCCGTTGATGGAGGCCTATGTGGAAGAAGTGAGGAAGTTGGAGGATCGCTTCGACTTTTTGCAAGCATAGCATGTTCCCCAAGCAGAGAACAACATTGCCGACGACTTGCCCAAACGCGATGCCCTCAAGCTACCTGTGGAACTGTCACAGCCCTAGACCAGCCCTTGCCTGCCTTGCTTGGTCTTAGTGTGCATCATGTTTAAATTTCTCAGAAACTGGAAATGGGGATGTTCAAACCCTAGCACTAAATGAATTTAACTAGGGTCAAATTAAAATCTTTTTCAATGAACCCAAAATGCCCCTTGGAAAAGTTCATCATTTTTGGATTGATTACAAACCTCTGCCAAAAATGTTGCACATATTTCTAGGACCATTCTGGATTTTTGAATTAAATCATATCTTACTTGCATTTGGGCATTTAAATTTTATATATTATTTTAAATGCTCAAATAATCATAAACTAAAATGTTTACTGTTGGATTTATTCTAAACAGTAGCCATGCTTGGTTTCATGATTTTTGAGTGTGCCTAAGTATTTTTAATAAAGCCCATAACAGAGTAACAAAATAGAAAACAGAAACAATTAAAAAAAACAAAAAAAAAAGAGCACGACAAAGACTAACCTAGCCTTACCAGTTGCAGCCCAACACTGTAGCCAGCCCAGCCCACAACCACACCCCCCTCTGTCGTCTTCTCCCCCTCGCCCCGAAGCAGTTGCGTGCCCGGCATGCCGTAGCCACGCCACCACCTCCTCCCTGCCTATCTGCCTCTCCCAAGCCCCTCTAGCGACGCCCGGAGATGCCCCGGAGCCACCTCGACCTCTCCCCTCACTCGCTGCTCTCTCCTCCCTCCTCTGTCTCTCTCGCACGCGGCCACCGAGAGGAGCTCGTCGCCGCCGCCCTGAACCACCGCGGCCACCGGCCACCGCACGCCTCGCCAACATGCCAAGGAGAACCGCCGCAGCTCCGTCCTCCTATTTCATCAACGTACTCAAGCTGGGGAGCACCGCAACGCCTTCAACACCGTCGTCTTCAATCTCCAGCACCCCAGATCGCCGGAGATGCCCCGACGTCGTCCGACCTCCTACGAGCCCACTGAGACGCGAGCTGCAACCTATGTGAGCTCCTCCGTCGTTTGCCCCTCCTCCCCATGCCTCTTGTTCACCGTAGCCACTGCTTCGAGTGAAGCCGAAGCTCGCCGCCGCTCGGGCTGGTCGCCGGCGCCACCCCGGTGACCTTTTGGTCACACCACCAAGTCCAACGAGTTTGCGAGCACCCGTAGAGACCGTAGGTGCAACCCTCAGCTCCTCCCGCGCACCGTTTCGTTGAATCCGTCGCCACCAGAGCTTCAGCCGCCGCGGACCTCGTCGTCGGTGCCTCTGCAGGCCTCCCCGCGCCCAGCCATGCGCACCCCTAGATGCGGGCGAGCGAGGGCTTCCTTTTGGTGCTCTCAGCACGCCCAGTCGCTGCCCCTAGCGCCACTCCGGCGAGTTTCCGCCGTGGTTTCGGTCGCCGCCGGCCAGTCTCCGGTGACTGCCAACGTGGCTATTAGTTAGGAGTTAATTACACCACTAATCACCCCTAATAGCCACTGACAGTGGGCCCTAGCCCTGGTCAAACCCCAGTCAGCGCTGGTTTTGACCGGAGTTAGTCCATGTGTCACTGACGTGTGGACCCCACACGTAAAGTTTGACTCTGGCCGGTTAGTTAACCTGCTGACCTCAGCCTGACGCAGTGCTGACGCAATAAAGCCTTTCTGGAATTAAAAATAAATCAGGAAGGTTTAGAAATTCCAGAAAATGCTTTAAACTTCTAAAAATCTTATAAAATCAACCGTAGCTCAGATGAAAATAATTTATATATGAAAAATGATCAGAAAAATCCAAGGAATCTGTTTATAGCATTTTCATGCATGTTTGAACCAGTTAAACCTGCTGTTAGGGTCAAATCAATTAAATGACAATTAAAAAATCACATATGGAGTTTGAATTTGAATCTTTGGTTCAAACCAACTTCCTTTAATATGGTTGCTAGTTGCATTAGCTCAATCAACAGCATATTGCCATGTCATGATCATGCATCATATTGTCGCATTGCATTGATTGTGTTCTTTCTCTATTGCCGGTGTTTGTCCCCTTTTAGTAGACGTGTTCCGACGATGTGATCGATGACACCAATGAAGACCCAATGTTATCTTCCGAAGTGCCAGGCAAGCAAAACCCCATTGAGCATTCCGATACAATCCCACTCTCTCGTTCTTGCTCTCTTTACTGCATTAGGACAACAACGCTTCAACTATTACCTGCTGCGGTAGTTGAACCCCTTTCCACTGCATGACCTGTCTTTGCCACAGTAAATAGTTGAAACCCACTAGTATGAGTAGGAGTTGTTTGAGCCATGTTGTGCCTACTCATTCATGCTTTCTAGTTATGCCTGCTATTGCTTAGAGTTGTGTCAGATCTGATTCATCGGGGATGAATTGGAATGTGGTGAACATGTCCTACTGTTGAGAGCTAAGTGTGTGAACACGATTTGGTAAAGGTAGCGATGAGAGGCCATGTAGGAGTACATGGTGGGTTGTCTCATTGAAGCCGTCCTCAGGAACTGAGTTCTGTGTTGGTTGATCCATGAAACAGCTACTACCACACATTGGGATCCTTAATTGACTCTCTCGACTTATTAATCAACATGATCTCTGTCCAGGAGTTGCAATTAGTTTCTGGTGTTTGTAGTTTACTGGAGGTCGTGCGCAGCGCTGACCCTCGAGGTGGGCTGTGATGCGGCAGGTACGTGGCACGGTGTACCAATCGCCCATTTGGTGATGCGGGAACCCTGTACACATCGTTTGGGGCCGTGAGCGACACCCCGGCCGGATCTCCCCACTGATGGAACCCAAATAGGCGATAAACCTGGACGAGAGACTTGTGTGGTTCGTCAGGTCGTGGCCGACACCCTCGCTGGGCCTCCGCTTGAAGGTTGCCGAGTACATGTCGTGTAAACGGCGGTAAGTGGTGAGAGCGTGTGTGAAGAAGTACACCCCTGCAGGGTTATATATAATCTATTCGAATAGCCGTGTCCGCGGAAATGGACTTCTGGGTTACCTCTACAGTTCATAGACAAGTGAAAGTTGATACTCTAAAACACGCAAGATAAGCGTGAGTGCTATGGATGGCCTTCTCGTAGGGAGACGGGAGCGGATCCATAGTGGTGTATTGATTGGTGAATATGTGGACTCGTGTGCGCCACCTCAAAAGAGTTGCTTGCAGTCGTAGTTTAGGATAGCCACCGAGTCAAAGCTGGCTTGCTGCAGTCAAACTCCACCACCCCCTTTGTTGATACTGATGCATATGTAGCTAGTTCTGATGTAAGTCTTGCTGAGTACCTTTGTACTCACGTTTGCTTAATTTATGTTTTTGCAGAGAGACCTCAGTCTCGCTAGTGGTTCCGCGTGGACTTCAACGTTTAGCTTGTTACCTCAGCTACGATATTGTACCCTTGGGAGGGTCTTGTAGATAGTCAGGCTTTTTCAGCCTTTTCCATTTGTAGTTGTTTGTACTCAGACATGTTATGCTTCCGTTGCCTGTATGCTGTGTATGTTGGGTCATGTGACCTCAGTTTGTAATAAATGCTATGATGGCTCTTCTGGGCCTTTATATATATGAGTTGTTGAGTTATGTTGTCATGCCTTGTTGTACAGCACATACTTGCATGTTATGCGTAAGTGTAATGTGTATTGCTATGTGTGGGATCCGACACCTAGTTGTTTACCTTTGGTAGCCTACCTTACAGGGAAATGTCTCCTAGTGCTTCCACTGAGCCTTGGTAGCTTGCTACTGCTCCGGAACACTTAGGCTGGCCGGCATGTGTCCTTCTTCGTTCCTGTGTCTGTCCCTTAGGGGAAATGTCACGCGTTGTTCCTTTAAGTCCTTGTGGCTTGCTACGACTTGGGTTCATACGTTGATGACCGACACGTTCGTTGCTGGGTCATGTATGCCTGTCCCTGTAATTTAGTGCCACTTTTGGTTTATAACGAGTCATGTCGGCCCGGGTTCTCTGTCATATGGATGCTAGCGACACTATCATATACGTGTGCCAAAATGCGCAAACGGTCCCGGGCCAGGTAAGGTGGCACCCGTGGGGATACCGTGCGTGAGGCCGCAAAGTGATATGATGTGTTACAGGCTAGACCTGTGTGACTTAGGATCGGGGTCCCGACAGCTTTGGTATCAGAGCCTGACTGCCTGTAGGATTAGTAAGCTAAACTGGTCGAAGTCGTGTCTAGAAACACTTTAGTTATGTAAGGGAATTGTTTGTGGAAGGGAACATAAGGCACTTTTACTCCTTTGCCCTATGACCTTCTGATCTGAGTCACCTTCTTCTTTCTACGGGGATTAAGAACTAGGATTCTCATTCTATTTATCAGGATCACGTTATTGTGGATTCAACCCTCAGTTCAGTTTCTACTACTTCTGTTTGTTCAACTGTTGGTCTCAGAACCTTGACATTATGATGTTAAGTGGATATGCTACCCTTTTTGCTTGGATCTCAAAAGTATTTTCGAGCATTTGCAGCCGTTATGCTGTCCGAGTCATCCCAGGTTTCTAAATAGTCTGATGCATTTGCAAACCATTCCTATCTGTTCTTAATGCCCTTTTTAGGCCAGATTAACCACACTAGTCGGTGTGTTGAGGCACTCTGTTACCTCGATATATATGTTGGACTTATTACTATGACCCTAGGTGTCTTAGAAGATCACCCAGTAATGCAGCAATACTTTGTATCCTCAGTGTGATGATTCTGGCCGTCATTCTCGAAAGCATCCCGTGATGCCATTTAGTTAGTACGCATTCAACTCCTGGGTTCTTGAACCCAAGATTCTTTCTACCTACTTCATGTTGGTAGTAATTGCTCGTCCCTTTAGGATATTAGTAACCTTGTGATAGTCCTCGAGGTCCGTGGTATATCCTTCTTCCAAATACCATGAACCATCATGGCAGAAGTTCTTCTGAACCAAAAGATCACAACCAGAGTGCTCATGAGTAGTACTCCATTCATATGTGACTCTGCCAATTCTACTTTCTGCATGGGTTATCCGGAAGAAATATGTTGAACTCGTTCGACATGTTAATCTATGCATCCACAACTCAGAAGTTATATGTTCCTTGAGTTGTCTCCTTCTAGTTGCATTGTGACCCTCGTCTATCAGTTGATAGTCAGGAGTAGTTGTGCACCCGTGTTCATCGATGCCTTTTACCCTTGTGGTCCGTCAAGCCATTCTATTCCAGAATGACTAGGAGAAACAAACTCCAGTACCTTATCCATATCCAGGATTGGGTCAAAGAAGTTGTACTTCGCAGATAAAGAATGCTAATCCAGCTTCTAAACTATTCTATCCTGGAGTATTACCATCCTTATGTCAAGAATATCATGGGAATTGCACAACCTCCTATGAACTCTTGATACTGTGATACTTCTCACCATCACCGTTCATTCCTCGGTCTCCGTGTTTTTGTAACCGTAATACTGACAAGTGAATCATGATGTGTGAAATCAATACTCCTAGCAACTTTGTTGCTTGGTAGCAAATGGACGATAATCTCATTCTTAGCGTGTTGGTTACCAAATCACCATTCTAAGATCGATCGTGCTACTAGTCCATCTTTCCTGGTGCACTCCTTGACCAATGAGTTAGTATTAATCAATTCCTTGCTTATTTGATCATATCGTCATGCTCTGAAAAGCAAGACTATTTTCGGGCTTAGCAACATATCGGTGGTTCGTTATTTTCTGAATATCTTCTCGTAAGTATTACCAGGTTGTCACCTGACCGCTATGTTGAGTTCGTGATCGAGTTGGTTCTTGTAAACCAGCCATTCCCCAAGAATCTGTGTCGGTTACCCCTGAGCTAATTGGTTAAGCTAAAACAATAACTTGGAGAGTTGGAAGATAAAAGCTTGCCAGCTTAGTTCATCTCAAGGGGTATATTTGCATGTGTTGAAGATAGATGATATCTTCATCAATTGGTCCCTGTGATCGGTTGTTGGATCTATTGTCTTGCCAAAACTTTGGTTGAGTGTGGGCTATCCTCAAATCAAATCAGAACCAACGATGTTCTTAATGTTGTCTTACTCGTGGGTGTTCCCCGAGCATACCTCATTATATCTCTTGGTCTGACCAATGCTACCACCTTGTTCATATAAATTGTGGAATTCCATTTCCATGGATATCTCGATGACCCGTTGTTGAGCCCATCAACATCACTTGTCTTGACCATGATTCATGTTTGAACATTTAAGTTAGTATTGGGAATTTTTCAAGCATGGCCTTCGTGTTCCGTTCGCGAGGTATATGTTTGGATGAAAGAAGTGACTTCCTCCAATTCATGTGCAGTTGGTGCAAGTTGTCACCGTGAATTTGAGAAAGCTTGTTTTACTTCCTTGGAATCATCCCAATTCAGTCACGCATACGTGCGAAGTATCCCATGGTCTGATAGACTGGTCATCTTCATTCCATATGTATCCCTAGCACACCATGCCACTGATTGATTTGTTCAAGGAGAAGAAGTTCCTTCTTAAGATCCGGACTTATGCAAGGACTTCGATATCCTTGATGATGGTTCCCCAACCCGAACTTGGTAGTGTTTCATTGTAAGACTACTACGTGGTCATGTTTGTCTTGGACAACATGTTCACATGTATGTAGCAGAACCAGCTCATGTTTTGGAGCTTGCTATCGTAGTTCACTCCCCGAGAATCTCGCAACGCCATCTCGTCGATTTGTTTTGTAAACTTTCATTTTTCCTTCTAGACTCGATGAGTCTGGAATATCCTGACACCAACCAGAACTGAATCTCAGGCAGATATGATGGTTGGAGCCTTTCCCAAGAACTATAATATTGGTCTCTCGATAACCGGTAAAGTGGATGTCGTGGCCAACACACCCAGTCGGAAGACCTGTTGTTGTAGAATCTTGATTGAAGAAGTTGGCCACCTCCCCATAAGGACTTCGTAGGATTTACTCCCTAGTTGTTCCTTATGGATTTTTGTGCTCCTGAAGTCCGACCTTTTACTTGACGTTCTAGGTACAAAACCATTTTAATAAATGGGTTACGCTAGCACATCAAGGAGAACGTTAGAAGCGGAGTGCTAAATGTCTCTCGGTTGATCATCCAGATTTCGTCCCCTTGGCCTCGCCAAGGTGAAATCCGAGAAGGTGTTATCTTCCTTTGCATCTGCATCATCCATCATTATTCATCATGGTAGTATGTGATGTTGCCAGGATCCTTGACACGGATATTGGTAAAACCTTGATGAATATGGGAATGCTCAAGTTCTCGAGAGCACGCACAAGCACTAGGTGTTATCCTCGACACTAACCGGGATTGCTTCCAGTGTTCTTGGTTATGTTATACACTCTCAAAGAGTAGATCTACTCTCTACTGTTGGGTTTCTTCCCAGTTACCAGAATCATTCCCAGTATTTGTATTTTGTTCCCAGCTTGCACCGCCAATGTGCCAATTTTCCATAGGTTACCGTTCTCAATCACTGCTGTTCAGGATTATCTTCAGCAATGGACTTGCCATGGGTCCCATCCATTTCCGATGATAACCAAAATCATCCCTTGTGTTGTCTTTAACAAGGTAATCCACATCATCCATTCTGGCCGAGTATGTCATTCTTTCGGACTCCGTCAAATGATCGATTGTGATTTGCCTCCGGCTGGTATAGAGAGTTTCAATGACCTCTATATCAAATGTAATTCTTTTTGCCACTTAAGGGAATAACTCTACGAGTCACCTTCTGTAAGGTGCCCCGTCTGGTGGTATCGATCACCATCTTCTTAGGTGTGGAATTATTGCCACTAGGTGAACCTTCACCGTTTGTTTCACTCCACCCCCTGGAGGTGTACTCCGTGTCTCATCTCAAGAGATGTTTCAACGTCTCACTCCAAGAGCTGATCTTGAGTTGCCGGATCTTTCACAAGATCAACTACTGCGGAGTTTCTTTCGTCGTCACTGTGTTGGACAAAGACTTTAAAAGCCAGGATGTCAGGATCAACATGATGCAAGCAATCAACATTCATATGAAGGACAACTGGATCATGAAGATTGTGTTAGTTAGTGTCCCCTCTGATTTCTTACCCTACGCTCGAATCTCGGGACGAGATTCTTGTTTAGTGGGGGTGAGTTGTCAGAGCCCTAGACCAGCCCTTGCCTGCCTTGCTTGGTCTTAGTGTGCATCATGTTTAAATTTCTCAGAAACTGGAAATGGGGATGTTCAAACCCTCGCACTAAATGAATTTAACTAGGGTCAAATTAAAATCTTTTTCAATGAACCCAAAATGCCCCTTGGAAAAGTTCATCATTTTTGGATTGATTAAAAACCTCTCCCAAAAATGTTGCACATATTTCTAGGACCATTCTGGATTTTTGAATTAAATCATATCTTACTTGCATTTGGGCATTTAAATTTTATATATTATTTTAAATGCTCAAATAATCATAAACTAAAATGTTTACTGTTGGATTTATTCTAAACAGTAGCCATGCTTGGTTTCATGATTTTTGAGTGTGCCTAAGTATTTTTAATAAAGCCCAGAACAAAGTAACAAAATAGAAAATAGAAACAATTAAAGAAAAGAGCACGACAGAGACTAACCTAGCCTTACCAGTTGCAGCCCAACACTGTAGCCAGCCCAGCCCACCACCACACCCCCCTGTGTCGTCTTCTCCCCCTCGCCCCGAAGCAGCTGCGTGCCCGACATGCTGCAGCCACGCCACCACCTCCTCCTTGCCTATCTGCCTCTCCCCGGCCCCTCTAGCGACGCCCGTAGATGCCCCGGAGCCACCTCGACCTCTCCCCTCACTCGTTGCTCTCTCCTCCCTCCTCTGTCTCTCTCGCACGCGGCCACCGAGAGGAGCTCGTCGCCGCCGCCCTGAACCACCGCGGCCACCGGCCACCGCACGCCTCGCCAACATGCTAAGGAGAACCGCCGTAGCTCCGTCCTCCTATTTCATCAACGTACTCAAGCTGGGGAGCACCGCAACGCCTTCAACACCGTCGTCTTCAATCTACAGCACCCCAGATCGCCGAAGATGCCCCGACGTCGTCCGACCTCCTACGAGCCCACTGAGACGCGAGCTGCAACCTATGTGAGCTCCTCCGTCGTTTGCCCCTCCTCCCCATGCCTCTTGTTCACCGTAGCCACTGCTTCGACTGAAGCCGAAGCTCGCCGCCGCTCGGGCTGGTCGCCGGCGCTACCCCGGTGACCTTTTGGTCACACCACCAAGTCCAACGAGTTTGCGAGCACCCGTAGAGACCGTAGGTTCAACCCTCAGCTCCTCCCGCGCACCGTTTCATTGAATCCGTCGCCACCAGAGCTTCAGCCGCCGCGGACCTCGTCGCCGGCGCCTCTGCAGGCCTCCCCGCGCCCAGCCATGCGCACCCCTAGATGCGGGCGAGCGAGGGCTTCCTTCTGGTGCTCTCAGCACGCCCAGCCGCTGCCCCTAGCGCCACTCCGGCGAGTTTCCGCCGTGGTTTCGGTCGCCGTTGGCCAGTCTCCGGTGACTGCCAACGTGGCTATTAGTTAGGAGTTAATTACACCACTAATCACCCCTAATAGCCACTGACAGTGGGCCCTAGCCCTGGTCAAACCCCAGTCAGCGCTGGTTTTGACCGGAGTTAGTCCATGTGTCACTGACGTGTGGACCCCACACGTCAGGTTTGACTCTGGCCGGTCAGTTGACCTGCTGACCTCAGCCTCACGCAGTGCTGACGCAATAAATCCTTTCTGGAATTAAAAATAAATCAGAAAGGTTTAGAAATTCCTGAAAATGCTTTAAACTTCTAAAAATCTTATAAAATCAACCGTAGCTCAGATGAAAATAATTTATATATGAAAAATGATCAGAAATATCCAAGGAATCTGTTTATGGCATTTTCATGCATGTTTGAACCAGTTAAACCTGCTTTTCAGGTCAAATCAATTAAATGACAATTAAATAATCACATATGGAGTTTGAATTTGAATCTTGGGTTCAAACCAACTTCATTTAATATGGTTGATAGTTGCATTAGCTCAATAAACAGCATATTGCCATGTCATGATCATGCATCATATTGTCGCATTGCATTGATTGTGTTTTTTCTATGTTGCCGGTGTTTGTCCCCTTTTAGTAGACGTGTTCCGACGATGTGATCGATGACACCGTTGAAGACCCAATGTTATCTTCCGAAGTGTCAGGCAAGAAAAACCCCATTGAGCATTCCGATACAATCCCACTCTCTCGCTCTTGCTCTCTTTACTGCATTAGGACAACAACGCTTCAACTGTTACCTGCTGCGGTAGTTGAACCCCTTTCCACTGCATGACCTGTCTTTGCCACAGTAAATAGTTGAAACCCACTAGTATGAGTAGGAGTTGTTTGAGCCATGTTGTGCCTACACATTCATGCTTTCTGGTTATGCCTGCTATTGCTTAGAGTTGTGTCAGATCTGATTCATCGGGGATGAATTGGAATGTGGTGAACATGTCCTACTGTTGAGAGCTAAGTGTGTGAACACGATTTGGTAAAGGTAGCGATGAGAGGCCATGTAGGAGTACATGGTGGGTTGTCTCATTGAAGCTGTCCTCAGGAACTGAGTTCTGTGTTGGTTGATCCATGAAACAGCTACTACCACACATTGGGATCCTTAATTGACTCTCTCAACTTATTAATCAACATGATCTTTGTCCAGGAGTTGCAATTAGTTTCTGGTGTTTGTAGTTTACTGGAGGTCGTGCGCAGCGCTGACCCTCGGGGTGGGCTGTGACGCGGCAGGTACGTGGCACGGTGTACCGATCGCCCGTTTGGTGATGCAGGAACCCTGTACACATCGTTTGGGGCCGTGAGCGACACCCCGGCCGGATCTCCCCATGGATGGAACCCAAATAGGCGATAAACCTGGACGAGAGACTTTTGTGGTTAGTCAGGTCGTGGCCGACACCCTCGCTGGGCCTCCGCTTGAAGGTTGCCGAGTACATGTCGTGTAAACGGCGGTAAGTGGTGAGAGCGTGTGTGAAGAAGTACACCCCTGTAGGGTTATATATAATCTATTCGAATAGCCGTGTCCGCGGAAATGGACTTCTGGGTTACCTCTACAGTTCATAGACAAGTGAAAGTGGATACTCTAAAACACGCAAGATAAGCGTGAGTGCTATGGATGGCCTTCTCGTAGGGAGACGGGAGCGGATCCATAGTGGTGTATTGATTGGTGAATATGTGGACTCGTGTGCGCCACCTCAAAAGAGTTGCTTGCAGTCGTAGTTTAGGGTAGCCACCGAGTCAAAGCTGGCTTGCTGCAGTCAAACTCCACCACCCCCTTTGTTGATACTGATGCATATGTAGCTAGTTCTGATGTAAGTCTTGCTGAGTACCTTTGTACTCACGTTTGCTTACTTTATGTTTTTGCAGAGAGACCTCAGTCTCGCTAGTGGTTCCGCGTGGACTTCGACGTTTAGCTTGTTACCTCAGCTACGATCTTGTACCCTTAGGAGGGTCTTGTAGATAGTCAGGCTTTTTCAGCCTTTTCCATTTGTAGTTGTCTGTACTCAGACATGTTATGCTTCCGTTGCCTGTATGCTCTGTATGTTGGGTCATGTGACCTCTGTTTGTAATAAATGCTATGATGGCTCTTCTGGGCCTTTATCTATATGAGTTGTTGAGTTATGTTGTGATGCCTTGTTGTACAGCACATACTTGCATGTTATGCGTATGTGTAATGTGTATTGCTATGTGTGGGATCCGACACCTAGTTGTTTACCTTTGGTAGCCTACCTTACAGGGAAATGTCTCCTAGTGCTTCCACCGAGCCTTGGTAGCTTGCTACTGCTCCAGAACACTTAGGCTGGCCGGCATGTGTCCTTCTTTGTTCCTGTGTCTGTCCCTTAGGGGAAATGTCACGCGTTGTTCCTTTAAGTCCTTGTAGCTTGCTACGACTTGGGTTCATACGTTGATGACCGACACGTTCGTTGCTGGGTCATGTATGCCTGTCCCTGTAATTTAGTGCCACTTCTGGTTTATAACTAGTCATGTCGGCCCGGGTTCTCTGTCATATGGATGCTAGCGACACTATCATATACGTGTGCCAAAATGCACAAACGGTCCCGGGCCAGGTAAGGTGGCACCCTTGGGGATACCGTGCGTGAGGCCGCAAAGTGATATGATGTGTTACAGGCTAGACTTGTGTGACTTAGGATCGGGGTCCCGACAGGAACCTGGTACCATTATGCTTCAATTAACCCAACCATCCGTTGAGCCATCTGCGGGACAGAACAAACGAAGGAAGGCGGGCCCCGACAAGTACTTTCCCACTGAGCTCCCAGGAGCCACCGGAAAGGACGTTGCCGGGTACCCCAAGCTTGCCGGGGAGCAGCAACCTCCGACAGGGGCCCAAGCCCCGACCGTAGAGGCAGCTGCCCCCATGGCCAAAGATGAGCCTTTAGTCCTTGACGTCGAGCTCCAGGCTCCGCCATGGGTGCAGCACACCATCTGTTTCCTCCAAACAGGGGAACTCCCTGAGGAATAAGAAGAGGCGGAGAAAGTAGCCCGTCGGTCCAGCATGTACCAATTTTGTGGATAATGCCATGTACAGCAGGAGACCAAATGGCTTGAAATTGAAGTGCATTCCTCGGGAAGAGGCACTGAAGCTGTTGGCAGAGATACACAGAGGCATGTGTAGCTCCCATATAGGGTCAAGAGCCCTTGCCGGGAAAGCCTTCCGGCAAGGTTTCTTCTGGCCCACCGCCCTCCAGGATGCAACTGCACTAGTAACCAAGTGTGTAGCATGCTAGTTTCATTCAAAGAAGCTTCATCAACCAGCTCAAGCTCTTCAGGCAATCCCTCTTTCTTGGCCATTTTCGGTCTGGGGGCTCGACATACTGGGCCCCTTTCCCCGCGCCGTCGGGGGCATTGAGTACGTGTACATCACAATCAAGAAGTTCAGAAAGTGGCCGGAAGTGGAACCAGTGAGAAAGGTGACAACACAATCAGCCATCAAGTTCTTCAAGGGACTAGTCTGCCATTTTGGTGTGCCAAACAGAGTCATCACCGACAACAGCACATAGTTCACGAGCCAAACTCTCATGCAGTATGTCCAAGACCTCGGCGGCAAGGTTTGTTTTGCTTCTGTTGGTCATCCTAGAAGTAACGGCGAAGCTGAGAGGGCGAATGCCGAAGTGTTGCAAGGTCTCAAAACCAGGACTTTCGACAGGCTGCACAAGTGCGGAAGACATTGGATTGATGAGTTGCCAACGGTTCATTGGTCAATCGGGACGACACCAAATCGAGCCACTAGCCAGACACCATTTTCCCTGGTATACGGGGTAGATGCAGTTCTACCCACGGAACTCATATACAGGTCACCTCGAGTGCTCGCTTATGATGAGCTTGAGCAAGAGCAGCTGCACCAAGATGACGCAGTGCTCGTTGAGGAAGATCGTTTTCAGGCTGCTGTGCGAGCCACTCGCTACCAGCAAGCCTTGCGCCACTACCATAGCCGCAAGGTTCACGCCAGAAGCCTTGAGGAAGGTGACCTTCTTCTTTGAGGAATCCAATCCGCCAAGAGTTCAAACAAGTTGACGCCAAAGTGGGAAGGCCCTTATCTGGTAACATGAGTCACCAGGCCTGACGCAGTTTGCCTAGAGACCGAAGATGGCATTCCAGTGAGCAATTCCTGGAATATCAAACATCTTCGCAAGTTTTAGCCCTAAGGCGCAGTTGTCGGGAGCCCCAACAACCCCCTTTTTTGTACTAGCCTTGCCGGCAAGGCATGTAGCCCTATGTACAAAGCTAGACGTAGACCCTGTGCACAGTCGGGGAAGAGAAACCCTTTAGTATGTATAGTTTCCCATTGATTTCCATGTTTATATATATGCGTATATACGTGTTTGTCCAGGGTATTGTACTTCTTTTTTATTCCATCAAGTGTTAATGGACCGCCAAGGTTCCATGCTCGTGTCCTCTCTTCTTTCCAGCCATGGCAAGGATGCTCGATCCCGCCAAGGACCCGGCTCCGGCAAGAAGTTGGGGAGACTGTCCAGCACAACGACTCTCGGCAAACCAAGCAGATAAAGTCAACCTCTTGCTCTTTCATGTTCGTAACCTGTGACTTGTGCATTAGAAAACCCTGTCGCTCTCTTTTAAACTTGGGTGCTCCCATCCCTGACCCGAACGGTGCATCAGTCAGGGCCGTTGCAGTAGCCTTTACTAAAAGAAGGCTGACGGGGGGCTGGACCCTCTGTCCGCAACCCAGCAGACATGATTCTCCGGCAGGCACAAAGGGCATCGGCAGGACAACCTGTCGATAGAACTCGTTTATTTGCGTTAAAGAGGCATTTCACTTCTCCATGGACGTATACATGCATGAGTCCCCGGCAAGGCTAGTCTTTTTCATTAACTTGCTGATACAAGTACGAACGTTACAAGACACATGCATGGGCTCGAGAGATTACATTATTTAGAAATTAACATTTGACAAGTGCCTACATGCTTGAAGAAAGATAAGCGCCTCGGAATCTCCGTTCTTGACCCTTTCCTCCCAGGTGCGGCCGATGAAGGCAAGGAAAAGGCGACGAGGAATACACCCACGGAGAGCATGGCGAGAGTGACACTCGGCGAGATGCATGGCCGGGGGAGGAGAGCGATGCAGATGATGGTGCTGCCACCGGTGGTCAGTTGGAGTCAGAATCGGCGTCCTCCCGCCCGCTACCGTCGTCATCGCCGTCGAAGTCTTCCTCATCACTATCGCTCGAGGAGGAGGTTTCATCGTTGGTGGAGCTCTCCACGCAGCACCCTAAGCGGATTCCCGAGCATCCGAAGACCTTGACGGAGAGTAGGCCGTTCTCCATTAATTTGAAATGGAGAACCTGCCCTTCCTACAAGCTATGAGCACGGGCGAAGGTCTTCCACCCACGTTGAAGGTACATGAGATGAGGGACGGGGAAGTCGACATCGACCCGCGTGCTGCCATTCCCGCAGCCCCTCATATGCAGCCTCAAGGCCTGCAGCGAGTCAAGCTCCATTTCCCGAGCAAACAGGCTAGGGATGCGGAGGTGACCACACACTGGCTTGTACATCCTGATGAAGAACTCGCGGGGCTGGTCCGACATGGCCCTCCATTGGGGGAAGAGCCGCTGGCGGTAGCGTGGCCAGTGCGCCGCCCCGTCCTCCTCTCCCCCGAGCGCCACAGCGACCTCGGCCTAGCCCCCTCCATCTTCCTCTCTCAACAGGCTCCACTGCCATGAGTTCCAGGGGAGGGGGAACACGTTGTCGAGCAGAAGCCCTCGTCACCGCCTTTGGAATGCCGGCGCGCCCTCTGACCATGGCGACTGGAAGAGAAGGATCAAGCTGGAAGGAGATGAATGAAGAAAGACATTGTCCCTCTCCCCTTTTATAGAGGGGCGGGGCCAGGGCTCGTCCCCCCAACCTAAGGGCGGTTGCCCAGCTCAACCAATCTGGCCGCTAGGGGCGCACGGAATGACGACCGACCCATTGCTCCAATTAGCGACGCCTGGTTTCCCGCCTCAGCATTGATGCCCGTGCCCTCCATATCCACCACTTACCCTCCCTGAGGCATGGGGGACACGTGGCGGGCGAGCCAAAATCAAGAAGACCAGTGGGGTGAATGTTCCCCACCCCATGATCATGGGGTGCGAACGCCATGATGGCCACGACCCGAGTCCACTTTGTAAAATGAGATGCGCCTCTGTGACTTCCTCTTTTGTGAGGAAGGCGCGGGCCGTCTCTTTACTATTCATCATGACGTGACGCAAGCACGCTGCAACCGCTCCATGCATGATTCCCACGTCACGCGCCCAATCAGAGTCACGGAGAAGCGCAACTGTTGGAGGAATCGTCGCAGTTAAAACCCTGCCACGCGTGCCTGCGCACCATTTTGGGCCTATCCCAACAACGCTCCGCGCTTATGTGTGGCCCGGGCACGGGGGCTCCTGTCGATGTACAAAAGTAGGGGTCCTTTTGCACCCCTTTACTTGTGCACGGGCAGTTGTAGCCACACCTACGACCATGCTTGGCGGAGCAGAAGAAGAAGGAGCACGAGACTGCCAAGGCAACTGTCACATCCCCAGCTTCACCTTGCATTAGGATAGCACCTGTCTGTTGCATCATGTTTATTTTCTCAGAAACTAGAAATGGGGATGTTCAAACCCTAACTCCAAATGAATTCAACTAGGGTCAAATTAAAAATCTTTTTCAATAAACCCAAAATGCCCTTGGGAAAAGTTCATCATTTTTGGATTGATTAAAAACCTCTGCCAAAAATGTTGCACCTATTTCTAGGACCATTCTGGATTTTTGAATTAAATCTTAAAGTATTTGCATTTGGGCATTTAAATGCTACTAATTATTCTAAATGTACAAATAATCCTAAACTGAAATGTTCCATGTTGGTTATATGCTAAACAGTGGGCATGAGCAGTTTGGTGAATTTTGAAAGTGCCTAAGCATTTTTAGAAAAGCCACAAAGTTACAAAAGAAATAGATAACAGAAAACAGAAAGAAAAGAGAGAGAGAGAAGCTTACCTGAGGCCCACTTACCTGGTGGCCCAGCAGTTTCGGCCCAGCCCACCTGGCCCTCTCCTGTCGTCTTCCTCGTGACAGAAGGACGGAGGGCGTGTGCCCACGGCACGCCGGCCACCTCCTGCTTCCACCGCGACGCCTCCGACCTTCTAGTCGTGCCACGAAGACGTCCACGGCCCCCTCGGAGCCACATCGACCTCTCGCCTCACTCGCTGCTCTCTCCTCCCTCCTCTGTCTCTCTCGCACGCGGCCACCGAGAGGAGCTCGTCGCCGCCGCCCCGAACCACCGCGGCCACCGGCCACCGCACACCTCGCAAACATGCCAAGAAGAATCGCCGCAGCTCCGTCTTCCTATTTCATCGGCGTACTCGAGCTGGGGAGCATCGCAGCGCCTTCAACGCCGTCGTCTTCATTCTCCAGCACCCCAGATCGCCGGAGATGCCCCGAAGTCGTCCGACCTCCTATGAGCCCACTGAGACGCGAGCTGCAACCTATGTGAGCTCCTCCGTCGTTTTCCCCTCCTCCCCTTGCCTCCTGATCACCGTAGCCACTGCTTCGACTGAAGCCGAAGCTCGCCGCCGCTCGGGCTGGTCGCCGGCGCCACCTAGGTGACCTTTTGGTCACACCACCTAGTCCAACGAGTTCGCGAGCACTCGTAGAGACCGTAGGCGCAAACTTCAGCTCCTCCCGAGCACCGTTTCGATGAATCCGTCGCCACCAGAGCTTCAGCCGCCGCGGACCTCGTCGCCGGTGCCTCTGCAGGCCTCCCCGCGCCCAGCCATGCGCACCCCTAGATGCGGGCGAGCGAGGGCTTCCTTCTGGTGCTCTCAGCACGCCCAGCCGCTGCCCCTAGCGCCACTTCGGCGAGCTACCGCCGCACTATGAGGTCGCCGGCGCTTAATCCGGCGACGCTGACGTGGCCTATTTAGTTCAGGCACTAATGACCCCCCCTGGGTCAATGACAGGTGGACCCATGCCCCTAACTAATTAAGGTTAGATTTAGTTTAGTGTTATTTATCTCTGTTAGTTAGATTGGACACTGACATGTGGGCCCTGGGCCCACTGACAGTTTAGTTAGTATTAACTTAAGGCTAACTAACCCTGTTAGTTAGATGTGTCACTGACACGTGGGGCCCAGACTCTGTTAACCTTTAGTTTAGTTTTAAAACGTTTAGTTAGCCCTGAGAGACTGACCAGTGGGACCCACTGGTCAGGTTTGACCCGAACAACCCCTGTTGACCTGCTGACGTCAGCATGTGGTCATGCTGATGCAGTAAAGTGTTTCTGGATTTTAAAATAAATCTTAAATGATTTATGAATTCTAGAAAATGCTTTAAACTTCTAAAAATCATATAAAATCAACCGTAGCTCAGATGAAAATAATTTATATATGAAAAATGATCAGAAAAATTCAAGGAATCTGTTTATGGCATTTTCATGCATGTTTGAAGAAGTTAAACCTGCTGATCAGGTCAATTCAATTAAATGGCATTTAAATAATCACATATGGAGTTTGAATTTGAACCTTTGGTTCAAACCAACTTCATTTAACATGGTTGCTAGTTGCATTAGCTCAATCAACAACATATTGCCATGTCATGAGCATGCATCATATTGTCGCATTGCATTGATTGTGTTCTCTCTTGTTTGCCGATGTTTGTCCCATCTCAGTAGACGCTGTTCCGACGATGTGATCGATGACACCGATGAAGACTCGTTGATATCTTCAGAAGTGCCAGGCAAGCAAAACCCCATTGAGCATTCCGATATAATCCCACTCTCTCGCTCTTGCTCTCTTTTACTGCATTAGGACAACAACGCTTCAACTGTTACCTGCTGCGGTAGTTGAACCCCTTTCCACTGCATGACCTGTCATTGCCACACTAAATAGTTGAAACCCACTAGTATGGGTAGGAGTTGTTTGAGCCATGTTGTGCCTACTCATTCATGCTTTCTGGTTATGCCTGCTATTGCTTAGAGTTGTGTCAGGTCTGATTCATCGGGGATGAATTGGAATGTGATGAACATGTCCTATTGTGTGTGAGCTAAGTGTGTGAACAAGATTTGGTAAAGGTAGCGATGAGAGGCCATGTAGGAGTACATGGTGGGTTGTCTCATTGAAACCGTCCTCACGAACTGAGTTCTGTGTTGGTTGATCCATGAAACAGCTACTACCACACATTGGGCCCTGAAATATGACCCCGCTCGACTTATTGACTGCCCTTGTTCTCTGTCCAGGAGTTGCAACTAGTTTCTGGTGTTTGTAGTTTACTGGAAGTCGTGCGCAGTGCTGACCCTCGGGGTGGGCTGTGACACGGCAGGTACGTGGCACGGTGTACCGGTCGCCCGTTTGGTGACGCGGGAACCCTGTACACAACGTTTGGGGCCGTGAGCGACACCCCGGCCGGATCTCCCCACGGATGGAACCCAAATAGGCGATAAACCTGGACGAGAGACTTGAGTGGTTGGTTAGGTCGTGGTCTACACCCACGTCGGCTTTCGCTTGAAGTCTGCCGAGCACATGTCGTGTGCAGACGCTAAGTGGTGGAAACATGTGCGAAGAAGTACACCCCTGCAGGGTTATATATATAATCTATTCGAATAGCCGTGTCCGCGGAAATGGACTTCTGGGTTGCCTATTACAGTTCATAGACAAGTGAAAGTGGATACTCTAAAACACGCAAGATAAGCGTGAGTGCTATGGATGGCCTTCTCGTAGGGAGACGGGAGCGGATCCATAGTGGTGTATTGATTGGTGAATATGCGGACTCGTGTGCGCCACCTCAAAAGAGTTACTTGCAGTCGTAGTTCAGGATAGCCACCGAGTCAAAGCTGGCTTGCTGCAGTCAAACACTACCACCCCTTTGTTGATACTGATGCATATGTAGCTAGTTCTGATGTAAGTCTTGTTGAGTACCTTTGTACTCACGTTTGCTTAATTATGTTTTTGCAGAGAGACTTCAGTCTCGCTAGTGGTTCCGCGTGGACTTCGACGTTTAGCTTGTTACCTCAGCTACGATCTTGTACCCTTGGGAGGGTCTGGTAGATAGTCAGGCTTTTCAGCCTTCTTCATTTGTAGTTGTCTGTACTCAGACATGTTATGCTTCCGTTGCCTATATGCTCTGTATGTTGGGTCATGTGTCCTCTGTTTGTAATAAATACTATGATGGCTCTTCTGGGCCTTATCTATATGAGTTGTTGAGTTATGTTGTGATGCCATGTTGTACAGCACATACTTGCATGTTATGCATACGTGTAATGTGTATTGCTATGTGTGGGATCCGACACCTAGTTGTTTACCTTTGGTAGCCTATCTTACAGGGAAATGTCTCCTAGTGTTTCCACCGAGCCTTGGTAGCTCGCTACTGCTCCGGAACACTTAGGCTGGCCGGCATGTGTCCTTCTTCGTTCCTGTGTCTGTCCCTTAGAGGAAATGTCACGCGTTGTTCCTTTAAGTCCTTGTAGCTTGCTACGACTTAGGTTCATACGTTGATGACCGACACGTTCGTTGCTGGGTCATGTATGTCTGTCTCTGTAATTTAGTGCCACTTTTGGTTTACAACTAGTCATGTCGTCCCGGGTTCTCTGTCATACGGATGCTAGCGACACTATCATATACGTGTGCCAAAATGCGCAAACGGTCCCGGGCCAGGTAAGGTGGCACCCGTGGGGATACCGTGCGTGAGGCCGCAAAGTGATATGATGTGTTACAGGCTAGACCTGTGTGACTTAGGATCGGGGTCCTGACAGCTTTAGTATCAGAGCCTGACTGCCTGTAGGATTAGTAAGCCAAACTGGTCGAAGTCGTGTCTAGAAACTCTTTAGTTATGTTAGGGAATTGTTTGTGGAAGGGAACGTAAGGCTCTTTTTACTCCTTTGCCCTATGACCTTCTGATCTGAGTCACCTTCTTCTTTCAACAGGGATTAAGAACTAGGATTCTTATTCTGTTTATCGGGATCACGTTATTGTGGATTCAACCCTCAGTTCAGTTTCTACTACTTATGTTTGTTCAACTGTTGGTCTCAGAACCTTGACATTATGATGTGAAGTGGATATGCTACCCTTTTTGCTTGGATCTCAAAAGTATTTTCGAGCATTTGCAGCCGTTATGCTGTCCGAGTCATCCCAGGTCTCTAAACAATCTGATGCATTTGCAAATCATTCCTACCTGTTCTTAATGTCCTTTTAGGCCAGATTAACCACACTAGACGGTGAGTTGTGGTACTCTGTTACCTCGACACATATGTTGGAGTTATTATTATGACCCTAAGTATCTTAGAAGATAACCCAGTAATCCAGCAATGTTTTATATTCCAGTGTGATGATTTTGGCCATCATTCTCGAAAGCATCCCGTGATGCTATTTAGTTGGTAGGTATTCTATTCCTGGGTTCTTGAACCCGAGCTTCACCCTACTTACTTCATGTTGATAGTATTTGCTCGTTCCTTTAGGATATTAGTAACCTTGTGATAGTCCTCGAGGTCCGTGGTTATCGTTCTTCCAATACCATGAACCATCTTGGCAGAAGTTCCCCCGAACCAAAAGATCACAACCCGAGTGCTCTTCAGTAGTACTCCATTCATATTGTGACTCTGCCAATTCTACTTTCTGCATGGGTTATCCGGAAGAAATATGTTGAAATTGTTCGACATGTTAATCTATGCATCCACAACTCAGAAGTTATATGTTCCTTGAGTTGTCTCCTTTTAGTTGTATTATGACCCTCGTCTATCAGTTGATAGTCAGGAGTAGTCGTGCACTTGTGTTCATCGATGCCTTTTACTCTTGTGGTCCGTCAAGCCATTCTATTCTGGAATGACTAGGAGAAACAAACTCCAGTACCTTATCCATATCCAGGATTGGGTCAAAGAAGTTGTACTTCGCAGATGAAGAACGCTAATCCAGCTTCTAAACTGTTCTATCCTCGAGTATTACCATCATTATGTCAAGAATGTCATGAGAATTGCACCACCTCCTATGAACTCTTGATACAGTGATACTTCTCGCCATCATCGTCCATTCCTCGGTCTCCGTGTTATGGTAACCGGAATACTGACAAGTGAATTGTGATGTGTGAAATCAATACTCCTAGCGACTTCGTTGCTTGGTAATTAAAGGACAACAATCTCATTCTTAGCGTGTTGGCTATTAAATCACCGTTCTAAGATTGATCGTGCTACCTAGTCCATCTTACTTGGTGCACTCTTCGATCAATGAGTTAGGATTGTGTCAATCCCTCGCTCATTTGATCATATCGTCTTGCCCTTAAAAGCAAGATAGATCTCGAGCTTAGTAACATATCGGTGGTTCGTGATTTCCGAACATCTTCTCGGAAGTATTATCAGGTTGTTCCCTGACCGCTATGTTGAGCTCGTGATCAAGCTGGTTTCTCTTTAAACCACCCTTTCTCCAAGAATCTGTGTTGGATACCCTGAGCTAGTTGGTTAAGCTAAACGACAACTTGGAGAGTTGGAAGATAAAAGCTTAACCCACATAGCTCACTCCAAAGGGATATCTTGTGTGTGTATTGAAGATAGATGATATCTTCTCCAATTGATCCCCGTGATCATTTGTGGATCTATTGTCTTGTCCAAACTTTGATTTGAGTATGGGTTATCGTCAAGTCAAATCAGAACCAACGATATTCGTAATGTTGTCTTACTCATGGTCGTTCCCTTGAGCATACACCATTATATCTTTTGGGTCTGACCAATGCTATCACTTGTTCACATTATCATGGAATTCCATCTATATGGAAACCTGGATGAATTGTTGTTGAGCCCATTAGCAACATTGTTATCTTCTCCATGATCTATGTTGAACATCCAGCTAGTATTGGAAACTTTAATAAGCATTATCTTCATGACCCGTTCGTGAAGCATATGTACGGAAGAAAGAAGTGATTTCCTCTAATTCATGTGCATTTGATGCAAGTTGCCGCTGTGAATTCGAGAAAGCATGTTTTTACCTCCTCTGGAGTCATCCCAAGTCAGTCATGCATACGTGCGAAGTATTCTATGGTCTGATAGACTGATCATCTTCATTCTGTATGTATCCCTAGCACACCAAGCCACTGATTGATTTGTTCAAAGAAAAGAAGTTCAAATGCTATTCTCGAAGGGCCCGGACGGACATGCACAAGACTTCGTTATCTCCAATGATGATTCCCAATCTGAACTCGATAGTATTTTATTATAAGACTACTATGTGGTCACGTTTGTCTGGGACAACGTGTTCACAGGTACGAAGGAGAACTAGCTCATGTTTTGGAGCTTGCTATCGTAGTTCACTCTCCGAGAATTTCGCAACGCCATCTCGTCGATTTGTGTTGCAAACTTTCGTTTCTAGACATGACGTCTGGAATATCCTAACACCAACCAGAACTGAATCTCAGGCAGCTATGATGGTTGGAGCATTTTCCAAGAACTATAATATTGGTCTCTCGATTACCGGTAAAGTGAATGTCGTGGCCAACACACCTAGCCGGAAGACCTATTGTTGTAGTATCTTGATTGAAGAAATTGGCCACCTCCCCATAAGGACTTCGTAGGAATTACTCCCTAGTTGTTCCTTATGGACTTTTTGTGCTCCCGAAGTCCGACCTTTACTTGATGGCCATGTTGATGCTTTTAAGCATTGACCGTGGTACCTAGTACACCAAGGAGAACATTAGAAGCGGAGTGCTAAATGTCTCTCGGTCGATCATCCAGATTTTGCCCCTTGACTCTGCTAGGGTGAATTGCATCTGCACTATCCATCATTATTCATCATGGTAGTATGTTGTGTTGCCAGGATCCTTGACACGGATATTGGTAAAACCTTGATGGATATGGGAATACTCAAGTTCTTGAGAGCACGCACAAGCACTAGGTGTTATCCTCGACACTAACCGGGATTGCTCCCAGTGTTCTTGGTTATGTTGTAACCTCTCAAAGAGCAATTTACTCTCTACTGTTGGGTTTCTTCCCAGTCACCAGAATCATTCCCGGCATTTGCATTTTGTTCCCAGCTTGCACCGCCAATGTGCCAATTCTCCATGGGTTACCGTTCTCAATCACTGCTGTTCAGGATTATCTTCAACAATGGACTTGCCATGGGTCCCATCCATTACTGATGATAACCAAAATCATCCCTTGTGTTGTATTCAACAAGGTAGTCCACATCATCCATTCTGGCCCGAGAATGTCATTCTTTCGGACTCTGTCAAAGATCGATTGTGATTTGCCTCCGGCTGGTATAGAGAGTTTCAATGATCTCTATATCAAAAGTAATTCTGTTTGCCACTTAAGGGAATAATTCTACGAGTCACCTTCTCTAAAGGTGCCCCGTCTTGTGGTATCGTTACCATCACCTTAGGTGTGGAATTATTGCCGTCAGGTGAACCTTCATCATTTATTTCACTACATCCCTCTGGAGGTGTACTCCGTGTCTCAGCTCAAGAGATGTTTCAACGTCTCACTCCATGGGTTGATCTTGAGTTGCTCGATCTTTCGGAAGATCAATTTTGTAGAGTTTCTCTCATCATCACCGTTTGGACGAAGATCTCGAAAGCAAGGATGCCAGGATCAACATGAGGCAAGCAATCAACACTTATACGGAGGACACTTGGATCATGAAGTTTGTGTTAGTTAGTGTCCCCTCTGATTTCTTATCTCACGTCCTGAATCTCGGGACGAGATTCTTGTTTAGTGGGGGTGAGTTGTCACATCCCCAGCTTCACCTTGCATTAGGATAGCACCTGTCTGTTGCATCATGTTTATTTTCTCAGAAACTAGAAATGGGGATGTTCAAACCCTAACTCCAAATGAATTCAACTAGGGTCAAATTAAAAATCTTTTTCAATAAACCCAACATGCCCTTGGGAAAAGTTCATCATTTTTGGATTGATTAAAAACCTCTGCCAAAAATGTTGCACCTATTTCTAGGACCATTCTGGATTTTTGAATTAAATCTTAAAGTATTTGCATTTGGGCATTTAAATGCTACTAATTATTCTAAATGTCCAAATAATCCTAAACTGAAATGTTCCATGTTGGTTATATGCTAAACAGTGGGCATGAGCAGTTTGGTGAATTTTGAAAGTGCCTAAGCATTTTTAGAAAAGCCACAAAGTTACAAAAGAAATAGATAACAGAAAACAGAAAGAAAAGAGAGAGAGAGAGAAGCTTACCTGAGGCCCACTTACCTGGTGTTCCAGCAGTTTCGGCCCAGCCCACCTGGCCCTCCCCTGTCGTCTTCCTCGTGACAGAAGGACGGAGGGCGTGTGCCCACGGCACGCCGGCCACCTCCTGCTTCCACCGCGACGCCTCCGACCTTCTGGTCGTGCCACGAAGACGTCCACGGACCCCTCGGAGCCACCTCGACCTCTCCCCTCACTCGCTGCTCTCTCCTCCCTCCTCTGTCTCTCTCGCACGCGGCCACCGAGAGGAGCTCGTCGCCGCCGCCCCGAACCACCGCGGCCACCGGCCACCGCACACCTCGCAAACATGCCAAGAAGAATCGCCGCAGCTCCGTCTTCCTATTTCATCGGCGTACTCGAGCTGGGGAGCACCGCAGCGCCTTCAACGCCGTCGTCTTCATTCTCCAGCACCCCAGATCGCCGGAGATGCCCCGACGTCGTCCGACCTCCTACGAGCCCACTGAGACGCGAGCTGCAACCTATGTGAGCTCCTCCGTCCTTTGCCCCTCCTCCCCTTGCCTCCTGATCACCGTAGCCACTGCTTCGACTGAAGTCGAAGCTCGCCGCCGCTCGGGCTGCTCGCCGGCGCCACCCCGGTGACCTTTTGGTCACACCACCTAGTCCAACGAGTTCGCGAGCACTCGTAGAGACCGTAGGCGCAAACCTTAGCTCCTTCCGAGCACCGTTTCGATGAATCCGTCGCCACCAGAGCTTCAGCCGCCGTGGACCTTGTCGCCGGTGCCTCTGCAGGCCTCCCCGCGCCCAGCCATGCGCACCCCTAGATGCGGGCGAGCGAGGGCTTCCTTCTGGTGCTCTCAGCACGCCCAGCCGCTGCCCCTAGCGCCACTCCGGCGAGCCGCCGCCGCACTGTGAGGTCGCCGGCGCTTAATCCGGCGACGCTGACGTGGCCTATTTAGTTCAGGCACTAATGACCCCCCCTGGGTCAATGACAGGTGGACCCAGGCCCCTAACTAATTAAGGTTAGATTTAGTTTAGTGTTATTTATCTCTGTTAGTTAGATTGGACACTGACATGTGGGCCCTGGGCCCACTGACAGTTTAGTTAGTATTAACTTAAGGCTAACTAACCCTGTTAGTTAGATGTGTCACTGACACGTGGGGCCCAGACTCTGTTAACCTTTAGTTTACTTTTAAAACGTTTAGTTAGTCCTGAGAAACTGACCAGTGGGACCCACTGGTCAGGTTTGACCCGAACAGCCCCTGTTGACCTGCTGACATCAGCATGTGGTCATGCTGACGCAGTAAAGTGTTTCTGGATTTTAAAATAAATCTTAAATGATTTATGAATTCCAGAAAATGCTTTAAACTTCTAAAAATCATATAAAATCAACCATAGCTCAGATGAAAATAATTTATATATGAAAAATGATCAGAAAAATTCAAGGAATCTGTTTATGGCATTTTCATGCATGTTTGAAGAAGTTAAACCTTCTGATCAGGTCAATTCAATTAAATGGCATTTAAATAATCACATATGGAGTTTGAATTTGAACCTTTGGTTCAAACCAACTTCATTTAACATGGTTGCTAGTTGCATTAGCTCAATCAACAGCATATTGCCATGTCATGAGCATGCATCATATTGTCGCATTGCATTGATTGTGTTCTCTCTTGTTTGCCGATGTTTGTCCCCTCTCAGTAGACGCTGTTCCGACGATGTGATCGATGACACCGATGAAGACTCATTGATATCTTCAGAAGTGCCAGGCAAGCAAAACCCCATTGAGCATTCCGATACAATCCCACTCTCTCGCTCTTGCTCTCTTTTACTGCATTAGGACAACAACGCTTCAACTGTTACCTGCTGCGGTAGTTGAACCCCTTTCCACTGCATGACCTGTCATTGCCACAGTAAATAGTTGAAACCCACTAGTACGAGTAGGAGTTATTTGAGCCATGTTGTGCCTACTCATTCATGCTTTCTGGTTATGCCCGCTATTGCTTAGAGTTGTGTCAGGTCTGATTCATCGGGGATGAATTGGAATGTGATGAACATGTCCTACTGTGTGTGAGCTAAGTGTGTGAACACGATTTGGTAAAGGTAGCGATGAGAGGCCATGTAGGAGTACATGGTGGGTTGTCTGATTGAAACCGTCCTCAGGAACTGAGTTCTGTGTTGGTTGATCCATGAAACAGCTACTACCACACATTGGGCCCTGAAATATGACCCCGCTCGACTTATTGACTGCCCTTGTTCTCTGTCCAGGAGTTGCAACTAGTTTCTGGTGTTTGTAGTTTACTGGAGGTCGTGCGCAGTGCTGACCCTCGGGGTGGGCTGTGACACGCAGGTACGTGGCACGGTGTACCGGTCGCCCGTTCGGTGACGCGGGAACCCTGTACACATTGTTTGGGGCCATGAGCGAAACCCCGGCCGGATCTCCCCATGGATGAAACCCAAATAGGCGATAAACCTGGACGAGAGACTTGAGTGGTTGGTTAGGTCGTGGTCTACACCCACGTCGGCTTTCGCTTGAAGTCTGCCGAGCACATGTCGTGTGCAGACGCTAAGTGGTGGAAACATGTGCGAAGAAGTACACCCCTGCAGGGTTATATATATAATCTATTCGAATAGCCGTGTCCGCGGAAATGGACTTCTGGGTTGCCTATTACAGTTCATAGACAAGTGAAAGTGGATACTCTAAAACACGCAAGATAAGCATGAGTGCTATGGATGGCCTTCTCATAGGGAGATGGGAGCGGATCCATAGTGATGTATTGATTGGTGAATATGCGGATTCGTGTGCGCCACCTCAAAAGAGTTACTTGCAGTCGTAGTTCAGGATAGCCACCGAGTCAAAGCTGGCTTGCTGCAGTCAAACACTACCACCCCTTTGTTGATACTGATGCATATGTAGCTAGTTCTGATGTAAGTCTTGCTGAGTACCTTTGTACTCACGTTTGCTTAATTATGTTTTTGCAGAGAGATTTCAGTCTCGCTAGTGGTTCCGCGTGGACTTCGACGTTTAGCTTGTTACCTCAGCTACGATCTTGTACCCTTGGGAGGGTCTGGTAGATAGTCAGGCTTTTCATCCTTCTTCATTTGTAGTTGTCTCTACTCAGACATGTTATGCTTCCGTTGCCTGTATGCTCTGTATGTTGGGTCATGTGATCTCTGTTTGTAATAAATGCTATGATGGCTCTTCTGGGCCTTATCTATATGAGTTGTTGAGTTATGTTGTGATGCCATGTTGTACAACACATACTTGCATGTTATGCGTACATGTAATGTGTATTGCTATGTGTGGGATCCGACACCTAGTTGTTTACCTTTGGTAGCCTATCTTACAGGGAAATGTCTCCTAGTGCTTCCACCGAGCCTTGGTAGCTCGCTACTGCTCCGGAACACTTAGGCTGGCCGGCATGTGTCCTTCTTCGTTCCTGTGTCTGTCCCTTAGGGGAAATGTCACGCGTTGTTCCTTTAAGTCCTTGTAGCTTGCTACGACTTGGGTTCATACGTTGATGACCGACACGTTTGTTGCTGGGTCATGTATGCCTGTCTCTGTAATTTAGTGCCACTTTTGGTTTATAACTAGTCATGTCGGCCCGGGTTCTCTGTCATACGGATGCTAGCGACACTATCATATACGTGTGCCAAAATGCGCAAACAATCCCGGGCCAGGTAAGGTGGCACCCGTGGGGATACCGTGCGTGAGGCCGCAAAGTGATATGATGTGTTACAGGCTAGACCTATGTGACTTAGGATCGGGGTTCTGACAGCAACACTCAAGCCAGAGGCATGAAGAACTGAGGGGCAAGGTGGATTCCCCCCAGGCAACGCCCTCGCCGGGGCGGCCTACGTGACCTCGGCAAGAGCCTTGCTGGGGCAACTTGCCCAGCACCAGCAAGGCCACCACCCTTAGGTCTGAGAGCTCTGACACCATCGACAACGTCAAGACCAAGATTCAAGAGCGCCTGCGTGGTGGCATGTAAATTTTTATGGGACCCAGGGCCTACAGACCTAGACAAGGGACCAGAAGACGAAGACCCCCGGCAAGAGCCTTGCCGGGGACGACCAAAGACCCTTGGCAAGATCCTTGTTGGGTACAGCCACAAGACCCCGACAAGACCCCTTGCCGGGGGCGTCTGCGGGGCCACACCCAGGCCCGCGCCCGCCAAGGTTTCGCTATCCCGCGGCCGCTCCTATGAGGCAACCAACTCGCTAACTAGACAAGTGCATGCGTGGCAGCATGCAGCCTCCAAGCCAACTAGCCAAGCACCTGCTTGGTGGCATGCAAATCTTTGTGAAGAACCTGCCACCAAACCAGCCAGTAGCCAGCACGGCGCTGCATGCCTCGTCAGCCTAGACGTGTGTCAAAGCGAGGTGAGGCAGCAACGGGCGGGACCAGCTCCATTGCCGTCCCCGATAAAGCTAGAGGACACATAGGCGGCACATTAAATGCGTTTGTCCTATGATGTCAGGAGATAACCTTGAACACTATAGATACTTTCCACCTCCCGTGTGCCGCTCTCACAAACCCTTTGTCATACAAAAGGAGGCCCGAGGCATGCTGAGAGAGGATTCATACTTTTTGGACAGGCACGCATAGTAGCCAGTTCAAGAGCTCAAGAATACCAAATATACACAGACAAGCAGGACTTGGGTTTTACGCATCACTTGCGGCCCGAACCTGGGTAAAAATGACAACGCGTTGATCGACTAGACCTGCTCTTTGCACAGCTCTACGCCGCAACAACCGTAGTAGGGGTCCCGGGGATCCCATAGGTGTCGTTTCACCGACACTCTCATACTCCTTGTACTTGATCCAAAACATTGTCCAATGATCATGCCATGTGTATAGATTAGAATAGTATTTTCTTACAAAAATAATTTGGCCAAAAAGTATTTTCTAAATTAGGTTTCCAAAACCCCCTGAATTGAGACTTGAACTACAAGTACATAATTAAGGGTTTGAAAAATCTTTCAAAAATTCTGTTTGACTCCTATTAGATATATGACTCCCGAAACAACAAAAACATTATTTTAAAAGTTATTTTTCTATTTTATTTAAATGCTTTCTCTTTAGGCTGAAAATGGTCTTTAATAGGTTAAAATTATATTAATGTTTCAGAATTATTTGGAAAACATTAGGGAAGCTCATTGGACATATATTGTCCATATATAAGAGTTTCAACACATGGTCATGTTCGAAATATTGGTCAAATCCATCAAAAACATTTTGTGCATATTTTTGTACAAAGGAAATGTTCTCTGTGTTGGGGAACGTAGCATAATTCAAAAAATTTCTACGTCTTCACCAAGATCCAACTATGGATTCATCTAGCAACGAGCAAGTAAGAGTGCATCTACATACCGTTATGAAGATTGCGTGCGGAAGCTTTCAACGAAGCAAGGATGAAGTAGTCGTACTCTTCACGTTCTTCGTCACCGATGATCCAGCGCCGAACGGACGGCACCTCCGCGTTCAACACACGTACGGTGCAACAACGTCACCTCCTTATTGATCCAGCAAGGGGGGAGGAGAAGTCGTCAGAGATCCGGCAGCACGACGGCGTGATGACGGATGCAGTGGAGATCGCAGCAGGGCTTCGCCGGGCGCCCTGCATGGGAGTTGGGAGGTGTGACGGGAGGGGGAGAGGCGCCAGGGCTGAGGTACGGCTGCCCTCTCCCCCCCACATATATATAGGGGCCAGGGGGCGCCTGGACCCCCTGCAGATCCAATCTGCAAGGGGGCGGCGGCCAAGGGGGGTTCCTTGCCCCCCAAGGCAAGTGGAGCCCCCCTTCCCCTTTAGGGTTTGAACCCTAGGCGCAGGGGAGGTGGGCCTCCCTTAGTGGTGCGCCAGCCCAGAGGGCTGGACACATCCCCTCGCGGCCTAGGGGCCCCACCGGGATGGGTGGCCCCACCCGGTGGACCCCCGGGGCCCCTCCGGTGGTCCCGGGACGCTCTCGGTGACCCCCGGAGATCACCCGTTGGCCGAAACTAGACTTCCCATATATCAATCTTTGCCTCCGGACCATTCCGGAACTCCTCGTGACGTCCGGGATCTCATCCGGGACTCCGAACAACTTTCGGGTTTCCACGTGCATTTATCTCTACGACCCTAGCGTTACCGAACCTTAAGTGTGTAGACCCTACGGGTTCGGGAGACACGTAGACATGACCGAGACCACTCTCTGGTCAATAACCAACAGCGGGATCTGGATACCCATGTTGGTTCCCACGTGTTCCTCGATGATCTTCATCGGATGAACCACTGTGTCAAGGATTCACTCAATCCCGTATGTTATTCCCTTTGTCCATCGGTACTGTACTTGCCCGAGATTCGATCGTCGGTATCCCCGATACCTTGTTCAATCTCGTTATGGCAAGTCTCTTTACTCGATCCGTAATCCATCATCCCGTGACTAACTACTTAGTCACATTGAGCTCATTATGATGATGTCTTACCGAGTGGGCCCAGAGGTACCTCTCCATCATACGGAGTGACAACATCCCAGTCTCGGTTCGTACCAACTCAACAGACACTTTCGGAGATACCCGATGCGTACCTTTATAGCCACCCAGTTACGTTGTGACGGTTGGCACACCCAAAGTACTCCTACGGTGTCCGGGAGTTGTACAACCTCATGGTCTAAGGAATAAATACTTGACACCGAAAAGCTTATGCATTACGAACTATACGATCTCGTGTTATGCTCAAGTTTGGGTCTTGTCCATCACATCATTCTCCTAATGATGTGATCCCGTTATCACTGACATCCTATGTCCATGGTCAGGAAACCGTGACCATCTGTTGATCAACGAGCTGGCTACTAGAGGCCTACCAGGGACTCATTGTGATCTATGTATTCACACATGTATTGCTGTTTCCGTACAATACAATTCAAGCATGAATAACAGACAATTATCATGAACAAGGAGATATAATAATAATGCTTTTATTATTGCCTCTAGGGCATATCTCCAACAGTCTCCCACTTGCACTAGAGTCAATAATCTAGTTACATTGTGATGAATCGAACACCCATAGAGTTCTGGTGTTGATCATGTTTTGCTCGTGAAAGAGGTTTAGTCAACGGGTCTGCGACATTCAGATCCGTATGCACTTTACAAATATCTATGTCTCCATCCTGAACATAATTCCGGATGGAGTTGAAACGGCGCTTGATGTGCTTGGTCTTCTTGTGAAACCTGGGATCCTTGGTAATAGCAATAGAACCAGTGTTGTCACAGAAGAGAGTCATCGGGCTTGACGCGCTTGGAATGACTCCTAGGTCGGTGATGAACTCCTTCATCCAGACTCCTTCCTGTGCTGCTTCAGAAGCAGCTATGTACTCCGCTTCACATGTAGATGCTGCCACCACGCTTTGCTTGCAACTGCACCAGCTGACTGCCCCTCCATTCAAAATATACACGTATCCGGTTTGTGACTTAGAGTCATCCAGATCTGTGTCGAAGCTAGCATCGACGTAACCCTTTACGACGAGCTCTTCGTCACCTCCATAAACGAGAAACATATCCTTAGTCCTTTTCAGGTACTTCAGGATGTTCTTGACCGCTGTCCATTGTTCCGTACCGGGATCACTTTGGTACCTCCCTACCAAACTTATGGAAAGGTTCACATCAGGTCTGGTACACAGCATGTCATACATGATAGAACCTATTGCCGAGGCATAGGGAATGACACTCATCTTTTCTCTATCTTCTGCCGTGGTCGGCGACTGAGTCTTACTCAATCTCATACCTTGCAAAACAGGCAAGAATCCTTTCTTTGACTGATCCATATTGAACTTCTTCAATATTTTGTCAAGGTATGTACTTTGTGAAAGACCAATGAGGCGTCTCGATCTATCTCTATAGATTTTGATGCCTAATATGTAAGCAGCTTCTCCAAGGTCCTTCATTGAAAAACTTTTATTCAAGTAGGCCTTTACATTTTCCAAGAATTCTATATCATTTCCCATCAGCAATATGTCATCCACATATAATATGAGAAATGCTACAGAGCTCCCACTCACTTTCTTGTAAATACAAGCTTCTCCATAAGTCTGTATAAAGCCAAACGCTTTGATCACCTCATCAAAGCGAATATTCCAACTCCGAGATGCTTGCACCAGCCCGTAAATCGAGCGCTGGAGCTTGCATACCTTGTTAGCGTTCTCTGGATCGACAAAACCTTCCGGTTGCATCATATACAACTCTTCCTTGAGGAAGCCATTAAGGAATGCTGTTTTGACATCCATTTGCCATATCTCATAATCATAGAATGCGGCAATAGCTAACATGATTCTGACTGACTTCAGCATCGCTACAGGAGAGAAAGTCTCATCGTAGTGAATCCCTTGAACTTGTCGATAACCCTTAGCGACAAGCCGAGCTTTATAGATGGTCACATTACCATCCGCGTCTGTCTTCTTCTTAAATATCCATTTGTTTTCTATGGCGTGCCTATCATCAGGCAAGTCCACCAAAGTCCATACTTTGTTTTCATACATGGATTCTATCTCGGATTTCATGGCTCCAAGCCATTTATTGGAATCTGGGCCCGCCATCGCTTCTTCATAGTTCGAAGGTTCACCGTTGTCTAACAACATGATTTCCAGTACAGGGTTGCCGTACCACTCTGGTGCGGAACGTGCCCTTGTGGACCTTCGAAGTTCAGTAGTAACTTGATCTGTTTCTTCATGATCATTATCATTAACTTCCTCCCTTGTCGGTGCTGGCACCTTAGGAACAGTTTCCTGTGCTGCGCTACTTTCCGGTACAGGAGTGGTGACTGTCACCTCATCAAGTTCTACTTTCCTCCCACTCACTTCTTTCGAGAGAAACTCTTTCTCCAGAAAGCATCCATTCTTGGCAACAAAGACTTTGCCTTCGGATCTGTGGTAGAAGGTGTACCCAATTGTTTCCTTTGGGTATCCTATGAAGACGCATTTTTTCGATTTGGGTTCGAGCTTTTCAGGTTGAAGTTTCTTGACATAAGCATCTCAACCCCAAACTTTCAGAAACGACAGCTTCGGTTTCTTGCCAAACCAAAGTTCATACGGAGTCGTCTCAACGGATTTTGACGGAGCCCTATTTAAAGTGAATGCGGCAGTCTCTAAAGCATAACCCCAAAAAGATAGCGGTAAATCGGTGAGGGACATCATAGATCGCACCATGTCCAACAGAGTACGATTTCGACGTTCAGACACACCGTTACGTTGAGGTGTTCCGGGCGGTGTCAATTGTGAAACAATTCCACAGCTTCTAAGGTGTGTGCCAAATTCATGACTTAAATATTCACCCCCACGATCCGATCGCAAGAATTTTATTTTTCTGTCACGTTGATTCTCAACCTCATTCTGAAATTCCTTGAACTTTTCAAAGGTCTCAGACTTGTGTTTCATCAAATAGATATACCCATATCTACTCAAGTCATCTATGAGGGTGAGAACATAACGATAGCCTCCGCAAGCTTCAACACTCATTGGACCGCACACATCGGTATGTATGATTTCCAGTAAGTTGGTTGCTCGCTCCATTGTTCCGGAGAACGGAGTCTTGGTCATCTTGCCCAAGAGGCATGGTTCGCACGTGTCAAATGATTCATAATCAAGAGAATCCAGAAGTCCATCCGAATGGAGTTTCTTCATACGTTTGACACCAATATGACCAAGGCGGCAATGCCACAAGTATGTGGGACTATCATTATCAACTTTACATCTTTTGGCATCTACACTATGAATATGTGTATCACTACGTTCGAGATTCATCAAAAATAAACCATTGACCAGCGGGGCATGACCATAAAACATATCTCTCAAATAAATAGAACAACCATTATTCTCCGATTTGAAAGAATATCCATCTCGCATAAGACGAGATCCAGAAACAATGTTCATGCTCAAAGCTGGTACTAAATAACAATTATTGAGGTTTAAAACTAATCCCGAGGGTAGATGTAGAGGCAGCGTGCCGACGGCGATCACATCGACCTTGGAATCATTCCCGACGCGCATCGTCACCTCATCCTTCGCCAGTCTCCGTTTATTCCGCAGCTCCTGTTTTGAGTTACAAATGTGAGCAACTGCACCGGTATCAAATACCCAGGAGCTACTACGAGTGCTGGTAAGGTACACATCAATAACATGTATATCATATATACCTTTGACGTTGCCGGCCTTCTTGTCTGCTAAATATTTGGGGCAGTTCCGCTTCCAGTGACCCGTTCCCTTGCAATAAAAGCACTCTGTCTCAGGCTTGGGTCCATACTTTGGCTTCTTCCCGGCTACAGGCTTGCCAGGCACGGCAACTTGCTTGCCGTCCTTCTTGAAGTTCTTCTTACCCTTGCCTTTCTTGAACTTAGTGGTTTTATTGACCATCAACACTTGATGTTCTTTCTTGATGTCTACCTCCGCTGATTTCAGCATCGAATACACCTCGGGAATGGACTTCTCCATCCCCTGCATATTGAAGTTCAGCACGAAGCTCTTGAAGCTTGGTGGGAGCGATTGGAGGATTCTGTCAACGACCGCTTCATCTGGGAGATTCATTCCCAGCTGAGACAAGCGGTTGTGCAATCCTGAAATCTTGAGGATGTGCTCACTGACAGAACTGTTTTCCTCCATCTTACAGCTGTAGAATGCGTCGGAGACACCATATCTCTCGACTCGGGCATGAGCTTGGAAAACCATTTTCAGCTCTTCGAACATCTCATATGCTCCGTGGTGCTCAAAACGCTTTTGGAGCCCCGATTCTAAACTGTAAAGCATGCCGCACTGAACCAGGGAGTAATCATCACTACGCGACTGCCAGACGTTCATAACGTCTTGAGTCGCTGGGAGAACGGGTGCATCACCTAGCGGTGCTTCTAGGACGTAAGTTCTCTTGGCAGCTATGAGGATAATCCTCAGGTTACGGACCCAATCCGTATAGTTGCTACCATCGTCTTTCAGCTTGGTTTTCTCTAGGAACGCGTTGAAGTTGAGGGAAACCTGAGCGTGGGCCATTTGATCTACAAGAGATATTGTAAAGAATTTAGACTAAGTTCATGATAATTAAGTTCATCTTAATCAAATTATAATGAACTCCCACTCAGAATGACATCTCTCTAGTCATCTAAGTGATACACGATCCGAATCGAGTAGTCCGTGTCCGATCATCACGTGAGACGGACTAGTCATCAACGATGAACATCTTCATGTTGATCGTATCTTCTATACGACTCGTGTTCGACCTTTCGGTCTTCCGTGTTCCGAGGCCATGTCTGTACATGCTAGGCTCGTCAAGTGAACCCTAAGTGTATTGCGTGTGTAAATCTGTCTTACACCCGTTGTATGCGAATGTTAGAACCTATCACACCCGATCATCACGTGGTGCTTCGGAGCAACGAGCTTTAGCAACGGTGCACAGTTAGGGGAAACACAATACTTGAAATTTTAGTGAGAGATCATCTTATTTACTACCGTCGTTCTAAGTAAACAAGATGCATAAACATGATAAACATCACATGCAATCAATTAAAGTGACATGATATGGCCAATATCATCTTGCTCCTTGGATCTCCATCTTCGGGGCACCATGATCATCTTGTCACCGGCTCGACACCATGATCTTCATCATCATGATCTCCATCATCGTGTCTTGAAGAAGTCGTCACGCCAACTATTACTTCTACTACTATAGCTAACGTTTAGCAATGAAGTAAAGTAATTACATGGCGTTATTTAGTGACACGCAGGTCATACAATAATAAAGACAACTCCTATGGCTCCTGCCGGTTGTCAAGTTCATCGACATGCAAGTCGTGATTTCCTATTACAAAAACATGATCAATCTCATACATCACATATATCATTCATCACATCTTCGTTCTTGGCCATACCACGTCACATAGCACATGCTGCAAAAACAAGTTAGACGTCCTCTAATTGTTGTTGCAAGTTTTACGTGGCTTCTATAGGATTTCTAGCAAGAACGTTTCTTACCTACGCCAAAACCACAACGTGATTTGTCAACTTCTATTTACCCTTCACAAGGACCCTTTTCATCGAATCCGATCCGACTAAAGTAGGAGAGACAAACACCCGCCAGCCACCTTATGCATCTAGTGCATGTCTGTCGGTGGAACCAGTCTCACGTAAGCGTACGTGTAAGGTCGGTCCGGGCCGCTTCATCCCACAATACCGCCGAATCAAGATTGACTAGTAACGGTAAGAAAGTTGAACAAGATCATACGCCCACAACTGCTTTGTGTTCTACTCGTGCAAGATGCTACGCATAAAACCTAGGCTCAGATGCCACTGTTGGGGAACGTAGCATAATTCAAAAAATTTCTACGTCTTCACCAAGATCCAACTATGGATGCATCTAGCAACGAGCAAGTAAGAGTGCATCTACATACCGTTATGAAGATTGCGTGCGGAAGCTTTCAACGAAGCAAGGATGAAGTAGTCGTACTCTTCACGTTCTTCGTCACCGATGATCCAGCGCCGAACGGACGGCACCTCCGCGTTCAACACACGTACGGTGCAGCAACGTCACCTCCTTCTTGATCCAGCAAGGGGGGAGGAGAAGTCGTCAGAGATCCGGCAGCACGACGACGTGATGACGGATGCAGTGGAGATCGCAGCAGGGCTTCGCCGGGCGCCCTGCGTGGAAGTTGGGAGGTGTGACGGGAGGGGGAGAGGCGCCAGGGCTGAGGTACGGCTGCCCTCTCCCCCCCACATATATATAGGGGCCAAGGGGGGGGGTGCCTGGACCCCCTGCAGATCCAATCTGCAAGGGGGCAGCGGCGAAGGGGGGTTCCTTGCCCCCCAAGGCAAGTGGAGCCCCCCTTCCCCTTTAGGGTTTGAACCCTAGGCGCAGGGGAGGTGGGCCTCCCTTAGTGGTGCGCCAGCCCAGAGGGCTGGACACATCCCCTCGCGGCCTAGGGGCCCCACCGGGATGGGTGGCCCCACCCGGTGGACCCCCGGGGCCCCTCCGGTGGTCCCGGGACGCTCCCGGTGACCCCCGGAGATCACCCGTTGGCCGAAACTGGACTTCCCATATATCAATCTTTACCTCCGGACCATTCCGGAACTCCTCGTGACGTCCGGGATCTCATCCGGGACTCCGAACAACTTTCGGGTTTCCACGTGCATTTATCTCTACGACCCTAGCGTTACCGAACCTTAAGTGTGTAGACCCTACGGGTTCGGGAGACACGTAGACATGACCGAGACCACTCTCTGGTCAATAACCAACAACGGGATCTGGATACCCATGTTGGTTCCCACGTGTTCCTCGATGATCTTCATCGGATGAACCACTGTGTCAAGGATTCACTCAATCCCGTATGTTATTCCCTTTGTCCATCGGTACTGTACTTGCCCGAGATTCGATCGTCGGTATCCCCGATACCTTGTTCAATCTCGTTATGGCAAGTCTCTTTACTCGATCCGTAATCCATCATCCCGTGACTAACTACTTAGTCACATTGAGCTCATTATGATGATGTCTTACCGAGTGGGCCCAGAGGTACCTCTCCGTCATACGGAGTGACAACATCCCAGTCTCGGTTCGTACCAACTCAACAGACACTTTCGGAGATACCCGATGCGTACCTTTATAGCCACCCAGTTACGTTGTGACGGTTGGCACACCCAAAGTACTCCTACGGTGTCCGGGAGTTGTACAACCTCATGGTCTAAGGAATAAATACTTGACACCGAAAAGCTTATGCATTACGAACTATACGATCTCGTGTTATGCTCAAGTTTGGGTCTTGTCCATCACATCATTCTCCTAATGATGTGATCCCGTTATCACTGACATCCTATGTCCATGGTCAGGAAACCGTGACCATCTGTTGATCAACGAGCTGGCTACTAGAGGCCTACCAGGGACTCATTGTGATCTATGTATTCACACATGTATCGCTGTTTCCGTACAATACAATTCAAGCATGAATAACAGACAATTATCATGAACAAGGAGATATAATAATAATGCTTTTATTATTGCCTCTAGCGCATATGTCCAACACTCTGTATATTCCAGGAAAATTCTAGCATGTCAAAAATGCCCTATTTGGTGATCTTGCCAAGTCTCAAGTCTTGGAGAATAAGATACCATCACCAAAACCCCTTAAAAATATTTCTGTCCATTTTGAACTTTGAGCAACTTTATATTGCCAAACATGTCCAAATGCTGTCAAACTTGGTACACATTCTCAAATGGTCTAATTATTCATTTAGACCAAATGGAACTAGTAGTAGAACAAGATAACTTGATCAAAGTGCCCCAAAACCCTCTTTGTCCAAATCCAAGTTTGAACAACTCTACATTGCCAACTTTCTCCTTTGTGGACATGCTCAAATCCTCAAATGATGACAGTACACCAAGTGGTGGATCAATGAGAAAAGATTTGCATCACTAAAAATCGGAAAATCCATTTTTGTTTATTTCTAGGGTTTGCCAAAGTTACATTGGCAACTTTCTTCGAATGAGCTCAAACTTGGTGACCAACCTCATTTCCATATGCTAGTTGATTCTGTTAATTATCATGTCAAGTGGCATTCATTTGCTTGCCCAAAACTTTATCAAACATCTTCTGCTATTTTACCAAAACCACATTTTTGACCTCTTCCACTATTCTCCATGAGCTCAAGTTTTCACCAGAGCACACCCTAGACCCCTTCTACCCACAGTAGCTTCCACTCATCCAAATATCAATGATTTAGGGGTAAAACCCCCCATTTACCTCTCTAGACAACCACAACCCCTATCTCTCTCACCACCCTTCTGTCACCAGAGTCCCTCTAGAGCATCCAAAGCTCCTCCCCACGTGTTTACTTCCCCCTGGACCCCTAGACACTAGTGGCCACGCCCAGGGCGGCAAAAAATGGCCATGTCGGCCAAAGACGCACTCCGGAGCATGCTACAGTGCACCAAGGCACTGTAGCCGCCCCTTGCCCAATGCCTCTGACGACCTTGAGCTTCCCCTGCACGCCTACTGGAGCCCCTCGATGTCCGCAACATACTACACCCCTGTCCCCCTCCTATTTCTTCCTCCTGTTGCCTCCCCCCACACGCGCGCCGGCCGCACGAGAGCTCCAATGAGCAAGCCCACACGCGCACCGGCTTTGGCTCTCCCCCGCTCCCTGTCTTCTTCCGCTGGTCGTAGACCATCCTCACAAACATCTCGGACAAGCCCCTGCGAGCTATCATGGCCTCTGATCTTGACTGCATCTGAATCGGCATATGGGTGCATGTTGAACAACGGGGCCGGCTAAATAAAGGCCTCCCGAGCCCTTCTCTCGCCCCAGAATGCCGTCCCCCACTCCCAATAACCCGCCTGCGCCACCAGTTCATCCCCAGAGCCGCCCGAGCTCGAGATCAAGCTCGAGCTCTGCCGACCCAGCTCACCATCGATCCAGGGGTACATGCCTCTTCTGGCTCCTCGTTCTCTTGATCTGGAGCCACAAGAACCACTGACTCATTCCCCTTCTACCTCTGCTTCGATTGCAGCCCGGAGCAAGCGATCCATCCCCCTCCCGAAGCCTCAGCGTTGATCTCTTCGTCACCGGCAAACCACCGCACCCCGGTGACCACCACCACCTCTACCAGACGTGTATTTAAACGTTGAACACGTCGGTGCGACCTGCTCGCCTCGCCGTGCCCAGAGTCACCGCTGGTGACCTCGCTGTCCCCTCTAGACGGAGGTTGTGATGATGACCGTGGGGGTGTCGGTCAGCCTCACACCCTCATAACGGGCCTCGCCTGTCAGGTTTAAAACCCCATCGCGCGCATGCTCGCTTGTGTAAGTGGAGGAGGGTCGTACAACTCCCGCATCTCTATGGTGAAGGCGCCTTCCCAGGAAGCCACCTTCGATGTCATGCCCTCAGCACGTGCAGCCGAGCCGCTGGGCTAGCCCAGTTGCCCTCGCCGCTAAATCTCGCCCGGCAAGTGCTGCCGCCGCTTGATTTTGGCTCATTTATGTATTTTCCTATTTCTTTTTGTTTTTCAATAAGATTCAAACTTATCCACTGAGTTCATTTCAAATCCAGATTTGATGATTCAAATTTCTAGTAGTTCCTAAATTCATGATCTATCACATGGTGCTATTTGCATATTTTTCCAGAAACATTTCCCTTGCAAAAGTTTATAAATTACCAATTTTCCATTTCTGTGGTATACTTTAGAGAATCAGATAGCCCATTATTGGTCCAAATACCATGACTCAAATTCCTAGATACTTATAAGTTCAAAACTTAGTTTTTTTTACAAACAGACTGTAAGGGAACCCCCTACAGTATAATTGGTGCAACAAACCCAAATTCCAAGTACCATGCCTTTAATTAACCTGGGTGGGTGGGAAGGCATCAGCCCCTTCCCACCACTAGGCTATGCCTTAGTCTGCTCAAAACTTAGTTTTTTAACATTTTTCCCAATACTTTCTATGCCACATGAAATATCGGTCCATTTCTCCATATATTGCAAACTTTGCAAATTCATAGGGAACTCATTTGAACTCCAAATCAAGTGAAACCAACTCCTAGCTGCTTCTAAAATCATTCCTTGTTAAATGGGTGCCTCTGCTCATTTTGCAAAATAATGTTTCTGCGCACTTTTATTCCAACATATTGAAATGTTCAAAAATCCTCACTGATCCAATTCCAATAAAACCACTTTGGTCATTTTTCATATGACCAAAGGAATCCTAGAGAAGTCCAACTCACATTTTTACAGCACTTTTGTTTTTGCCTTGTTATGTTGCTTGTTGTGATTGCTTCCGATGTTACTTGACAAAGTGGATGGAATACTTGAAGATGGACCAAAATTATAGAAGACTTGGTTGAGCCAGGCAAAAAGCCCTTTGACCATGTCTAGGAAACCCTTTTTATGCATGTCATATAGCACCATATTATTGTTGCATCAAAATCATGATGAGGTGGTTACCACTTTGATGGGTTGCCTCTGCTACTTCCTTGTTGATACTTGCCTTGTGCATGACCCTACCTTCCTATGAGGGTTATGCAGGTGGGAGTAGATAGTAAGCTAAAGTAGTTGCTAGGCAAAAAGGGACGGGTGTATGCATGGTGATCTATACAAACATATTCTCAAAGTCTTTTTTAAAACCCCATCGGGTGCCACCAATGCCCGAGGGAGATGTTGATCTAAGCAACCACTTGATGACGAAGTGGTGTACCGAGGCAACTGAGTGTGTTGTTTTCAGAAACGGATTGGTTAAAGTTGCGACCGTTACTCCTAACTTTCGTGCGCAACCACTCTACCCTTATATGGGAAAGGGCATTATTGATTACCTAGTCCGCGCTAGCATGGAGGACGCATTACTAGTGAAGGGAGTGGCGTGTTCACTCTCGGGATGGGGTCGTTCTTGCTTAGGTGGCCATGCCTGTTTTTACAGGGCACCGGACACACCGTTGGCACACCCGTGCTTGTGCTATGTGTTGAATATAGGAGCGTGGCTCCACCGAATTAAACATGTGAGCTTGATTGTGACACGAGGGGTTGATATCAACCGAGTGGACTCCATGTTGGTGGTGTCTAGGGAAAGGTAGTGATCAGGTGCTTACCCAGGGTATTTGAGGTAACGCGGGTCGTGGATGACACGAAAGCTTCCCGGATCTTCTGGGTAAAGTGTGCAACCTCTGCAGAGTGTAAAACTATTCGAATAGCCGTTTCCACGGTCGTGGACAGTGGCATAAGCGATCTTTGGCTATGTCCATTGTTTATGAAACCTTGTGTGTGTTTGTTTGGTTGTGTGGAGAAAACTTCTTGAGTCGAGTCAAATGACTTGACATGTTGATTAAGTTGGAGTTGATCCAAACTCTATTTATGTTGATATCTGTAACCTGTTCACACAAATATCTAAATTGTTATGATGCATACTTTCCAAGTTGTTAGGATATGTCATTGCACTCAAAAATAGATTTCTGCAAAATTTTCCTACTTAGTGCTATATCATTCATTGTCATACCTTGTTCCAAAACATTGGTTTTTGCGAGTACATTCAAAGTACTCATTAGCTTGGCTGTGGTTATTTTATTGGCCAGGCATGAAAGAACAGGATGTGATGAAGAATTCTTGGTGAAGAACATGCGAACTAGGACGCTTCCGAGTCAGAATGCATGTAGGATTAAGGAAGATGGCATGGGTTCACGCTATCGTTGAAGATTTCCGCTGCGAGATTATGAAGACTTGACCATAATTGTCGTGCAAGACGGCATGTATGGATGTAAGACTCTTGTTATGGAGCTTCTGTGTGTTCAGTGAGCATTCATATCTGGGATCACCGTACATGTGCACTCGGTGATCCCGACTTATGAGTAGGGGTCCCCACAAAGAACTACGAAAGGCATTAGGCATATGATACCGTCTTAAAAAAGAGTCAAAGTAGACTCGGCACCATCAATGCCAGAAAGAGGGATGGCGGTGAACTCGAACGTGGGAGCATCGTCTTGGGGCTCGTTGGGCTTGGACATCATGGTGGTACTAGCCTCATGCTCACCATCTTGTAGCTTGGTCTTAGAGAAGTGTGCTTAGGGTGGAGCAGCCTTGGCTTTCATTAGTTCTTTTTCTGCCTTGAGAGCACCAATGTAGTTGTCGTCGAGGGACTTTGTGGGGACCCCGACTCATAAGTCGAGATCGCCGAATGCACGTGTACAGTGATCCCAGAGATCAATGCTCACTGAACACACAGAAGCTGAATAACAAGAGTCTTACATCCATACATACCGTGTTACACAAATTGTGACCACTATGGTCAAGACTTGAGTATATCATTGCAGCGGAAAGCTTCATAATAACTTGGACCCATGCCATCTGCCTTAACCCTACAGGCATTCTGACTGGGAAGCGTCCTAGCTCGCATGTTCGCCACCAAGAAATCTTCATCACATCCTGTTCTTTCATGCCTGGCCAATAAAATAACTAGTGGCAAGCCAATGAGTACTTTGAATGTACTCGCAAGCAACCCAAGTGTGATGACAGAATTATTATGCAAGGCTCTACTGCTAAATTGACAGTTTTGCGGAAAGCTAGTTTTTCAGATGCAAGTATGATCAACTTACAACCAGGGCATGCATGCGTCTGCAACAAGTATCAGGAGGTTACATACATCAACATCGGAAAAGAGTTATGAACAACCCTTGCTCAAGCTCATCATGACTTTCTCACAAACCACGTCAGCAGATTTACCCAAACTGAGTTGTTTTCCAGAAACTTAAGGACATAGTCTAAGCAGCACCATCCAACTGTCCTTGACTGTGGACACGGCTATTCGAATAGTTTTACACTCTGCAGAGGTTGCACACATTACCCACAAGATCCGGGGAACTTCCGTGTCATCCACGACCCGCGGTACCTCAAGTAATCGGGGTAAGCACGCGATCACTATCTTTCCCTAGACGACAATAACACCGAGTCCACTCGATTGGTAGTAACCCCCGTGTCCAACATTTCACATCTTAAAAATTGTGGAGCCTCGCTCCCATATTCATCTCATACCACAAGCACAGGGTACCAACGGTGTGTCCGATGCCCTGTAAAGACAGTCATGGCCGCCTATCCAAGCACGACCCCGTCCCGAAAGTGACCTCATGTCACACCCGTCACTAGTAATGTGGGCACCATGCTAGTATTGACCTAGGTAATCAATAATGCCCTTTCCCATGTAAGGGTAGAGTGGTTGCGTGTGTTTGGTTGGGACGTCGACAAATCTTAAATCTAATCCTTCTCTGTAAACAACTCCTTCATCAAACCTCGGTACACTACTTCTCCACCAAGTAGTGCCCTAGTTCCTCATCATCTCCCAGGGGCATTAGTGGCACCCATTGGGTTATTTGCAAGTATGTCAAACCACACTTGTTTCTTTTCATGCATAACCCTGACCCATTTTGCGTAGCCAAGTACTATAGCATATATCTATCTACCCCCACCCACATAACCCTCATAGGAAGGTAGGGTCATGCTTGATGCAAGTTTCAATAGTAAAGTAACGAAGGTACCAACCAAAGTGGTCACCACCTCTACATGATTCCGATGCATTGATAATAAGGTGCTATGAGACATGCATAAAAAGGTTTCTCGAACATGGTCAAAGGGCTGCTTGCCTTGTCCTTCCGAGTCTTCAAGCCTTCTGGTCCATCTCCAAGTACTCTGTTTATTTCGTCAACTAACGACGGAAACAATCATAATAAGCTACACAACAAGGCAAAAATAAAAGTGCTCTAAAATAGGTTTGCAAGAAGTGTATAGAAATATTTTTTTAAATGAGCAAAGGCACCCATTTAACAAATCATGATTTTAGAAGCATCTAGGAGTTGGTTTCACTGGATTTGGAGTTCAAATGAATTTCCTATGATTTTGCAAAGTTGACAAATAGGAAGAAATGGCCCATTATTTTCTGGGGTACAGAAAGTATTAATTAAAATGTTCATAAACTAAGTTATGAACTTAGAAGCATCTAGGAATTTGAATCATGGCATTTGGATCAACTTTGAGCTCTCTATCAATTTCTAAAGTTTATCACATAAATAAAAAATGACATCTTGACCATATTTGTGAATAGAATGTTTTTGCAAACATGTGCAAATGGCACCATGGATAGAGCATGATTTTATGAACTCATAGAAATTTGAATCATCAAATTTGGAATCCATTTGATTTATTTATGGATTTTTGAAGTTTACTGGAAAAAGAAAAAGAAAAAGGGAAAGGGTTTATACCCTTACACAGCGCACTGGGCGGGACTTACCAGTGTCGCAACTGGGCCGGCCCAACGGTTCGGCCCCACGCACGGGGGGGTGGTGACGTCGGAGGCGTCCTGGCAGAGTACGCTTCTGCGCGGGGAAAGCGGTGTCTCCTTGCCCGCCTCCACTTAAAATCAGCGGGGCCCGGCGCTGGGGTCGCTGACGTGCGGAGTCCACTCGCAGGGTCGTCTCCCTCCTCCCGCCCGCGACAGGAGCGGGGGCAGAGGAGTTCGGCCGCCGATCGCGCCGGTGACCCAGGTGGTCTCCGCCGGTGTTCTGCACACCGGAGCGTTCAGGGCGGCGAGACGCGTCCGCCCATGTGCTTCATGCCTGCGGAGGAGCTCGGGAAGGGGAGAAACGTCTAGCGCGGCAACGATTGATGACGGCGAAGATGGATATGGTGCCACGGCGACAGGGAGGATAGGACGAAGCACGGGGAGGCTCAAGGGAGAGCATGAGGGGCTCTGGTGATGGTTAGATGGAGAGGGAGAGGCCGGGGCGCCTAAATTTGAGCATGGGCCCGAGGCGGCCATGGCGACAGAGGGGGAGGAAGAAGGAACGGGAGAGAGATAGGGTTGGTCAGGGAGGCACACTAGAAGGAGAGGAGGCAGATGGAGCACAGAGAGGGCTCGGGGAGGCCTTATAAAGGCCAGCCCGACGTTCACCGTAGGGTCGTGCGCCGGCGAGGCCGTAGCCTTCTCTGGAGGCCAAACTGGCTTTCCGGGGCGTGTCCGGGGTGCTCGTGGACATGGTCCAGGCCAAGGGAAAAGCAGAAGGGGGGCGGGGAGGTGCCAGAGTCCTCGCGCGTGTGAGCTCGCTCACTAGAGCTCATGGTCAGCCGGTGCGCGTGCGAGAGGAGCAGCAGAAGGGAGAAGGAGGAATGGGCCGATAGCGTTCCGTGATGCGGACGTCGAGGCGGCCTCGGGGGACACAAGGGGAAGGCCCGAGGTGGCCAGGCGCTGCGGATTGGGGGTGGCTACAGTGCGCCAGAGCACTCTAGCGCGCTCCAGAGCACGACCATTGCATGCCATGGCATCTTTTTGGCGCCCAGGGCGTGGCCACTAGTGTCTAGGAGGTAGAGGGGGTAGTAAACAAAGCACAGACGGCCTGGGATGCCTTGGGGAGCCAGTAGGAGAGGAGAGAGGCAGGAGAAGAGGGAGAGAGGGGCTGTCCAGGGAGGTAAATGGGGGTAGTTTACCCCTCAATCATTGGGGAATGGCCAGGGGAGAGTTACTGGATGTAGGAGAGGACTAGGAGGAGCTGTGGTAAAAAGTTGAGCTCAAGGAGAATAGTGTAAGTGGTCAAAATGGTGATTTTTGAAAAGTGACAGAAGGTGTTTGATGCAAATTTGGGCAAGCAAATTAACTCCACTTGACATGAGACTTAACAGGTTCAAATGGTATATAGAAATAGGGTATTTCACCAAGTTTGAGCTCATTTGAAGAAACTTGCCAATGTAACTTTAGTGAACCCTAGAAACCAACAAAAATGGATTTTCCAAGATTAAGTTAAGCAAATCATCTCTTCTCGATGCACCACTTGGTGTAGTGTCATCATTTGGGGTTGTGATCATGTCCACAAAATTTGAGGCCACAAGTAAAAAGTTGGCAATGTAGAGTTGTTCAAATTTGGATCTGGTCAGAAAGGGTTTTGGGGCACTTAGGTCAATTTATTCTTCTCCAATACTTGTGCCATTTGGTCTACATGCATAATTAGACCATTTTAGCATGTGCACTAAGTTTGAGAGCATTTGGACAAGTTTGGCAATGTAAAGTTGCTCAAACTTCAAAATGGACAAAAATGGTTTTGAGGGTATTTGATGATGTTTTCTTGATCTCCAAGGCATGAGGCTTTGCAAGATCATCAAACATGTCATATTTGACATGATAGAATTTCCCTGGAATTTTTAGAAAATATTTTCTTTGTAAATATTTCAAAAGCTTGAAATATCCAAAAAGGGTTTTGGAAGGATTTGTCCAATATTTTGAACATGACCATTTGTTGAAACTCTTATATATGGACAATATATGTCCTATGAGTTTCCCTGAATTTTGAAAAATATTTTTGAAACAGTTAAATAATTTTAACCTATTAAAGACCATTTCTGGCCTAAAGAAAAAGCTTTTAAATAAAATAGGAAAATAACATTTAAAATTATACTTTGTGGTTTAAGGGAGTCCTATACCTAATTGGATTCAAATATACTTTTTGAAAGATTTTTCACACCCCAAATAAGGTACTTGTAGTGCAAACCTCAATTTAGTGGTTTTTGGAAAACTAATTTTAGAAAATACTTTTTGGCCAAAATATTTTTATAAGAAAATACTATACCATCCTATACACATAGCATGATCATTGGGAAAAGGTTTTGGATCAAGGAGATGAAGTATAAGAGTTGGATGATTTATTTTATTTTTAGAGCACTAGCAAACAGCAACCAGAAAACCAATCAAGCAAGGTTAAAAACACTCAAAAGTTTTTGCCAAACCACATTTTAGCATGACTATTAGCTTAAGTGTTGTGGCATGAAAATCAAGGTGTGACAGACCTACCCCCCTTACAAGAATCTCGTCCCCGATATTCCCAGACTAGGCGTCGAAAGGAATACGAAAACTCGGATATGGGGTAGTCTTCACTTCTTCTTGTTGGTTCTGTTTCCGAGTGGTGCTCCATGGAATCCTTGAAGTACTTGGTGGTGTGGCTTCTCTCTTGTTGCCCTTTTGATGCAGGTTGCTGAGGGGTCTCTTGCATAGGTTAGGTTGGGCTAGATGTCAAGGCTCGGTGATCAGTGTCCTCGCAGGGACCGGGCTAGTTAGGAAGTAAGAAGTACTTCCAGAGTGGTGACTCATGGAAAATTTGGTGTACAGTGGGTATCTCAGGTGGTAAATCTAGCTGGTAGCCGTCTACTATTTGACTTGCAGTGGTCTTGAAGAAGGTCGATAAATCTTGGTGTGAGCGTCCCTTCGACATGGAAATGCTTGGTTCCTTCGAGAGGAGTGGTTTGCAGATACGCCCGGTCTTTGACGCGGAAGTTTACATCTTGATGATGGTGGTCGGTGTAGTTCTTCCTTCTTGACATGTCGGTCTTCAAACATCTTCTAACCAGCTGCACAGCTCTTCCTCCGTCTTCGGGTAGTCAGGTATGTTGCCAAATAAAGATGACAACTAACTTGTCCAAGTACTCCATGAAGTCTATGGGGTAGCAAGGCAGGCTGGGGTACTGGTGGTGCTCTCCGTTGAGTATTGGCAAAGGTCTTCTTAACTTAGAGCCAAGGCCCGTGGTCAGGGTCTGACCGTGTTGTGGCTTGGTGGGGCTTAAGGGTTTCAAGGATTCTAGTGTGTGAGTGAACGTTTATCATCTTATCCTTAAACACGGTTTCTGAGATGCCAATAGTTTCACCCAGTCCTTAAACAAATAACCTTACCACCGAAACCATCATCTCGCATAGATCAACTCCCATCATCTCTCATATTATAGATATCCTCATGGCTCCTTAGACGAGATCTAACAAAATTATACATGTCTATAATCCCCATACTCATATGTATGTCTACCCCTAAAATCCATGGGTAGAGCATACATGCTGCTAAGCTTTAGTCAAACACCACTATCCAAGCGCTCAGCCTATTCTTGCAAGGTTCAAGATAATGAATCTCTATTCTAAGGAAACACGTCATATGCCACTCCAAGATCTTGTTTCCTTCCTATAGATCAACTCTAACAGCCCGTTAACATCCATCAATCACCACATAATTCAACAATTCTACAAATCCGATGTCTACGGTGTTCCGCAAGATCTCAAGTCCCTATAATACACAAATACTTGGAAGGGCTATGCATTATTATAGTAACTCCACCAAATTCCCACCATCATGGTCAAGTAAACTCCAAGGTCATGGTTATATAGATCCCTAAATGAACTTCGACAAATTATCCAATCTCCTAGTTTGTTGTCCACCGAGAAACATGGAATCATGATCGGGATCATCAGTCTAAACCCAATGTACTATGAACCATGCAGACATATCTAGCATCTATACCCAACCAGAATCACCTACTTAAATACAAATCTCATGTCCGACGAGAATTCCTACATTTTCCCCAAGTCATTCTCAAAATGTCAACTATCTTCTATCAATATCCCCTGGCTAGGTCAAATCCTTATACCTCCAAGAATTTCAATTTGCGATCGCCATTGCCCTGCAAATCCAAATTCTAGGGTGAAGAAAGTTATGCTACGCTATTAATCATGATCCCACCAACATGAAAACCTCACAACCCATCAAGGTCTCAGATAATTCCTCGAAGTCACTGGTATAAAGTCACCAAGTCATTTGTCCTAATCATCAAATTGGTCTATCTATGGTATCGTCAGTTCCTGTGCTATATTAGGATGATAATGTGCTTACTCACTGTGTTAACTAGTTCCATTACGAACCCAGTGTTGTGCAAGGTTATAGAGGCTTAACTGGTTCTCCTGTAATACTATGGGTTAAGCACATGGTTAAGGATTCGAGCCGGGGTATCTCGTGAAGTCTCAAAGGGTCTAGGAATGGGTTTATAGTCTGGAGGGTTAAACATAACTTCACGGGGTTGCACTTGGTCGTGGAGGTTGTAGCAGAAGTCTTCACTGTTAGTTGGTTGCCGAGTTGGAATCCTTGGTACTTCTTGTCTTGCCGGTCTTCAGTTGAGGAGAGAGAAGAGAGGGAAAAAGTAGCATAGAGGAGGGGAATGCCTAAAGGGGGTTCTATAGTGCAAGTGCAAACAATCAAGTGCCGTAAAGGCCACACTCATTCGTTAAGATAAGATAGGTGACATAGTCCTGTACATGCTGCCCAAGGCAAAAGTGCGACTTAAGGACAAGCAACACATGACATGGTTTCATATGAACCATTACATAGACTCGACTTCGCATAAGGGGTACACGACTCATCCTACCCTAGGGGTTCTTGGATTTGACATTCGTGTCTGCTTCTTTTCTTGAGGAGGAAGGCCTTTAGTCTTCAACTTGTAGGCCCTCCGGTGGTGTGACAGATGGCTGCTTGTTGGGACACATCCTTCTGATATGCCCGAGTTCACCACACTCGTAACATGTGATGGAAGCAAAGAGGTTGTTATCCCGTCTTGGGTCATATTGTTGGTGGCCTGACGATGGTCCTCCACGACATGGATATGGAAATCTAGTCCTATGCCTTGTTCGCAGGGTCCGATGGCAAGCTCCTAGAAGTTCTTCGATCTGTTGCTTCTGATTAGCGATGTAGACTTGTAGGGTAGTAATTTGTTGTTCCCGTTCGATCACCTTCTTCTTCTCGAGGCAGTGGAGATGTAGAAGTGAAGGAAAATCCTCCCGGGACTTGAGAAATTCGTTAGTGAGGTTGCGCAGAAGATAATTGACTGTGTGGGCGAAGCGGGTCTGGAGCTTGAGAGTTGGGTCTTCATCTCCTATGGGAATCATTGCTTGAGAGTTGGTTCCTATTCCACTTTTGCTGGGCAGGTAACATGTAGCTCGACCTTCCTTCATTTCCGGGAGGAGGTCTTGAAGGCGGAGAAGGGCTTCGTAGGCCACTTGCTGAATGGCTAGGTCCTGAGTTGGCATAGGTGGTCCGATAAAGAACCAGCCTAGAGGTGAGGTCTTGGCATGTACAATCACTTTGGCATAGAATTCTGTTTTGAATTCTCCATTGTCCAGTTCGTGCAGGGTGTACATCTGCTCTGAAGGATAGTGGCATTGCTGGAGGCAGTCCCTTAGGAGTGGTGGAAATCCGGTCACGAGGAGTCTTGTGGGGGCGACGGCCATCTACAAGGAAGATAGAGGAGGGTCAATATGACAAGAGAGGCTATGACAAGCGTGAAAGGTAGTTATTGCTGATTAGTCTAGAAGAGGAGAGAAGTGGAATAAGTCTTGCAAGTGATTTGGAGGTCTCGGGTCTAGTCCTTGTCTTAACTAACGTCCATGCTAACTAAGGCTTCCTACAGTCAGGATGGCTCTGATACCAGCTCTGTGGGGACCCCGACTCATAAGTCGAGATCACCGAATGCACGTGTACAGTCATCCTAGAGATCAATGCTCACTGAACACACAGAAGCTGAATAACAAGAGTCTTACATCCATACATATTGTGTTACACAAATTGTGACCACTATGGTCAAGACTTGAGTATATCATTCTTGCGGAAAGCTTCAATAACAACTTGGACCCATGCCATCTGCCTTAACCCTACAGGCATTCTGACTGGGAAGCGTCCTAGCTCACATGTTTGCCACCAAGAATTCTTCATCACATCCTGTTTTTTCATGCCCGGCCAATAAAATAACCAGTGGTGTGGGGACCCCGACTCATAAGTCATGATCACCGAATGCACGTGTACAGTGATCCCAGAGATCAATGCTCACTAAACATACAGAAGCTGAATAACAAGAGTCTTACATCCATACATACCGTATTACACAAATAGGACCATTAAGGTCAAGTCTTGAGTATATCATTGCAGCGGAAATCTTCAGTAACAACTTGGGACCATGCCATCTTCCTTAACCCTACAGGCATTCTGACTGGGAAGCGTCCTAGCTCGCATGTTTGTCACCAAGAAATCTTCATCACATCCTGTTCTGTCATGCCTGGCCAAAAAAATAACAAGTGGCAAGCCAATGAGTACTTTGAATGTACTCGCAAGCAACCCAAGTATGATGTCAGAAAAAATTATGCAAGGCTATACTGCTAAATTGGCAGTTTTGCGGAAAGCTAGTTTTTCATATGCAAGTATGATCAACATATATCAAGGGCATGCATGTATCTGCAAAAAGTATCCGGATGTTACAGACATCAACATCGAGAAAGAGTTATGAACAACTCTTTCTCAAGCTCATTGTGACTTTCTCACAATCACGTCAATAGATTTACCAAACCGTGTTGTTTTCCAGAAACTTATGGACATAGTCTAAGCAGCACCACCCAACTGTCCTTGACCGTGGACACGACTATTCGATTAGTTTCACACTCTGCAGAGGTTGCACACTTTACCCACAAGATCCGGGAAGCTTTCGTGTCACCCACGATCCTGAAGTACCTCAAGTACTCGGGGGAAGCACGCGGTCATTACCTTTCCCAAGGCGACACTAACATGGGGTCCACTCATTGGTGCACAACCCTCGTGTACAAATAAAATATCATGGGACTTTGCCCTTTCACATTGTCACGCATACACGAAGGGACCAACGGTGTCTCCGGTGCCCTGTAAAAACAGTCATGGTCGCCTATCCAAGCACGACCCCATCCCGGGAGTGACCTCAAGTCCCCCCCGTCACTAGTGATGTGGGCACCATGCTAGTATCAGCCTAAGTAATCAATAATGCCCCGTCCCATAAGGGGTAGAGTGGTTGCACATGTTTGGTTGGGACGGTAATCACACATAAATCTAATCCATCTCTGTAAACAACACTTTCATCCAGCCTCGATACAGTACTTCTCCGCCAAGTAGTGCCCTAGTTCCTCATCATCTCCCAGGGGCATTAGTGGCACCCACTGGGTTATTTGCAAGTATGTCAAACCACACTTCTTTCTTTCCGTGCATAACCCTGACCCATCTTGCGTAGCCAACTACTATAGCATATTTCTTTATCCGACCAACACAACTCTAAACATAATAGAGTCGTGCACAATGCAAGTATCAACGGGGTATGCAACGGAGGCAAGCCTAGCAAGGTTGCCATTCAAGACATATCATGCACTCGATGAAACGATGAAAATGCTTTCATGACATAAAAGGGTTCAACATGGTCAAAGGGATGCTTGCCTTGTCCTTCAGAGACTTCAAACCTTCTGGTCCATCTCCAAGTATTCCGTCTATTTCGTCAACTAACGACGGAAACAAACATAATAAGCAACACAACAAGGCAAAAATAAAGTGCTCTAAAAATAAGAGTTAGACTTTTCTAGGATACCTCTGGTCATATGAAAAATAACCAGAGTGGTTTCATTGGGATTGGATTAGTGGATATTTCCGATCATTTCAATATGTTGGAATCAAGGGGTTTATGGATTTGCAAGAAGTGTACAAAAATATTATTTTGAAAAATGAGCAAAGGCACCCATTTAACAAATCATGATTTTAGAAGCATCTAGGAGTTGGTTTCACTGGATTTGGAGTTCAAATGAATTTCCTATGATTTTGCGAAGTTGACAAATATGAAGAAATGGCTCATTATTTTGTGGGGTACAGAAAGTATTAATAAAAATGTTCATAAACTAAGTTATGAACTTATAACCATCTAGGAATTTGAATCATGGCATTTGGATCAACTTTGAGCTCTCTGTGATTTTCTAAAGTTTATCACAAAAATAGAAAAATGACATTTGATAAATATTTGTGAAGAAAAATTCCGTGGAAAAATGTGCATGTTGCACCAATAGGTAGATCGTGATTTTAGAAACTACTAGAAATTCGAATCATCAAATTTGGAGTTTATTTGAATTATTTCAGGATTTGAGAAGTTGACTGGAAAAAGAAAAAGAAAAGGGAAAGGGTTTATACCCTTATACTGCACACATGGCGACAGATATACCATGGGCCGGCCCAGCGGCTCGGCTGCGCGGGCAGAGGTGGTGACGCCGAAGGCGTACTGCGGGAAGGCGCCACCCAGCGGGGTAAGCGAATCGGCCCGAAGCCGCTTCCACTTAACCCGACTGGTGGGCCGGCTCGGTCACCTCTACCGCTGACGGACGGCCCCCCTGCCAGCTGGCGGGGCGGTTGTCCTCTACCTCCCGCTCGAGGCAGAGCAGGGGAGGCAGAGCGCACGCCGGCGCTCGCCCGGCAATAGCCGGCGCCTCCGGCCGTCTCCCGCGGCGCTCTGCCTATGGGCGAGCTCAGCGTGGAGCGGTGCATCCGCTGGTGCAGGTCACTGCCGCCGGAGGGGGCCGAGGTGACCGCAGCTTTGAAGGTGGCGGGGGAGGTCGTCGGCCATTCGTGGCCCTCGGCGTTCGAGCATCCCCGCGACTATTCGAGGAGGTGGGGAGGTTCGCCGGACCATGGGGAGCCTTTGTGTGGAGGAAAGGGAGGGAGGTGAGCTCGGGACGGCGTGAATTTTCGCGTTGGACGACGGCTCTGCTTCGGCCTTGGAGCTGGATGGGGGACACGGGAGGAAGAATGGCGCGGTCCGGGGGGCGTACGGGAGAGAGAGAGCCAAAGGAGCAGCGAGGGGCTCGGGGGGTGACCTTAAATAGAGGGGGCAAGGTGCACCGCGAGCTCATGCGCCAGCGAGGCTGTTGCCGTTGCTGCAAGCCATGGGGGCGCGCGTGGGCGTGTCTGGGTCGTTTTTAGGGGTGGTCTACGCCGAGAGGAAGGGAGAGACGGAGCGGAGAACTGCTAGAGGGGTCGTGCGTGTGAAGCCACTCACTGGAGCTTGCGGGCGGCCGACGCGCATGCGAGAGCAGCAGCAGGAGGAAGAAGGAGGAGGGGCCGACCAGCTAGGCGTGTCTCGGACATCGAGGTGGTCCTGCTGGCGTTCGGGGGACAGCTGAGGTGGTCGGGGCATCAGGATGTGGGGGCGGCTAGAGTGCGCCAGAGCACTGTAGCACGCTCCAGAGCGCGACCATTGCATGCCATGGCATGCAACTGGCGTCCCGCGCATGGCCAAGCTTGTCAACTATCTCCTGGGGATTTCTGACATGCTCTATGAAGCTTAATATCTAAGGCAAGACTATAGGGAAGAGGTAGGGGGGAAAAGAGGTGTTGCCATGGTGAAAACAGAAGGAAGAAGTGAGGTTTTACCCCACCAATGATTGAGCTGATGGCATGAGTGACTTACTGGAGGTAGAAGGTGACTAGGAGATGCTGTGGTAAAAAGTTGAGCTCAAGGAGAATAGTGTAAGTAGTCAAAATGATGATTTTTGAAAAGTGACAAAAGGTGTTTGATGCAAATTTGGGCAACGAAATTAACTCCACTTGACATGAGACTTAACATGATCAAATGGCATATAGAAATAGGGTATTCCACCAAGTTTGAGCTCATTTGAAGAAACTTGCCAATGTAACTTTGGTGAACCGTAGAAATCAACAGAAATGAATTTTCCAAGATTAAGTTAAGCAAATCATCCCTTCTTGATGCACCACTTGGTGTAGTGTCATCATTTGGGGTTGTGAGCATGTCCACTAAAGTTGAGGTCACAAGTAAAAAACTTGTCAATGTAGAGTTGTTCAAATTTGGATCTGGTCAGAATTTATTTTGGGGCACTCTGATCAAGTTACCCTTCTCCAAAACTTGTGCCATTTGGTCTAGATGCATAAATAGACCATTTTAGCATGTGCACCAAGTTTGACATCATTTGGACAAGTTTGGCAATGTAAAGTTGCTCAAACTTCAAAAATGGACAGAAGGGTTTTGAGGGGTTTAGATGATGTTTTCTTGATCTTCAAGGCATGAGGCTTTGTAAGATAATCAAATATGTCATATCTAACATGATAGAATGTCCCTGGAATTTTTAGAGAATATTTCCTTTGTAAATATTTCAAAAGCTTGAAATATCCAGAAAGGGTTTTGGAAGGATTTGCCCAATATTTTGAACATGACCATGTGTTGAAACTCTTATATATGGACAATATATGTCCTAGGAGTCTCTCTGAATTTTGGCAAATATTTTTGAAACAGTTAAATAATTTTAACCTATTAAAGACCATTTCTGGCCTAAAGAAGAATCCTTTAAATAAATAGGAAAATAACTTTTAAAATTATAATTTTGTGGTTTATGGGAGTCCTATACCTAATAGGATTCAAATATGCTTTATGAAATATTTTTCACACCCTCAATTAAGTACTTGTAGTGCAAACCTCAATTCAGGGGTTTTTGGAAAACTAATTTTAGAAAATACTATTTGGCCAAATTATTTTTGTAAGAAAATACTATACCGTTCTATACACATGGTATGTTCATTGGGCAGAAGTTTGGAGCAAGGGGATGAAGTATAAGAGTTGGAGGATTTATTTGATTTTTAGAGCACTGGCAAACAGCACACAAAAATCAAATCAAGCAAAGTCCAAAACACTCAAAAAGTTTTTGTTAAACCATATTTTATCATGATTATTAGCTTAAGTGTACTGGCATGAATATCAGGGTGTGACAGACCTACACCCTTACAAGAATCTCGTCCCCGAGATTCCCAGACTAGGTGTCGAAAGGAATACGGAGACTTGGATATGGGGTAGTCTTCACTCCTTGTTGGTTCTACTTCCGAGTGGCGCTCCATGGAATCCTTGAAGTACTTGGTGGTGTGGCTTCTCGCTTGTTGCCCTTTTTGATGCAGGTTGCCGAGGGGTCTCTTGCATAGGTTAGGTTGGGCTAGATGTTAATGGCTCGGTGATCGATGTGCTCGCAGGGACCGGGCTAGTTAGGAAGTTAAAAGTGTTTCCAGAGTTGTGACTCGTGCAAAATTTGGTGCACGGTGGGTAACTCGGGTGGTAACTCCAGCTGGTAGCCGTCTATTCTTTGCCCTTGGAGAGGGCCGATAAATCTTGGTGCGAGCTTCTCTTTGACATGGAAATGCTTGGTTCCTTCAAGAAGAGTGGTTTGCAGATACTCCTGGTCTTCGACGCGGAAGTTTTATTTCTTGATGATGGTGGTCGGTGTAGTTCTTCCTTCTTGACATGTCGGCCTTCAAATGTCTTCTAACCAGCTGCACACCTCTTTCTCCGTCTTCGGTAGTCAAGTATGTTGCCAAATAAAGATGACAACTAACTTGTCCAAGTACTCCATGATGTCTATGGGGTACGCATGGTAAGCTGGGGTATTGGTGGTGGTCTCGGTTGAGTATTGGCAAGGGTCTTCTTGACTTAGAGTCAACGCGGTGGTCAGGATCTGACTATGCTGTGGCTTGGGGGCTTAAGGGTTTCAAGGATTCTAGTGTCTGAGTGAACGTTTATTATCTTATCCTTAAGCACGGTTTCTGAGATGCCAATAGCTCTATCTAGTACTCCAAACGAATAACCTTATACCACTAAAAGCATCATCTCGCATAGGTCAACTCCAATTACCACTCATGCCATACATATCCTCATGACTCCCGAAAGGAGGTCTAACAAAATTATACATGTCTATGATCCGCGAAAAACCATATGTATTGCTACCCCTAAGAGTCCATGGGTAAGGCATACAAGATGCTAAGCTTGAATTAAACACGACAATCCAAGTGCTCATCCCATTCTTCCAAGGTTCAAGATAATGCATCTCTATTCTTAGGAAACACGTCGTATGCCACTCCAAGATTTTGTTTCCTTCCTATAAATCAACTTCAATAGGCCATTTTCTTCCATCAATCACCACATAATCCAACAATTCTACAAATCCGATGTCTACGGTGTTCCACAAGATCTCAAGTCCCTATAATACCCAAATACTTGGAAGGGCTATGTATTCTATTGTAAGTTCACCAAATTCCCACCATCATGGTCAAGTAAACTCGAAGGTCATGATTATATAGATCCCTAAATCAACTCCCACAAATAATCCAATCTCCTAGTTTATTGTCCACCGGGAAACATGGAATCACGATCGGGATCATCAGTCTAAATCCAATTTACTCCGAACCATGTAGACATATCTAGCATATATACCCAACCAGAATCACCTACATAAATCCAATCTCATCTCCAACGAGAATTTCTATATGTCTCCCCCAAGTCATTATCATAACAACTACCTCCTATCAATATCATCTGATCAAGTCAAATCCTTGCACCTCCAAGAATTTCAGCTTGCGAACACAATTATCCTACCAAATCCAATTTACTCAGGGGTAAAGAGAGTCATGCTACTCTATTAACTGACCCCACCAAGTTCATCTACCAACATGAAAGCCTTATAATCCTCCGAAGAGTCTCAAATAATTCCTCAAGGTCACTGATATAAACTCATCAAGTCATTTGTCCTATATCCTCAAATTGGTCTATCTATGGCATCGTCATTTCTTGTGCTATATTAGGATGAAAATGTGCTCACTCACTGTGTCCACTAGTTCCATTATGAACCCAGTGTTGTGCAAGGTTATAGAGGCTTAACTGGTTCTCTTGTAATTCTATGGGTTAGGCACATGGTTAAGGATTCATGCTGGAGTATCTCGTGAAGTCTCAAAGGGTCTAGGAATGGGTTTTTAGTCCGGAGGGGTAAACATAACTTCACGGGGTTGCACTTGGTCGTGGAGGTTGTAGCAGAAGTCTTCATTGTTAGTTGGTTGCCGAGTTGGAAATCCTTGGTACTTCTTGTCTTGCTGGTCTTCAGTTGAGGAGATGGAAGAGAGGGAAAAAAGTAGCATAGAGGGGGAGAATGCCTAAGGGGGGTGGGGTTCTATAGTGCAAGTGCAAACAAACAGGTGCAAAAAGGCTGAAACAAAAGAAACAAGGTAAGGAAGGTGATATAGCCATGCACTTGTTGCCTAGGGCAAAAGTGTGAGTTATATCAACACATAGACAAATAAAATCAAGCGACACACAATCATGGTTCTATTCGAACCATCATACAGACTCGACTGCGCATAGGGGTACACGACTCTTCCTACCCTAGGGGTTCTCGGACTCAGCAGTCGTGACTTGTGCCTCGTGCAGTCTTCTGAGTTTTCCTCAGGTGTTTCTATGTCCCTTATAGTTGTTTGATGAACAATCTGGGTTAAGCTTGAAGAATCTTCAACAACTTCTCGCCTGATGAGGTGATGTGGTGAAGGTGTCACCTCGTAGCTAGCATTGGCTCGGTCTTCTGTTGTCTTCTTATTCATGACGATCTCTTTTGTCTTCTAAGGCGTCGACGGTACTGGGTAGGTAATCCTTATGCAATGACAATAACAAGGCATAACAGAGGTCCAACATGTCGGTTACGTTGATGACAACATCGACACCGAGAGCGGGGGACGAAGAGAACCATTTTCCTGCTCACTTTAGTGAGGCGGACCAAATGGCGAGGTTCTCATCCACCGGTGGTTGCCGATACAACAACGATAGTGACAGGATTACTCTATTAGCAATGTATATCATGATCTTGCACACCGTGTGCCCTAGTCATCGTAGGCTAAGGTTGCACCATCTTGGGGCAGTGTCAAGGGTGTCACCATCTTCGAGGTATTCATGTCCTCATTCCTCGAGGATGTATCTTCTGTTGGCATCATCTTGTTATGGTGTCGCCAATCTTGTGTTCAGAAGAGGTGGGTGAGTGTTTGGCAAGGTATCATCCTTCTACATTATCCACGAGGATTACAGAAAATCCAATGGTTAGGGGCATAAGGGTTCTAACGACCAAAAGTTTTGAAGGGGAAGAGATCAATAAGGAATGTATAGCCTAGTTTTCGAAAAACTGAGAAGAGAGGAGAAGTATAAATAGTTTTGAAAACTAGTAATAGTTTTGGAAATAGTTTTACCTTAACTAACGACCATGCTAACTAAGGCTTCCTACAGTCAGGATGGCTCTGATACCAGCTCTGTGGGGACCCCGACTCATAAGTCGTGATCACCGGATGCACATGTACAGTGATCCCAGAGAACAATGCTCACCGAACACACAGAACCTAAATAACAAGAGTCTTACATCCATACATACCGTATTACACAAATAGGACCATTAAGGTCAAGTCTTGAGTATATCATTGCAGCGGAAATCTTCAGTAACAACTTGGGCCCATGCCATCTGCCTTAACCCTTCAGGCATTCTTACTGGGAAGCGTCCTAGCTCGCATGTTTGTCACCAAGAAATCTTCATCACATCCTATTCTTTCATGCCTGGCTAATAAAATAACCAGTGGCAAGCCAATGATTGCTTTGAATGTACTCGCAAGCAACCCTAGTGTGATGACAGAATAAATTATGCAAGGCTCTACTGCTAAATTGGCAGTTTTGCGAAAAGCTAGTTTTTCATATGGAAGTATGATCAACATATATCAAGGGCATGCATGTATCTGCAACAAGTATCCGGAGGTTACAGACATCAACATCGAGAAAGAGTTATGAACAACTCTTGCTCAAGCTCATCGTGACTTTCTCACAATCACGTCAACAGATTTACCGAACTGTGTTTTTCTCCAGAAACTTATGGACATAGTCTAAGCAGCACCACCCAACGGTCCTTGACCGTGGACACGACTATTCGAATAGTTTTACACTCTGCATAGGTTGCGCACTTTACCCACAAGATCCGGGAAGCTTTCGTGTCACCCACGATCCCGCAGTACCTCAAGTACTCGGGGGAAGCACCGGTCATTACCTTTCCCTAGACGACACTAACATAGGGTCCACTTGTTGGTGCACAACCCTCGTGTACAAATAAAAGATCATGGGACTTTGCCCTTTCACATTGTCACGCATACACGAAGGAACCAACGGTGTGTCCGGTGCCCTGTAAAAACAGTCATGGTCGCCTATCCAAGCACGACCCCGTCCCGGGAGTGACCTCAAATCCCCCCCCCCCGTCACTAGTTATGTGGGAACCATGCTAGTATCAGCCTATGTAATCAATAATTCCCCGTCCCATAAGGGGTAGAGTGGTTGCACATGTTTGGTTGGGACGGTAATCACACATAAATCTAATCCATCTCTGTAAACAACACTTTCATCCAGCCTCGGTACACTACTTCTCCACCAAGTAGTGCCCTAGTTCCTCATCATCTCCCAGGGGAATTAGTGGCACCCACTGGGTTATTTGCAAGTATGTCAAACCACACTTGTTTCCTTCCATGCATAACCCTGACCCATTTTGCGTAGCCAACTACTACAGCATATTTCTTCAACCAACCAACACAACTCTAAACATAATAGAGTCGTGCAGAATGCAAGTATCAACGGGGTATGCAACGGAGGCAAGCCTAGCAAGGTTGCCATTCAAGATATATCATGCACTCGGTGAAACGATGAAAATGCTTTCATGACATAAAAGGGTTCAACATGGTCAAAGGGCTCCTTGCCTTGTCCTTTAGAGTCTTCAAACCTTCTGGTCCATCTCCAAGTATTCCGTCTATTTCGTCAACTAACGACGGAAACAAACATAATAAGCAACACAACAAGGCAAAAATAAATTGCTCTAAAAATAGGAGTTGGACTTTTCTAGGATACCTCCGGTCATATGAAAAATAACCAGAGTGGTTTCATTGGGATTGGATTAGTGGATATTTCCGATCATTTCAATATGTTGGAATCAAGGGGTTTATGGATTTGCAAGAAGTGTACAGAAATATATTTTTGAAAAATGAGCAAAGGCACCCATTTAACAAATCATGATTTTAGAAGCATCTAGGAGTTGGTTTAACTGGATTTGGAGTTGAAATGAATTTCCTATGATTTTGCAAAGTTGACAAATAGGAAGAAATGGCTCATTATTTTCTGGGGTACAGAAAGTATTAATAAAAATGTTCATAAACTAAGTTATGAACTTAGAACCATCTAGGAATTTGAATCATGGCAGAGCAGGGGAGGCAGAGCGGGGAGGTGGCGGGGGAGGTCGTCGGCCATCCGTGGCCCTGGGCGTAGACCACGGTGGCGGGGGAGGTCGTCGGCCATCCGTGGCCCTCGGCGTTCGAGCATCCCCGCGACGGTTCGAGGAGGTTCGCCGGACCACAGAGAGCCTTTGTGTGGAGGAAAGGGAGGGAGGTGAGCTCGGGACGGCGTGAATTTGGGCGATGGAAGACGGCTCGGCTTTGGCCTTGGAGCTGGATGGGGGGCACGGGAGGAAGAATGGCGCGGTCTGG
>LR738712.1:326368293-326485946 GCA_902687465.1 Secale cereale
CGCTCCAGAGCGCGACCATTGCATGCCATGGCAAGCAACTAGCGTCCAGCGCGTGGCCAAGCTTGTGCACTAGCTCCTGGGGATTTTTGAGATGCTCTATGAAGCTTAATATCTAAGGCAAGACTGTAGGGAAGAGGTAGGGGGGAAAGAGGTGCTGCCATGGTGAAAACAGAAGGAAGAAGTGAGGTTTTACCCCACCAATGATTGAGCTGAGGGCATGAGTGACTTACTGGAGGTAGAAGGTGACTAGGAGATGCTGTGGTCAAAAGTTGAGCTCAAGGAGAATAGTGTAAGTAGTCAAAATGGTGATTTTTGAAAAGTGACATAAGGTGTTTGATGCAAATTTGGGCAAGGAAATTAACTCCACTTGACATGAGACTTAACATGATCAAATGGCATATAGAAATAGGGTATTCCACCAAGTTTGAGCTCATTTGAAGAAACTTGCCAATGTAACTTTGGTGAACCGCAGAAATCAACAGAAATGGATTTTCCAAGATTAAGTTAAGCAAATCATCCCTTCTTGATGCACCACTTGGTGTAGTGTCATCATTTGGGGTTGTGAGCATGTCCACTAAAGTTGAGGTCACAAGTAAAAAAGTTGGCAATGTAGAGTTGTTCAAATTTGGATCTGGTAAGAATTAATTTTGGGGCACTCTGATCAAGTTACCCTTCTCAAAAACTTGTGCCATTTGGTGTATATGCATAAATAGACCATTTTAGCATGTGCACCAAGTTTGAGAGCATTTGGACAAGTTTGGCAATGTAAAGTTGCTCAAACTTCAAAAATGAACAAAAGGGTTTTGAGGAGTTTAGATGATGTTTTCTTGATCTTCAAGGCATGAGGCTTTATAAGATCATCAAATATGTCACATCTGACATGATAGAATGTCCCTGGAATTTTTAGAGAATATTTCCTTTGTAAATATTTCAAAAGCTTGAAATATTCAGAAAGGGTTTTGGAAGGATTTGCCCAATATTTTGAACATGACCATGTGTTGAAACTCTTATATATGGACAATATATGTCCTAGGAGTCTCTCTAAATTTTGGCAAATATTTTTGAAACAGTTAAATAATTTTAACCTATTAAAGACCATTTCTTGGCTAAAGAAGAAGCCATTAAATAAATAGGAAAATAACTTTTAAAATTATAATTTTGTGGTTTATGGGAGTCCTATACCTAATAAGATACAAATATGCTTTATGAAAGATTTTTCACACCCTCAATTAAGTAATTGCAGTGCGAACCTCAATACAGGGGTTTTTGGAAAACTAATTTTAGAAAATACTATTTGGCCATATTATTTTTGTACGAAAATACTATACTGTTCTATACACATTGTATGGTCATTGGGCAGAAGTTTGGAGCAAGGGTATGGAGTATAAGAGTTGGAGGATTTATTTGATTTTTAGAGCACTGGCAAGCAGCAGACAAAAATCAAATCAAGCAAAGTCTAAAACACTCAAAATGTTTTTGTTAAACCATATTTTATCATGATTATTAGCTTAAGTGTAGTGGCATGAAAATCAGGGTTTGACAAGTGGCAAGCCAATGAGTACTTTGAATGTACTCGCAAGCAACCCAAGTGTGATGACATAATTATTATGCAAGGCTCCACTCCTAAATTGATTGTTTTGCGGAAAGCTAGTTTTTCATATGCAAGTATGATCAACATATAACCAGGGCATGCATGCGTCTGCAACAAGTATCAGGAGGTTACAGACATCAACATCGGAAAAATAGTTATGAAAAACTCTTGCTCAAGCTCATCGTGACTTTCTCACAAACCACGTCTGCAGATTTACCCAAACTGAGTTGTTTTCCAGAAACTTAAGGACATATGATACGTCCAAAACGTATCTATAATTTCTGCTTGCTTCATGCCTTTTTTGTGTGATATTGCTATGATATTTATGCACTTCCATACACTTTTTAACATATTTGGACTAACCTACTAATGGTTGCAAAAGTGCACAATGTTCTTGTTTTACACTTTATTGTGTAGGAATTACTTGGAAATTGACCAAAACGCAAAAGGAGTCGTATTGGAGTAGGACTCTGACTTTCCTGAAATCTGTCTGAGAACGTTTTTTAAATATGGTCACGTCCCGGCCCGAAGACGACGTCAAACGGAAAAAGCCTAGTTGCGAAAGTTGTGGGGAATTTCGAGGCGATGCTTCTGGATATAAAGTTCGTCCAAATCGGAGTCCGGACGGCCGAGTAAGGCCCGTTTTACTAAGGCCCAAAATCTGATGACGGAAATCCGAGAGTCTATATAAAGAGAGAAAACCTAGGTCACCGAGGGCCATGAATTTCCTCCTCCCGAGCCGCCGTTTGGAGGGGAGGACCAGCACCATTGCAGCACCATCCACAAGGAAGAAGGGGGGCCAAGGAGCCGCTGCCCCTAGGGCCGCCGCCGCCCCCTAGGGCCACCGCCGTCTCCTCCTCGCCGCCGCCGCCTCCCTGGCCGCCGCCGGCCGCCGCCTCCTCGCGGGGCTGCACCACTCCATCAACACCATCATCAACCTCCTCCTCACCATGTCCATGTGTAAGTAGTCTTCTCCGGGGCCGAGTGCTCGTACGTGTAGCTATGTGGTTATCTCTCTCTCCCATGATGTGATCTTCATTGTGATCATAGGCTATGTTAATCTAGGGTGATCCCATGATATTTCCCCTTCCTCTATATATTGGATTGATGTACTCACTTGTCTTTATCTAGTATAATCCCCGAGACCAAGGTGACAGCGGTCTAGTGGACATTGATTAGAAAAATATTTTCATGAGTGATTTCCTCTCTTGTGTGTTGATTAAAGATTGAGAGTCTCTTGGTGCTTGTCTTTGACTATCCTTTAGATATGTTGTGGCGATTGTGGGACTCTCTTTGGATGGCCGCGGTTACATTGGGAAATCCTTAGATTGAGAACTACGAACTTTGAGGTGTGCTTTTGTAGCCCTACATAATTCTCGTCCTCTCTTGACCACGAAGGAATGACCTCCGGGTGCGTCTCCATTGCATGTTTTATGGGAAATATCATGTGATTCGATTATGTTAATGTTGTTGGGAGTTGCCACTAGTGAAAGTATGATCCCTAGACCTTGTTTCCACCATTGCAATACCATTTGTGCTCACGTTTACCACTTGTTTGCTTGCTGCACTTTTTATTACAGATTTATATTACTTTGTTTTGCCATCCATATCACTTGCCATTTAACATCTCTTCGCTGAACTAGTGCACCTATACATCTAACAAGTGTATTAGGTGTGTTGGGGACACAAGAGACTTCTTGTATCTTAGTTGCAGGGTTGCTTGAGAGAGACCATCTTCAACCTCTACTTCCCTGAGTTCGATAATCCTTAGGTCATCCACTTGACGGAAATTGCTGTTGTCCTACAAACCTCTGCGCTTGGAGGCCCAACATAGTCTACAAGAGTAGAAGCGTGTGTAGACATCAAGCTATTTCTGGCGCCGTTGCCGGGGAAGTGAGTGCTTGAAGGTATATCTTTAGATCTTGCAATTAAATCTTTTTGGTTCTTGTTTTTATTTCACTAGTTATGTTTATGGAAAACCACATTCTTAGTTCGTTGCTTGTGGGAAGACGCCCCGCACCTGTGGTGGTTGCTCCTCCTCCTACTGAAATTGTACCCTATAAAATACCGGCTGGTATTATCGATTATATTTTGGCTAATCGTTATGCAGGAGACAGACATCCCGGTGAACACTTGCTATATCTGTCACAACTATGTTCATTATTTAAGTTTGCAGGTGTATCAAGGGAGTTTGTCATGAGGAAATTGTTCGCCGTATCACTTATAGATAAAGCTTCAGATTGGTATAAGCTTCTCGATAACTCGCACTTGCTTGATTGGCAAGAGCTTATGTCTCTCTTTTATACTAAGTTTTATCCTCTTCATGAAATTCATCGAGACAGGAACTATATCTATAACTTTAGGTCTCGTGACGGAGAGAGCGTAGCTCAAGCTTGGGGGAGACTGAAAACGTTAATGCTAAAATGTCCTAACCATGGGCTCCCCAAAGATGCTTATGTGGAGAGTAAGAGTACCTTTTTGCATGTGGATCATGGTAACAATGCTTTATGTGATGCTTATATTGTTGAGTTTATTCGTGATCCCACTGAAAATTATTATGAGAAGGGGACATATGCTTATAGATATTTCAATAATATTAAGTTCCCTCTCTTTATGTTGAAGGTTTTGAAGCTGCACTTGTTTTGTCTTCCTATGCTTATTGCTTTGTGCTTCAATGAATTATTCCATTGCAATATTCCTATGCATAGGAAGCATGTTAGGCTTAAATGTGTTTGGTATTTGCTTCTTGATGCTCTCTTTTGTTCTTCAACTCTTATTCCTACGAGAGCATCATTAAAGTCTTATGCCTAGCTTAAAGGCATAAAAGAAAGCGCTTTTGGGAGGCAGCCCATAATGAATAAAATTTTATTTTGCTTTTGTTGTGTCTTGATGTTGTTACTACAGTAGCATCATCATTGTATCTTTACTTTTCAGCTTTGTGCCAAGTGTAGCCTCTGATTGCAAGAAAGTTCAAAAGTTGTGACGTGCTGTCCAGGAAACAGATTCTGTCCTTGGATAGAAAAATTCGAATAAAATCACCAGATAATCTTTTTGGTCTGAATTTTTTTCGACAACGTGCTCTATACAATTGTCTTTCGGGCGTCTGTTTTGAGTTTTTTTATTAGAGTTGCAGAAGTGTCCCGAAAAAATCATTTACTACCTGCTGGTCTGTTTTTCACAGATTATGTCCTGTTTTGCCTTTCCTTCATTTTGCAAACCTTGAGCTTGCTTTTTCTTTGCAAAAACCTTTTGGCAATCTTGAGAAACAGTAGACCTTCAAGAATATCCTTATTTCCAGCAAGGAACAATTATTTTATTAAGGGTACTAACCTCGCTAATCAGATTATGATGAGTTATGTATGAAGGGAGTTTTCAAGTGTGCGAGGGAAGATGATAAAAAGATTCAGGAGTGTCAAAAGCTCAAGCTTGGGGATGCCCCCGTGCACCCCCAAGACAAATTCAAGAAGACTCAAGTGTCTAAGCTTGGGGATGCCCCCGTGCATCCCCTTCTCCATCAACAATTATCAGTTTGTCTTTCGTTCCACTATATTTTAATCACTTCATGTGTTATGTGCTATGCTTGGAGCGTCTTGCTTTAGTTTCCTTTTTAGTTTTCTTTAGCTTTGCTTGCTGTTCATAACGAGTTGGAACTTAGCTTTCTTTGTGTGGAAGAGAAACACGCTCCACTTCAACCTAGAGCACAACATAGAATTTTCATGTCTATCCTTGCTGTGTGTGTTCTTTGTCTTTCAATAGCTACTATCATGTTTAGTTGGTCGCTGGAACTCTCTTTAGTATCATGCTTATCTTGTTAAGAGAGTTGGCTTCTGTTGCACTGGTCGATATGTCTATGATAAAAATGCTATGTGCATAATGGTGCTTAGTAGTTCATGTTTTCTTATGGTTAGTCTCAAAAAGCTGGGGGGTTCCCAATGTGTTATTGGAGTACCAACATGATTTGTTTGCCTATGATGTGGTATGGTTTAGTGATATCTTCCTCCGAAAATTTATTTTGATTGACTTGGCGTATGCTCACGCATATTTAAGACTGTAAAGAAAGTCTGTCAAGCCTTGATGATCTTTAATTTCTGAGTAGTGATATAACTTCCATGCCCGATTCAATGTTGCTTTGTCGCTCTGCATGATTATGACCGTCATTGCTCTTTTAGTTGGTCGCTCCCAGTCTTTTGCTAACCTCCACCTGTACTAAGCGGACTGACTGCTTGTGCATCCAAAATCCTTTAAACCAGTTATGCCATATGAGTCCACCATACCTTCCTATACATGGTATTTACCTGCCATTCCTAACGAAGACTTTCATGTACCATCTCGAAATTATTCAAAAAAAGCATTCCTATTTTGTGCCTCTGTTTTAGCTCATGAGGAAGTAGTAGTTAATTCATGATCTTTTTAAGTTGGACAAGCTTCACCCTGGGATTGCATGTCTAATGTGCAAACCCATAACACGAGAAGGAACTGGCATTGAGTGCGCCCGGCTCAAAATTAATATAACAAACAAACCCTCCTTCACGCTTTGTTCATGAGAAATCAGAAAACTTTGGCAGTGATAAACAAAGGAGATTAAGAGGATGTGATCGTCCTCATTCGGGAGCCGTTCCTCGAAACTTGTCCATCTCAAGAAGTAATTGAGTTATCTGCTAGCATTCGTTGACGAAACATGCATGATCAAAAAAATAATTATTACCTCTGTTTTTAAAATCAGGAGCTCTGGCACATGTTTTGTTTTTGTTTCCGACCACGGGTTTTCAACCTTGCCAACAAAAGCCACGGTTCGAGAGTCTCCACCTTCTTTAAAGCACCAACTATTGAGAGCATGATTGTCATTCTGAGTGTAATGTGCATTGTCCCAAAGTACAATTGTCTTTTGCATGATTATGATATCGTTTATTTTGAAATCATTGTATCTAGTCGTCACTTAAACCTTGGAGGTGCCCCTGCATTTATGTTTTGCTTCACTAAAGGGGGCAAGCGAGATGTCACTTTGTCATATTTGCACACCATGCTCATTACAAATCTATTGAGTGTTTCAGTATCATATTGTAAAACTTTCAGTTCTTTGTGATACTCTCATGAGGCAACTTAATTACTATAGACTCATTGTCTCAGTAAGCACTTGTCATGTGACTGTGAAAAGTCCTTATATGGTTAATAGCATGTCACCACAGAAATTATGCTTGTTATCATTTACCTACTCGAGGACGAGCAGGAATTAAGCTTGGGGATGTTGATACGTCCAAAATGTATCTATAATTTCTGCTTGCTCCATGCCTTTTTTGTGTGATATTGCTATGATATTTATGCACTTCCATACACTTTTGATCATATTTGGACTAACCTACTAATGGTTGCAAAAGTGCACAATGTTCTTGTTTTACACTTTATTGTGTAGGAATTACTTGGAAATTGACAAAAACGCAAAAGGAGTCGTATTGGAGTAGGACTCTGACTTTCCTGAAATCTGTCTGAGAACGTTTTCTAAAGATGGTCATGTTCCGGCCCGAAGACGACGTCAAATGGAAAAAGTCTAGTTGCGAGGGAATTTCGAGGCGATGCTTCTGGATATAAAATTCGTCCAAATCGGAGTCCGGACGGCCGAGTAAAACCCGTTTTACTGAGGCCCAAAATCTGATGACGGGAATCCGAGAGTCTATATAAAGAGAGAAAACCTAGGTCACCGAGGGCCACGAATTTTCCTCCTCCCGAGCCGCCGTCTTGGAGGGGAGGACGAGCACCATTGCAGCACCATCCACAAGGAAGAAGGGGGGCCATGGAGCCGCTGCCCCTAGGGCCGCCGCCGCCCCCAAGGGCCGCTGCCGCCCCCTAGGTCCGCAGCCGTCTCCTCCTCGCCGCCGCCGCCTCCGTGGCCGCCGCCGGCCGCCGCCTCCTCGCGGGGCTGCACTTCTCCATCAACACCATCATCAACCTCCTCCTCACCATGTCCATGTGTGAGTAGTCTTCTCCGGGGCCGAGGGCTCGTACGTGTATCTATGTGGTTATCTCTCTCTCCCATGATGTGATCTTTGTTGTGATCATAGGCTATGTTAATCTAGGGTGATCCCATGATATTTCCCCTTCCTCTATGTATTGGATTGATGTACTCACTTGTCTTTATCTAGTATAATCCCCGACACCAAGGTGACAGCGGTCTATTGGACATTGATTATAAAAATATTTTCATGAGTGATTTCCTCTCTTGTGTGTTGATTAAAGATTGAGAGTCTCTTGGTGCTTGTCTTTGACTATCCTTTAGATATGTTGTGGTGATTGTGGGACTCTCTTTGGATGGCCGCGGTTACATTGGGAAATCCTTAGATTGAGAACTACGAACTTTGAGGTGTGCTTTTGTAGCCCTACATAATTCTCGTCCTCTCTTGACCACGAAGGAATGACCTCCGGGTGCGTCTCCATTGCATGTTTTATGGGAAATATCATGTGATTCGATTATGTTAATGTTGTTGGGAGTTGCCACTAGTGAAAGTATGATCCCTAGACCTTGTTTCCACCATTGCAATACCATTTGTGCTCACGTTTACCACTTGTTTGCTTGCTGCACTTTTTATTACAGATTTATATTACTTTGTTTTGCCATCCATATCACTTGCCATTTAACATCTCTTCGCCGAACTAGTGCACCTATACATCTAACAAGTGTATTAGGTGTGTTGGGGACACAAGAGACTTCTTGTATCTTAGTTGCAGGGTTGCTTGAGAGAGACCATCTTCAACCTCTACTTCCCTGAGTTCGATAAACCTTAGGTCATCCACTTGACGGAAATTGCTGTTGTCCTACAAACCTCTGCGCTTGGAGGCCCAACATAGTCTACAAGAGTAGAAGCGTGTGTAGACATCAACATAGTCTAAGCAGCACCACCCAACTCTCCTTGACCATGGACACGGCTATTCGAATAGTTTTACACTCTGCAGACGTTGCACACTTTACCCACAAGATCCGGGGAACTTCCGTGTCATCCACGACCCGTGATACCTCAAGTACCCGGGGTAAGCACCCGATCACTATCTTTTCCTAGACGACACTAACACAGAGTCCACTCGATTGGTAGTAACCCCCATGCCCAACATTTCACATCTTAAAAATTGTGGAGCCTCGCTCCCATATTCATCTCATACCACAAGCACGGGGTACCAACGGTGTGTCCGCTGCCCTGTAAAGACAGTCATGGTCACCTATCCAAGCACGACCCCGTCCCGAAAGTGACCTCATGTCACCCTCGTCACTAATAATGTGGGCACCATGCTTGTATCGACCTAGGTAATCAATAACACCCTTTCCGATGTAAGGGTAGAGTGGTTGCGCGTGTTTGGTTGGGATGGTCGACAAATCTTAAATCTAATCCGTCTCTGTAAACAACTCCTTCATCAAGCCTCGGTACACTACTTCTCCACCAAGTAGTGCCCTAGTTCCTCATCATCTCCCAGGGGCATTAGTGGCACCCACTGGGTTATTTGCAAGTATGTCAAACCACACTTGTTTCTTTCCATGCATAACCCTGACCCATTTTGCGTAGCCAACTACTATAGCAAATATCCATCTACTCCCACCCACATAACCCTCATAGGACGGTATAGGGTCATGCTTGATGCAAGTTTCAATAGTAAAGTAACGAAGGTACCAACCAAAGTGGTCACCACCTCTACATGATTCCGATGCATTGATAATAAGGTGGTATGAGACATGCATAAAAAGGTTTCTCGAACATGGTCAAAGGGCTGCTTGCCTTGTCCTTCCGAGTCTTCAAACCTTCTGGTCCGTCTCCAAGTACTCCATTAATTTCATCAACTAACGACGGAAACAATCATAATAAGCAACACAACAAGGCAAAAATAAAAGTGCTCTAAAAATAGGAGTTAGACTTTTCTAGGATATCCCTGGTTATATGAAAAATAACCAGAGTGGTTTCATTGGGATTGGATTAGTGGATATTTCTGATCATTTCAATATGTTGGAATTAATGGGTTTATGGATTTGCAAGAAGTATACATAAATATATTTTTGAAAAATGAGCAAAGGCACCCATTTAACAAATCATGATTTTAGAAGCATCTAGGAGTTGTTTTCACTGGATTTGGAGTTCAAATGAATTTCCTATGATTTTGCAAACTTGACAAATAGGAAGAAATGGCTCATTATTTTGTGGGGTACAGAAAGTATTAATAAAAATGTTCATAAACTAAGTTATGAACTTAGAAGCATCTAGGAATTTGAATCATGGCATTTGGATCAACTTTGAGTTCTCTGTGATTTTCTAAAGTTTATCACAAAAATAGAAAAATGACATCTTGATAATATTTGTGAATAGAATGTTTCTGTAAAATTTGGCAAATGGCACCATGTGATAGAGCAGGATTTTATGAACTCGTGGAAATTTGAATCATCAAATTTGGAATCCATTTGATTTATTCATGGATTTTTGAAGTTTACTAGAAAAAAGAAAAAGAAAAAGGGAAAGGGTTTATACCCTTACACAGCGCACGGGGAGGGAGTTAGCAGTGTCGCAACTGGGCCGGCCCAACGGTTCGGCCGCGCACACAGGGGGGTTGGTGACGTCGGAGGTGTCCTGGCAGAGTACGCTTCCGCGCGGGGAAAGCGGCGGCTCCTTGCCCCGCCTCCACTTAAAATCAGCGGGGCCCGGTGCTGGGGTCGCTGACCTGCGGGGTCCACTCGCATGGTCGTCTCCCTCCTCACGCCCGCGACAGGAGCTGGGCAGACGAGTTCGGCTGCCGATCGCGCCGGCGACCCAGGCGGTCTCTGCCGGTGTTCTGCGCACCGGAGCGTTCAGGGCGGCGAGACGCGTCCGCCCATGTGCTTCATGCCTGCGGAGGAGCTCGGGAAGGGGAGAAACGTCTGGCGCGGCGGCGATTAATGAAGACGAAGATGGATGTGGCGCCACGGCCAGAGGGAGGATAGGACGAACCACGGGGAGGCTCAAGGGAGAGCGTGAGGGGTTCTGGTGATGGTTAGATGGAGAGGGAGAAGCCGGGGCGCCTGAATTTGAGCAGGGGCCCGAGGCGGCAATGGCGACAGAGGGGGAGGAAGAAGGCACGGGAGAGAGAGAGGGTTGGTCAGGGAGGCACACTGGAGGGAGGGGAGGTAGATGGAGCACAGAGAGGGCTCGGGGAGGCCTTATATAAGCCAGCCCAAGGTTCACCGCGGGGCCGTGCGCCGGCGAGGCCGTAGCCGTCTCTGGAGGCCAAACTGGCTCTCCGGGGCGTGCCCGGGGCGCTCATGGATGTGGTCCAGGCCAAGGGAAAAGCAGAGGGGGAGCGGGGAGGTGCTAGAGTCCTCGCGCATGTGAGCTCGCTCACTAGAGCTCGCGGTCAGCCGGTGCGCGTGCGAGAGGAGTATCAGGAGGGAGAAGGAGGAAGGGGCCGACAACGTTGTGCGACGCGGACGTCGAGGCGGCCTCGGGGGACACAAGGGGAAGGCCCGAGGTGGCGAGGCGCTGCGGATTGGGGGTGGCTACAGTGCGCCAGAGCACTGTAGCGCGCTCCAGAGCTCGACCATTGCATGCCAAGGCATCTTTTTGGCGCCCAGGGCGTGGCCACTAGTGTCTAGAAGATAGAGGGGGTAGTAAACAAAGCACAGACGGCCTGGGATGCCTTGGGGAGCCAGTAGGAGAGGAGAGAGTCAGAAGAAGAGGGAGAGAGGGGCTGTCCAGGGAGGTAAATGGTGGTAGTTTACCCCTCAATCATTGGGGAATGGCCAGGGGGGTTACTGGAGGTAGGAGAGGACTAGGAGGAGCTGTGGTAAAAAGTTGAGCTCAAGGAGAATAGTGTAAGTGGTCAAAATGGTGATATTTGAAAAGTGATAGAAGGTGTTTGATGCAAATTTGGGCAAGCAAATTAACTCCACTTGACATGAGACTTAAAAGGATCAAATGGCATATAGAAATAGGGTATTTCACCAAGTTCGAGCTCATTTGAAGAAACTTGCCAATGTAACTTTGGTGAACCCTAGAAACCAATAGAAATGGATTTTCCAAGATTAAGTTAAGCAAATCATCTCTTCTTGATGCACCACTTGGTGTAGTGTCATCATTTGGGGTTGTGAGCATGTCCACAAAAGTTGAGGCCAGAAGTAAAAAGTTGGCAATGTAGAGTTGTTCAAATTTGGATCTGGTCAGAAAGGGTTTTGGGGCAATTAGGTCAAGTTATGCTTCTCCAATACTTGTGCCATTTGGTCTACATGCATAATTAGACCATTTTAGCATGTGCACTAAGTTTGAGAGCATTCGGACAAATTTGGCAATGTAAAGTTGCTCAAACTTCAAAATGGACAAAAATAGTTTTGAGGGTATTTGATGATGTTTTCTTGATCTTCAAGGCATGAGGCTTTGCGAGATCATCAAACATGTCATATTTGACATGATAGAATTTCCCTGGATTTTTTTAGAGAATATTTTCTTTGTAAATATTTCAAAAGCTTGAAATATCCAGAAAGGGTTTTGGAAGGATTTGTCCAATATTTTGAACATGACCATGTGTTGAAACTCTTATATATGGACAATATATGTCCTATGAGTTTCCCTGAATTTGGAAAAGTATTTTTGAAATAGTTAAATAATTTTAACCTATTAAAGACCATTTCTGGCCTAAATAAAAAGCTTTTAAATAAAATAGGAAAATAACTTTAAAATTATACTTTTGTGGTTTAAGGGAGTCCTATACCTAATAGGATTCAAATATAATTTTTGAAAGATTTTTCACACCCCAAATAAGGTACTTGCAGTGCAAACCTCAATTTAGGGGTTTTTGGAAAACTAATTTTAGAGAATACTTTTTGGCGAAAATATTTTTATAAGAAAATACAATACTGTCCTATACACATAGCATGATCATTGGGAAAAGGTTTTGTATCAAAGAGATGAAGTATAAGAGTTGGATGATTTATTTTATTTTTAGAGCACTAGCAAATAGCAACCAGAAAACCAATCAAGCAAGGTTAAAAACACTCCAAAGTATTTGCCAAACCACATTTTAGCATGACTATTGGCTTAAGTGTTGTGGCATGAAAATCAGGGTGTGACAGACTTGTAGTTCTCGAGGAAGATTGTCTTGGAGATGTCGTTGTTCAAACCCATCATGAAGTGGAACTTCATCGAAATGGGGTCGTCCACGCCGGCTCATCACAAGGCATTTTCTTCATCTCCTTGAAGTACTCATCGATGGACCTGGATCCTTGTATGGTGTTCTCCAATTGGCATAGAAGATGTTCTGTACAGGCGGGAAGCACGAACTCTTGCCACATAGCTCTCTTCGTCTTGGGCCAACTCATTTCTTAGCTCTCCGAAGGGGTGTGAAGCCACCATGTCGATCCGTAGTCGTGGAAGTTTGTTGTGCTGCACTTCACTTTATCTTCGGGAGGAACTTGATGTAGCTTGAGGTAGTCGTCCATCAAGCGCTGCCACTCGAGAGACTCCTTGGGTTGTAGAGTCCCATAGAAAGTAATCTCGTGGTCGGTGTTGAGGTCGTAGTAGCTCATGGAAGTCGCGGACTTGAGCTTGGAGGGCTTCTCTTGAGCATAAGATTGCGGTGCTTGTTGGCGATGATGTCGTATGTCGAAAGGCGAAGATGCCTTGAAGTCGGTTGGCGAAGATGCCAATGTATATGTTGATGTCATAGAGCAGTTGTTGGTGTTGAGATCTTGTGTCAGGCCCCCGATCCTAAGTCACACCGATCTAGTTGTAATACGTCATATCACTTTGCGGCCTCATGCACGGTAACCCCACGGGTGCCACCTTACCTGGCCCGGGACCGTTTGCGCATTTTGGCACACGTATATGACAGTGTCGCTAGCATCCATATGACAGAGAACCCGGGCCGACATGGCTAGTTATAAACCAAAAGTGGCACTAGATTACAGAGACAGGCATCCATGACCCAGCAATGAACATGTTGGTCATCAACGTATGAACCCAAGTCGTAGCAAGCTACATGGACTTAAAGGAACAACGCGTGACATTTCCCCTAAGGGACAGACACATGAACGAAGAAGGACACATGCCGGCCAGCCTACGTGTTCCGAGCAGTAGCAAGCTACCAAGGCTCATTGGAGACACTAGGAGGCATTTCCCTGTAAGATAGGCTACCAAAGGAAAACAACTAGGTGTCGGATCCCACACATACCAAGCATTTCAATCATACACACAATATGCTCAATATGTGCAAATACAACATTGCATCACAATAGAACTCTATGACTCAAAGTACTTTATTTAAGAGGCTCCAAGAGCCATACATAACATATCCATACAGGTAGGGGTCACATGACCCAACACTCAAGTCATACAGTCATACAAGCACAAGCGGAAGCTATATGTCTGAGTACAGACAACTTAGAAAATAAAACAGGCTTGGTGTAGCCTGACTATCTACAAGGCCCTTCACAAGCTCCAGATCTCCGTCTGGGTGTCAAGCTACTCGTCGACGTCAACGTCTATGTAGAAACCATCAGCAGGGGCAGGGTTCTCCTCTGCAACAGTTATTAAGCAAACATGAGTACAAAGGTACTCAGCAAGTCTTACCACAGAACCTATCATACATGCAACATTATCAACAGGGGGCAGTGGAGTTTATAGCAGAAAGCCAGCTTTGACTCTTCGCTAACCTATACTACAACTCTCAACGGATTGCAAGATGTTATTACGAACGCGAGTCCTCTACTCACCACAACAATACACTACCGAGGATCCTCTTCCATCATCCTACGGAAGGGCCATCCACGGCACTCACACTTATCTTGAGGCTTTTAGTAGTATCCATCAACTTGTCTATGAACTGTAAGAGTAACCAAGTAGTCCGTACTGCGAACAACGGCTATTCGAATAGGTTGATAACCCTGCAGGGGTGTACTTCTTCACACACGCTCCCACCACTTATCGCCGTTTACTCGACGTGTACTCGGCAACCTTCAAGCGGAAGCCCAGCATGGGTGTCGGCCACGACCTGACTAACTACACAAGTCTTTCGTCCAGGTTTATTGCCTATTTGGGTTCCATCCGTGGGGAGATCCAGCTGGGGTGTCGCTCACGGCCCCAAACAATGTGTACAGGGTTCCCGAGTCACCAAACGGGCAACCGATACACCGTGCCACGTACCTGTCGCATCACAACCCACCCCGAGGGTCAGCGCTGTGCACGACCTCCAGTAAACTATAAACACCAGAACTAGTTGCAACTCCCGGACAGAGATCGAGGGTAATTAATAAGCCGAGAGGGTCAATTAAGGATCCCAATGTGTGGTAGTAGCTATAACTTGAACCACACATACAGATCTCGGGTCCTATGGATGATTCCAATGGTACAACCCACCATGTACTCCTACATGGCCTTTCATCGATACCTTTACCAAGCGTATTCCACACTTCCTTCTCTTTATCGGTATGATCATTTCACTCTGATCCATCACCCAGATGAACCAGACCAGACACAACTCTAAGCATAGCAGGCAACATAAGCAAATAGCATGGTGGATCACACATCACATGGCTCAATCAACTCCTACACATGCTAGTGGGTTTAAACTATTTACTGTGGCAATGACAGGTCATGCAAGGGAATAGGGTTCAACTACCGCAGCAAGTAGCAGTTCACACGCTGTTGCCTTAATGTAGTAAAAGAGAGAAGGAGCGAGAAGATTGGGTTTGTATCGGAATGATCAATGATTGCTTGCCTGACAAAGTGGTTGTCGGGTACTGCTCTTCAGCTGGATACGCAGCAGTATCCTCGGGAGCAGGACCTAACACGGAGAATACCGGCGATACAATCATTAAACAAACAAATGCAACAATATGATGCATGCTCATGACATGGCAAGATGCATGTGTTTTGGGCTAATGCAACTATAACCAGAAGGGTTTGAGCTTATTTGAATCAAAGATTCAAATTGGAATTGAAACTATTATTTAATTAAGTGCATTATCATGTTTTAATATAAACAGCAAGGTTAACTTGCTCAAACATGCATGAAACCTGTGCCATTGGAAAGATTGGATTTTTCTGATCATTTTTCATATATAAATTATTTCCATCTGAGCTACGGTTGATTTTATATGATTTTTAGAAGTTTTGGGTAATTTCTGAAATTCATAAATCATTTAAGATTTAAATTAAATTCCAGAAACTCTTTACTGCATCAGCATGACCTCATGCTGACGTCAGCAGGTCAACAGGAGCTGGTCTAGGTCAAACATGACATGTGGGCCCGACATGTCAGTGTCATAGCTAATTAACAAAGTTAATTAGTGTTAAACTATAGACTAATTAGCTGTCAATGGGGTCTGGGCCCACGGGTCAGTGACTAAACTAACTAACTGATTTAATTAACATTACTTAATTAAACTAGCTAATTAGAGGAGGGGTGGCCCACACGTCAGCGACCCAGGGGTGGTCAACCCCCTGGTCAAACGAGTCAAACTCGCCGGCGAAGTGACTCCGGCGAGGCCAAACGCGGCGGCGAGCTTCGTAAATCGCCTACAGGGCACGGTTCGAGCCGCGGTTGGGCGTGTTGGAGAGCCCTTGCTGGCGCGCGTCAAGAGGTGGTAGTCGCGGTCGAGCTCGGCAGCGGCGGCCGGCGTTCGGGCGTGTGTGGAGACGCGGCTACGGTGGCCTAGGCGATGCGTGCGTGGCACCTAGCTCATCTACGTGCTGCGGCGAGCGAGATGTACATGCGTCCGTGACCAAATGGTCACCGGAGCATCGCCGACGGCAAGCACGACGGCGGTGGGTTTCGGTGATCAGCGGAGCAGCAGCTACGCGGCGCAAACGAAGCGGAGGAGGGAGGGATTCGGCGTAGGGGCTCACAGCTGTGCTAGCGAGCTCGACGGAGAGGTCGGGGACGCTCTGCAGCTTCTTAATCGACGGCGAGGAGCTCCGGCGATCCGAGGAGGGGGACGACGGCGTGAAGGCGTTGCAGGGCTCCCGGCGATCCGTGGCTCAGCGGGGAGGAAGAGGGTGTCGCGGCGAACCTTTTGGACACGGTCACGGGACGAGGGGGAGGCTCTAGGTGGGGCAACGGCGAGCGGCGGCGATGGGCGGCTCGGTGGTGAGAGGGAGAGAGCCAGGGGAAGGAGATGAGGACGAGGGGAAAGTGAGAGAGGGGTCGGGGCAGCTGCGTGGCGACGCATGGAGGCGTCCAGGCCGTTGGGGATGCAGGCAAGCAGGGTGGAGGTGGCCGGGCGCGTGGCGGCGCGCGGTGGCCACGCGCGCTGCCTACTGGCGCAAGGAGGAAGGCGACAGGAGCGGGGCTGGTGGGCTGGGCCGGCCTGCAACAGTGCTGGGCTCAGGTAAGTTCTTTCTCTCTCTTTCTTTTTTACTATTTCTTTTCTCTTTCATTTCTTTTGCAACTTTGTTTAATTAATAAAAATGCCAGAACATTTTTATAACTCATAAAACTTGTCATGCCCACTGTATATAATATGAACAGCATAGAACATTATAGTTTATGATTATTTGAGCATTTAAAATATTTATAGCATTTAAATGCCCAAATACAAATACCATATGATTTAATCTAGAGCCCTTAGATGTCCTAGAAAATTGTGCACCATTTTTAGCAGAGGTTTAGGACCAAGGCAGAAATGATGAACATTTTTTAGGGGAATTTTGGGTACATTGGAAAAGATTTTATCAAACCCTAGTTGTTAGGAGAGGGGTGCTGGGGTTTCTGTCATTCCCATTTCAAGTTTCTTTGATAAGTAGACATGATGCACACTCTAGCTAGTCCTAATGCAGGTGCTAACTAGGGATGTGACAACTCACCCCCACTTAAAAGATCGCGTCCCGAGATTCGGGTTCCTCCGGAAAGAGGGTGGGGTACTCAAGGCGAAGAGGATCCTCCCTTTCCCAAGTAGCTTCACTCTCGGAATGATGTGACCATTGAACCTTGAGAAACTTGATATTGTGGCGTCGAGTGGTGCGCTCGGTTTGATCAAGAATACGAACGGGGTATTCTCGATATGTGAGGTTGTCCTGGAGATCAAGCGTTTTGTGGTCCACTCCGCGGATAGGATCCGAGAAGGAACGCCTGAGTTGAGAAACGTGGAACACGTCATGAACTTTGGATAGGTGCGGAGGTAGTTCCAATTGGTAGGCAACTTCTCCTCGTTTGGCAAGAATGCGAAAAGGACCGATGTAACGAGGGGCCAATTTGCCTTTGATACCAAAGTGATGGTTTCCCTTAAGAGGAGTAACCCGAAGGTAAGCCTTATCGCCGACTTCAAAAGTCACAGCCTTATGATGACTATCATATTGGCTCTTTTGGCGAGACTGGGCTGTTTTCAATTTCTCACGAACGATGCGAACTTGCTCTTCTGCTTCCTGGATCATATCCGGGCCAAAGAATTGTCTTTCCTCGGTTTCTGACCAGTTAAGGGGTGTTCGACACCTTCGTCCATATAGAACTTCGAAGGGGGCTTTACCCAGGCTGGCTTGATAACTATTGTTATAAGCGAATTCGGCAAATGGAAGACACTTCTCCCAATCCATACCGAAAGAGATGACAGAGGCTCGAAGCATGTCTTCCAGAATTTGATTGACTCGTTCCACTTGACCACTTGACTGGGGATGGAAGGCGGTACTGAAAGAGAGATGAGTTCCCATAGCATTCTGGAAACTTTCCCAAAATCGTGAAGTGAAAAGACTTCCACGGTCTGAGTTAATCTCCAACGGCACACCATGAAGTGATACTATCTGAGAGACATACAAGTCTGCTAGCTGGCTAGCGGTAATACTCTCTCGAACAGGCAGGAAATGAGCTACTTTAGAGAGGCGGTCGATAACGACGAAGATAGCATTATTCCCTTTCCTGGTCCTGGGAAACCCGGTAATGAAGTCCATACCGACTTTGTCCCATTTCCATTCAGGAATAGCTAAAGGTTGAAGGGTGCCAGCAGGCCGTTGATGCTCTGCTTTGACTCGACAACAAACGTCGCAGTTAGCAATGAATTGAGCGATTTCTCTCTTCATTCTAGTCCACCAGAATCTCTGACGTAGATCCTGATACATTTTGGTACTACCGGGATGAATTGTGAGAGGAGATTCATGAGCCTCCTTAAGAATCATTTGTCGTAGTTGTTGTTTCTTGGGTACCACCTAGCGGTTCTCGAAGTACACAACACCTCGATCATTCATAGAGAAACTTCTAGCAACTCCGCTAGCAATGTTCTCCTTGATCCCAGATATGCCTTTATCATACCGCTGGGCAACTATGATTTGATCCATAAGGGTAGGTTTCGCCACCAAGGTGGAAAGGAATCCTCGAGGAACAATGTGAAGGTTAAGCTTACGAAATTCCTCGTGGAGAAGTGGTTGGCCTTGTTGTAACATCAAATTGTTACAATAAGACTTACGACTTAGCGCATCAGCCATGACATTGGCCTTTCCAGGGGTATAAGTGATTCCTAAGTCGTAGTTTGTGAGCAACTCAACCCAACGCCTTTGCCTGAGATTTAGATCCGTTTGGGTGAAGATGTACTTCAAACTTTGATGATCAGTGAAGATTTCACAGCGATTACCAAGGAGGTAATGTCGCCATGTTTTGAGTGCATGGACTACAGCTGCAAGCTCTAGATCTTGAGTAGGATAGTTATCCTCATGTGGACGCAACTGTCGGGATGCGTAAGCAATCACTTGACGATCTTGCATGAGTATGCAACCTAGTCCTTGTCGCGAGGCGTCGCAATAGATTATAAAATCCTTGGAAAAGTCTGGTGGTACCAGTACAGGTGCAGATGTCAGGCGTCTTTTCAGTTCCTGAAAACTGGACTCGCACTGTGGGGTCCACTCAAACTTTTTATATTTCTTGAGGAGCTCAGTTAAGGGTTTAGCAACCTTGGAGAAATTCTCGACGAAGCGTCGGCAATAGCTCGCTAAGCCAAGAAAACTCCTAACTTGCTTGACCAATTCAGGGGGAGTCCAATCAAGGACGGCTTGAACTCGCTCGGGATTGACAGCAATACCCTTGCCAGAGATCACATGACCTAGATAGGTTACTTCCGGCAACCAAAATTCACATTTGGAGAATTTGGCATAAAGGCGGTGCTCTCGAAGTTTCGTCAATACCAGCCTTAAATGCTCGGCATGATCTTCCTTGTTCTTGGAATAGATGAGTATATCATCGAGGTATACCACGACGAATTTATCCAAGTACTCCATGAATATAGAATTCATGAGCCGGGAGAAGGTGGCTGGGGCATTGGTTAACCCGAAGGACATGACGGTGTACTCATATTGGCCATAACGAGTAACAAAAGCCGTTTTAGGAATGTCCCCGTTCTTGATTTTGATTTGATGGTAACCCAACCTCAAATCCATCTTAGAGAAGACTGAGGATCTAGCGAGCTAATCATACAGGTCGTTGATCCTGGGGAGCGGATACTTGTTCTTTATGGTGACCAGATTGACAGGTCGGTAATCTACAACCATCTGCTCCGTTCCATCCTTCTTCTTGACGAAGAGGACGGGGCAAGCCCAAGGGGAAGAACTAGGACGGATGAAACCTTTTTGCAAGGACTCATCGAGTTGTTTCTTAAGCTCATCTAATTCTAGGGGTGCCATCTTATAAGGTCTCCTAGAGATTGGGACAGTTCCTGGAATAAGATCTATCACGAACTCGACATCTCTGTCAGGTGGAATTCCTGGCAGTTCTTCTGGAAAAACATCCGGAAAGTCACGGACTACCGGGATATCTTCGAGTTCTGGTAGAGGGCTGGCATTAAGAGAGTAGAGCTGACGCTCAGCCATTCGGGTCAAGACATTGACTATCTTGCCGGATGGGTGTGTAAGTTGAATGGTCCTAGTATAGCAATCAATCTTGGCGTAATGAGTTGTCATCCAATCCATACCCAAAATGATGTTTATGTACGAGGACTTGAGAGCGACTAGAGATGCTAGGAAAACAAGTCTATCGACAAGGATTTCATTTCCATGGCTTACCCTAGAGGTTTGCCACTTTGAACCATGAGTTTGAATAACCATGGAAGTAGGCATGTCACAAAAAGTCATGTTGTGCATTCGTGATGCGGAGCATCCCGAGGTCATCTCCATGGACCCTCCTTCACCCCCTCAAGTGCCTCAAGGACCAATGACTCGTGCTCGTGCTAGAGCTCTCGAGACCGAGGTGACGTCACTCCTAGCCCTACTTCCATACGAATCTTGCGAGACATGGTTGCTACCTCAGACAGATGTGCTTTGTGTGCTCAGGTGTGAAGAAGACCACATTGGAGAAGGGTGTGAAGACGGACAAGTCCCCAAGTTCACGGACGAGATGATGCATCAAGAAGGGCAGAAGGAAGCTCCAGGCCCCGGACATCCGGCCCCCTGGCCCGGACATCCGGCCCCTGGGCAATCATCTACAGAAGGCCAGCAGACGACGCTACAGGGCCCGGACATCTGGCCAGGGCCCGGACATCCGGCCAAGCATGGCCCGGACATCCGGCCTCGGGCCCGGAAATCCGGCGCCTCTGTCCAGAGAGCACCCGAGGCTCGACCACTCCAGCCCGGACATCCGGCCCCTCGCCCCGGACATCCGGCGCCCCGTGAAGCCCCGGACATCCGGCCCGATGCCCGGACGTCCGGCCCCTGATATGCCTGCGCGCAACACTTGGGCCGAGGCCCGTGTACCCATTCGCTCCGTACACTATATATACACCTTTCCCCTTTCCGTTTAGGGTTAGCTGTTGGATAGCTCATTTCTCAGACTTGTGTGGATTCTCTCCCACAAGACCGTGCGCCTCTACGGAGAAGATCCACTACGGATTCAAGGCCTCCACATCGGGGAAGGTCCTACGGGATACCAAGACCTCCTCACGGAGAAGACTATCCTTGTACCACCGTCGTTGACTATGGACCGTGTATCGCACTATGTATCGTGGATCTAGAACTTGTGTGATCATCTTTGTGTTGATTTGAGTGTTTTCTCTCGTGTTTTCCTTGTTCTCCTCCTTGTGTTCTCCGTGTTCATCGTGGGATACTCTCCAAACGTGAAAGATCCGCTGATTAGGGTTCCACCCTACATCATCTTGGTATCAAGAGCAAGGTTGATCACGATTTTGAAGCCCCACACCCTGTCTTCTAGCTTGTTTTTGTTGTGTTCTTCCCAATTTCGAAAAATTCCCCACAAAAAGAGCCCCAAATTTTTTTTGTGATCTGTTGATTTGGCAAGATTTTGTTGAATTTGTTCCATGGATTTGTTGTGCCACGTGTGGATCTAGCTTTTCCTCCACTTTTCCCCAATTTTCATCCGCAAAATCTGACGAATTTTGGTCCCAAAACCACCGTTTGCACGGAGTTCTTCGTGGCCTCGGGCACCCCGGACATCCGGCCCATGCCCCGGACATCCGGCCCGGCCCGGAGATCCGGCCCCTGGCCCGGACATCCGGCCTCCCGCAACCATTTTTCCCACACTCCACCACACCTTGCACTCCTCCACCGCCACTTTCGTTCGGTAACCCACACATCCTTCCGCATACCGCCACCACTTCCGCAACCACCATCGCTTACCCGCTACGAGTTTGAAAAGTTTGTCTCCATTTGCTTTGGATACTTGAGTTGTGGTTTCACCGTTTCCTTGGATGTTTAGGCTACCTTGGAACGGCAAGACATCGACAACACCACCCCTCAACTTCGGCAAGGATGGTAACATCGACGACACTTTGTTCATTCTACCTTGCAATTGCATTGTCACCCTATGAACCATCTTTGCGTAGCTTTCCCATTGAGACTAGCCATTTGAGTATTGCCGGGCCACGACACTTGTGCACATTAGTGATAGTCATAGATATTGCATACTACATCATCATATCTCCGTGTGACACAAGAGTGTCCCGCATACACAATAGCTACCTTGATCCAAGAAGCATGCATATGTGCCCAAAGAAAGAGCTCACAAGCTTTTAAGCAAACGAGCTTACCAAAGCAAAAAGACAATAACATCATACGCCTTGCATCAAAAGAGATCATACATCATAGCAACATCATCTTGTGCTCAAGCACCAGCACATCATACACTCATAGCATACTTGTGATAGATAGTCATTACGTTTTGCCTTTCTAGGTCGTGCACAAGTGCGTATCCGCCTATTAAGCAATCGGTTAACGTCTCTCTAGTGTTGTGCAACACAAGCATTTTCCGTGGTTTTCCACATTTTCGCTCACCCTTGGTTGCAGAACCACATTTATCTATCCGTGCGTGTGTTCCGTGTGCTACTTTTGCTAGTGATCTACTTGTTGCATGAGCAAATTGTGAAACATTTTCAACATCATTGAGTCACTTTGACGATTGCATTGAATTTGTGCCACATCCTCACCAAGCTCCTCTCAAAGCTTTACTTGTGTAGGTGTGCGAATCGACATGAAGTGATACCAATAGTGCTATTTCCGGGTTACATTATTGAGTGATCATTGATCCATTTTCAACCTTGGTTAAGGTACATTGATATTGTCTTCTCCTTTCTCCCACTCACATACTTGCTTGTGATGATGGATAGGCCAAGTACATCTTCCAACCCGATCTTTGACGATCCTCAAGAAGCGAACAACTACGTCACCAAACTACATCTTTTCGGTGTCCAACGAGCTCTACATCAAGAGAGTGAAGCTATGCGTGAGTACATTGGTCAAGTCGTCGAGGACGCGCGCCAATTTGAAGCAAGAACAAAAGAACAATTCGACACCATCAACAACAACATGACTACTCAATACAACGAGCTCCGGACATTGATCATCAACCGACGTTCTCCTCCTTGTGTTCTCCGTGTTCATCGTGGGATACTCTCCAAACGTGAAAGATCCGCTGATTAGGGTTCCACCCTACATCAATTCGAGCATAGCTCTCAGATATGAACGAATGTGATGCTCCAGTATCGAAAAGAACAGATGCCGGATGGCAGCTAACGAGAAGCGTACCAAGGACGACGTTAGGATCCTCATAAGCTTCCTCGGCAGAGACATAGTTGACATGACCACGTGCAGTGGGGATTGGCTTGACATAATTCACCTTGCCGGTTGGCTTACCACGGCCAACAGATTTTCCTGGTTGGTTCTGAGGACACTCACGCATGTAGTGCCCTGGTTCTCCACACTTGAAGCATGTCATAGTGCTAGTGCGTGGAGCAAAGTTGGAAGGTGGTCCTCCATAGGTCTTAGCAGGTGCATACTGTTGAGTTGGGCGAGGCGCCTCATAGGATGGCCTCGGTGTGTACTTGGGTGGCAGAGCAGTGTTAGGAACCCACACACGGCGCTTGTGAGAGCCAGAGCCGGATGAGGAAGCAAAGTCTCGAGGATGCTTGCGTGTGGCCTCGAAGTCGGTCTGGCCCGTCTCAGCACTGATAGCCTTGTTTACCAGCTTCTGGAAGGAAGTGCACTCGTGCAGACGTAGATCTCGGCGGAGTTCAGGGCTGAGTCCCTTGCGGAACCTCGCCTGCTTCTTGGCATCGGTGGATACTTCCTCAGGTGCATAGCGTGCCAAGTTGCCAAACTCGCGACTATAGCCATCTACAGTTAACCGACCCTGGATGAAGTTGCAGAATTCCTCCCGCTTGCGATCCATGAGACCTTCCGGAATGTGATGTTCACGGAATGCCTCACTGAACTCAACCCAAGTAGTGATTTGGCCAGCAGGACGCATAGCTTCAAAGTTCTCCCACCAAAGACTGGCAGGGCCCTCAAGATGGTAGGCGGCGTAGGTAACCTTGTCAGCTTTGGCCACACGGGCATAGTGTAGCTTGTGGGTGATACTACGTAGCCAATCATCCGCATCCAGAGGTTCAGTGGAGTGATGGAACTTCGGTGGACACATCTTGATAAAGTCATTGATTGACAGCACGTCATTCCTCTGATGGAACCCAGTGTTCTGCTCTATGCGTTCCAGCAGACGGTTGGTCTCTCTCTTGTTCCGTTCTGCTTCGAGCATAACTTCCGCCAAGGAGGGTGGCGGGGGTAGATTCCCATCTCTAGCCCCACTAGCCTCACCCTGCTCCTGGGCAGCAGGAGTGTTGCGAGTGTTGACCATCCTAAGAAAACAAAACAATGGTTTAGACAAGGATGGCAAAAATTTGACATAGAAGTGCAGAATGTAATGGATGACACGGAATGCAAAGATGTTCATCCGTACGACATGGTAATATAGAAACTGCTATATATACACCAGTGGTCATACACACCAAACATAGTTTAGTACAAGCCAAGGCTAAAGTACAACTACGGTGAAAGACGATACATCCCATCAGAGGCATTCCAAGCTCCTATACATTATTTAACTACACCTCCGGAACTCAGTACACACTAAGTCATATTCCACAAGACGCGCAAGACTGTGGGAATACAACTACTACAATACTACTACTACCACGGTCTAGCTCAGACATTCCCGTAGTAATCTTCGTAAAGATTACCACCGTAGCCTGGAAGTGGAATAGACGGATCTTGAAACTCGCGAGCACTCGAAGGCTGTGGACCATAGGGACATGGATGTGGCCTCGGTCCCGATGCTGGTGGTAACCGACGCCCACATGGAGGTGTAATACCCCCAACGTCACGCCAATCCATGCGATCAGGCAGACGAGTCCGCACGGGGTACAAATCCCGTATGTCCAGATATCCGGCGTGCACAACAGGTGCAAGCCGTGTCAAAGTAGTCCAGTGGGCGGCTCGAGTGTTATATATCTCCATTCGGAGGGCACGGACCTTACGGTCCCTATCCTCCAGCATCTGAACAGTAGTCTGAAGCAGTGGCTCTTCATGAGCAGCATCAGTATACAGACCAGTGTAGTAGCCTTCCTCTCCGGGAAGTGAGGCTGGCATGTAGCAGAACTCAGTGTTCAGCAACAGGGCATGCCTAGCCCGGAGAATGGTCATCATCGAATAGGCGGCATCCTGCACTGCCATCTCGATGGTAACCCCGAGTCCATAAGACCAATGGATGGGGTCATTAGCTCCGGGATATGAGGGGTATATCGGGACTGTGCAGAAATACTGACTCTGATTGAAATCCCGGTACTGTTCCTCCATGGTGTACTCAGGATACCAGCGATAACCGGTCTCAGTCAGCACACGGACTAGCATGGCCGTGTGACCGGGCACATTAATGCACCGAGTCAAACGAACCACTTGGTGAGGGGTGCGGCCAGACATCTGAAACACGAAGTAATGCAAAGGCATTAGTCTTTCTGGAAGAAATCGGGCAGCATAACAACTGTAACTTCTCAAACAAAGATTTGAGACATCATACAAATGATAGCATAGCCACTCAACAATTCCATATCAAGGTTCCGGGTCCAACAATCATCATACTAAAAGGATAGAAACTAAACTGAGGCTTGAAACCAACAATCCTAAGAGTCTACGGATTAGTAACACGTGAACCTACTAAGGATAAGAGGCCTAGTCCTAAATCCCCGTAGAAAGAATAGACTGACTCGGATCAGAAGGGCATAAGGTAAAGGAGTAAAAGAGCCTTACGTTCCCTTCCACAATCAATTCCCCTACATATAACTAAGAATTTTTCTAGACTCAACATCGACCAGTTTGGCTTGAGAAACCTACAGGTAGTCCAGCTCTGATGCCAACGCTGTCAGGCCCCCGATCCTAAGTCACACCGATCTAGCTGTAACACGTCATATCACTTTGCGGCCTCACGCACGGTAACCCAACGGGTGCCACCTTACCTGGCCCGGGACCAATTGTGCATTTTGGCACACGTATATGACAGTGTCGCTAGCATCCATATGACAGAGAACCCGGGCCGACATGGCTAGTTATAAACCAGAAGTGGCACTAGATTATAGAGACATGCATCCATGACCCAGCAACGAACGTGTCGGTCATCAACGTATGAACCCAAGTCGTAGCAAGCTACATGGACTTAAAGGAACAACGCGTGACATTTCCCCTAAGGGACAAACACAGGAACGAAGAAGGACACATGCCGGCCAGCCTACGTGTTCCGAGCAGTAGCAAGCTACCAAGGCTCATTGGAGACACTAGGAGGCATTTCCCTGTAAGATAGGTTACCAAAGGAAAACAACTAGGTGTCGGATCCCACACATACCAAGCATTTCAATCATACACACAATATGCTCAATATGTGCAAATACAACATTGCATCACAACAGAACTCTATGACTCAAAGTACTTTATTTAAGAGGCTCCATGAGCCATACATAACATATCCATACAGGTAGGGGTCACATGACCCAACACTCAAGTCATACAGTCATACAAGCACAAGCGGAAGCTACATGTCTGAGTACAGACAACTTAGAAAATAAAACAGGCTTGGTGTAGCCTGACTATCTACAAGGCCCTTCACAAGCTCCAGATCTCCGTCTGGGTGTCAAGCTACTCGTCGACGTCAACGTCTATGTACAAACCATCAGCAGGGGCAGGGTTCTCCTCTGCAACAGTTATTAAGCAAACATGAGTACAAAGGTACTCAGCAAGTCTTACCACAGAACCTATCATACATGCAACATTATCAACAGGGGGCAGTGGAGTTTATAGCAGAAAGCCAGCTTTGACTCTTGGCTAACCTATACTACAACTCTCAACGGATTGCAAGATGTTATTACGAACACGAGTCCTCTACTCACCACAACAATACACTACCGAGGATCCTCTTCCGTCATCCTACGGAAGGGCCATCCACGGCACTCACACTTATCTTGAGGCTTTTAGTAGTATCCATCAACTTGTCTATGAACTGTAAGAGTAACCAAGTAGTCCGTACCGCGAACAACGGCTATTCGAATAGATTGATAACCCTGCAGGGGTGTACTTCTTCACACACGCTCCCACCACTTATCGCCGTTTACTCGACGTGTACTCGGCAACCTTCAAGCGGAAGCCCAGCGTGGGTGTCGGCCACGACCTGACTAACTACACAAGTCTCTCGTCCAGGTTTATCGCCTATTTGGGTTCCATCCGTGGGGAGATCCGGCCGGGGTGTCGCTCACGGCCCCAAACGATGTGTACAGGGTTCCCGAGTCACCAAACGGGCAACCGGTACACCGTGCCACGTACCTGTCGCAACACAACCCACCCCGAGGGTCAGCGCTGTGCACGACCTCCAGTAAACTATAAACACCAGAAACTAGTTGCAACTCCTGGACAGAGATCGAGGGTAATTAATAAGCCGAGAGGGTATATTAAGGATCCCAATGTGTGGTAGTAGCTATAACTTGAACCACACATACAGATCTCGGGTCCTATGGACGATTCCAATGAAACAACCCACCATGTACTCCTACATGGCCTTTCATCGATACCTTTACCAAGCGTATTCCACACTTCCTTCTCTTTATCGGTATGATCATTTCACTCTGATCCATCACCCAGATGAACCAGACCAGACACAACTCTAAGCATAGCAGGCAACATAAGCAAATAGCATGGTGGATCACACATCACATGGCTCAATCAACTCCTACACATGCTAGTGGGTTTCAACTATTTACTGTTGCAATGACAGGTCATGCAAGGGAATAGGGTTCAACTACCGCAGCAAGTAGCAGTTCACACGCTGTTGCCTTAATGCAGTAAAAGAGAGCAGGAGCGAGAAGATTGGGTTTGTATCGGAATGATCAATGATTGCTTGCCTGAGAAAGTGGTTGTCGGGTACTGCTCTTCAGCTGGATACGCAGCAGTATCCTCGGGAGCAGGACCTAACATGGAGAATACCATCGGTACAATCATTAAACAAACAAATGCAACAATATGATGCATGCTCATGACATGGCAAGATGCATGTGTTTTGGGCTAATGCAACTATAACCAGAAGGGTTTGAGCTTATTTGAATCAAAGATTCAAATTGGAATTCAAACTATTATTTAATTAAGTGCATTATCATGTTTTAATGTAAACAACAAGGTTAACTTGCTCAAACATGCATGAAACCAGTGCCATTGGAAAGATTGGATTTTTCTGATCATTTTTCATATATAAATTATTTCCATCTGAGCTACGGTTGATTTTATATGATTTTTAGAAGTTTTTGGTAATTTCTGAAATTCATAAATCATTTAAGATTTAAATTAAATTCCAGAAACTCTTTACTGCGTCAGCATGACCTCATGCTGATGTCAGCAGGTCAACAGGAGCTGGTCCAGGTCAAACATGACATGTGGGCCCGACATGTCAGTGTCATAGCTAATTAACAAAGTTAATTAGTGTTAAACTAGAGACTAATTAGCAGTCAGTGGGGTCTGGGCCCAAGGGTCAGTGACTAAACTAACTAACTGATTTAATTAACATTTACTTAATTAAACTAGCTAATTAGAGGACGGGTGGCCCACACGTCAGCGACCCAGGGGTGATCAACCCCCCGGTCAAAAGAGTCAAACTCGCCGGCGAAGTGACGCCGGCGAGGCCAAACGCGGCAGCGAGCTTCGGAAATCGCCTACAGGGCACGGTTCGAGCCGCGGTTGGGCGCGTTGGAGAGCCCTTCCTGGCGCGCGTCGAGAGGTGGTAGTCGCCGGGCCTGTGGTGGCCGGAGGCGACGGCGACGAGCTCGGCAGCGGCGGCCGGCGTTCAGGCGTGTGTGGAGACGCGACTACGGTGGCCTAGGCGATGCGTGCGTGGCACCTAGCTCATCTACGTGTTGCGGCGAGCGAGATGGACATGCGTCCGTGACCAAATGGTCACCAGAGCATCGCCAGCGGCAAGCACGGCGGCGGTGGGTTTCGGTGATCAGCGGAGCAGCAGCTACGTGGCGCAAACGAAGCGGAGGAGGGAGGGATTCGGCGTAGGGGCTCACAGCGGTGCTAGCGAGCTCGACGGAGAGGTCGGGGACGCTCTGCAGCTTCTTAATCGACGGCGAGGAGCTCCGGCGATCCGAGGAGGGGGACGACAGCGTGAAGGCGTTGCAGGGCTCCCGGCGATCCGTGGCTCAGCGAGGAGGAAGAGGGCGTCGCGGCGAACCTTCTGGACACGGTCACGGGACGAGGGGGAGGCTCTAGGTGCGGGAACGGCGAGGGGCGGCGACGGGCGGCTCGGTGGTGAGAGGGAGAGAGCCAGGGGAAGGAGATGAGGACGAGGGGAAAGTGAGAGAGGGGTCGGGGCAGCTGCGTGGCGACGCATGGAGGCGTCCAGGCCGTCGGGGATGCAGGCAAGCAGGGTGGAGGTGGCCGGGCGCGTGCCGGCGCGCGCTGGCCACGCGCGCTGCCTACTGGCGCGAGGAGGAAGGCGACACGAGCGGGGCTAGTGGGCTGGGCCGGCCTGCAACAGTGCTGGGCTCAGGTAAGTTCTTTCTCTCTCTTTCTTTTTTCCTATTTCTTTTCTGTTTCATTTCTTTTGCAACCTTGTTTAATTAATAAAAATGCCAGAACATTTTTATAACTCATAAAACTTGTCATGCCCATTGTATATAATATGAACAGCATAGAACATTATAGTTTATGATTATTTGAGCATTTAAAATATTTTATAGCATTTAAATGCCCAAATACAAATACCATATGATTTAATCCAGAGCCCTTAGATGTCCTAGAAAATTGTGCACCATTTTTAGCAGATGTTTAGGACCAAGGCAGAAATGATGAACATTTTTGAGGGGCATTTTGGGTACATTGGAAAAGATTTTATCAAACCCTAGTTGTTAGGAGAGGGGTGCTGGGGTTTCTGTCATTCCCATTTCAAGTTTTTTTGATAAGTAGACATGATGCACACTCTAGCTAGTCCTAATGCAAGTGCTAACTAGGGATGTGACATCTTGACCTTCACGTTCTCGTCAGTGATGGTGTCAATGCTGTTGTGATCTTGCCGGAGATGGTAGCTCGGAAGGATGTGTGCTTGAGAATCTTCTCGAAGATGAGGGAGACCTCTTGGCGGTCTTGATGGGGGCTTTGAGCTCCTCCATTTGAGCACACATCTTGGCGATGAAGAAGAGTTTCATGGCATCAAACTCGTCGTTGTTGTTGTTGGCCCAAGTATATTTGCTTTGCCCATCATCACAAGACTCGAGTAGAGGTGACTAGGAAATGAGATAAACAATACCAAGTTACCTTTTCCGGAAGTTGAGGATGTATCCCGTTTCACTCAATGTGAAATGAAAGAATAGTGGCCTGGTACCGGATTTGTTCAGTCATACCTATCAAGTAAAGCTTATCGAGTGTCTATGTTAGGATAAGTGGCATGAAAATTTTATGGAAATGTTAGCAAGAGTCAATAATGTTGAATGAGATTCACAAATTCACAAGCAAAGCAATTACACCAACAACAATAAGGGTCACACAGAAACACACGGACTAATAGATAAATGTGGTTGTGCAACAAATGATTGAGCGGAAAATGTGGAATCTACGGAAAACACTCATGTTGCATAACTCTAGGGAGACACTAGGACGATTGCTCTATTGGCCGATACGACACTTGTGCACAACCTATGATATGCAAAATGTATCAACTTTCTATCCCAAGTATGCTATTTATGTATGATCATCCGGCGTTTCAGCACAAGATGATCCAAGATTATCGGATATGATATCATATGATATATTGTGATGCACTATGACATGATGCTACGATTCTTTCTTACAAGCTTCTTTGTTTTTCTCTTTGCTTAAAAGCTTATTCTTTTTTGGCCACTTCTGCAAAATGCTCGAACAAAGATATCAGTTGTGTATGCGGGAACAATCTTGCCACACAAGAGATGATATGATGATACCAACGTGACTATATCAAGATGATATGGTATGTATGCAATGTAAGATGTAGATTGATGATCACTATTGTGCAAATGTAATAATGCCGGCAATAGTCAAAGGCTAGTCTTGATAGTAAAGTGACGCAAAATGGGCTAGGGGTTAATAATGCAATCGCAAGGGAAAATGTACAAAGATGTCGTCGAGGTTACCGTCCTTGCTTACGGTGGTTTCAATGGTGAGGTGGACACTGTCGATGTCGAGTTCGAGGCGATGATGAGAGGTAGTGTTCCTGATGTTGAATCGTTCCTAATTAGCCGAAACACCTTAGAAAACAAAAAAACTGCAAGCTCAAAATCTCAAATGTCAAAGTCAAATGGTGGTAGCGGAAAGCGGTGGTGGTTTGGCACTCGGCAATGCGGAAGTGCAATGATGGGCTATGTGAGTGGAAGTTGATGTCACCATACCTAAGTAGCGGAAACACCTTAGGAGATACAAGCCACAACTCAGACAAGTTCTAACAAAATTGTGTTAAGTTGGGTGGCGGAAATATATAGCGGGCAAGGTCATGCGGAAGAGGTTGTGGTGGTTGACGAATAAGAAACCGTCCCTAAGTAGCTGAAACACCTTAGGAGACTCGAATCACTACTCAAGCGACCACTAATGCTATGTGGAAGAAAATGGGTTAGGTTGCGAAAGGCTATGGTGGTTATGCGGATGATATGGTGGTGGCCCTAGGAAAGATGCCAAAGTTCCAAACTTTTGATGCAATCAAATGATGATGATAGTATTTTTTTTCGTATGGGGGATGTTAATAGCTTCAAAACGAGCTAAAGAACGTCAAAATCTAAGTTCGGATGAATTAGTTATTGATAAAATAAAAATCAGGTGAAGTTGATATCTACAAGTGTCGGACGTTAGAGAAACGCCAGATGTCTAGTTGTCGGACGTCCGTTAGTCGTTGAAAATCCAATGTTTTGGTCCTGGAGTGGGGCGTCGGTTGTCCACTGAAGGTCGGACATCTCGTGATTCCTGGTGCTCCAGACGTGCGGTAAACATCGGTCGTCCGGTGTATCGGGGTCAACGTGAAATTTCAGATCCGGGACATGATTTTGGGCGGAAAATGATCATTTTGGTGTTGAAATTGGGGAGATTTCGTGGAAGGAAAGTGGGGAAACATGTGGGGAAGCTATATCTACTAGAAAACAACAAATCTATGGATCAAAATCAACAAAACATCATCAAACCAAAAAGTCAATAAAAATTAGGGCTATTTTTAGGGGAAATTTCGAATTTTAGGAAGAAATCACAGAAAACAACGCTAGAAAATGGTGGGGAATACTCCAAATTCGTGATCAACGTGGCTCATGATACCATGTGATATCATGAGACAAGCTGGCTCTGATCCATAAGATGCAGGGGTAACGCTATCTAGGCCGATCTTTCATGATTGGAGGTGATTCCCATGAAGAACACGAAGAACATGAGGGGGAAAACACGAGAAGAACGAGAGTAAACACAAATCAACAAGATATGGTCACACGTGTGCTAGATCCAAACACACAACGAGATACACAATCCAAAGACAACAAAGAAAAGATACAAAGGTACCTAGTTCATCTCCGTGAGGAGGTCTTGAATCCGCGAGGGATCTTCCTATGAGGGGTCTTGAATCCAAGTGTGGATCTTCTCCGTAGAGGCCGCAGTCTCTTGATGGAGTAGAACCACATGGGTGAGCAAAGCTCTGTCTGTAAAATGAGCTAAACCTATGCTTCCATATGATGTTCCGGGGCTTTAGCACAAAATGATGCAAGATGACCGAGTACGATATCATATGACGTATTGTGCTGCACTATGATATGATACTATGGCTCTTGTTACAAGCTTTTTCTCTTTTTAATTGAAAGCTTATTCCTTTTTTCTCTTTCTTTGATCACTTTTCCAAATGCACAAACCAAGATAGCAATTCTGTATACGCGGGAAAAATCTTGTGACACAAGAGATGACATGATGATACCAAGATGAGAATACCAAGATGATATGGTATGTATGCAATGGAAGTTGTAGATCGATGATCACTAAGGTGCACAAGTAACATTGCCGGCAATACTAGAAGGCCAGTCTTGATAGGCATGTGATGCAAAATGTGCTAGGGGTTAACAATACAATGGCAAGAGGGAATATATAATGATATTGTCGAAGTTACCATCCCTTACTTACGGTGGTGCCAATGGTGAAGTGGACAATGTCGATGACGACCTCGAGGCGATGATGAGTGGCAGTGTTCACAATGTAGAACTGTTCCTAATTAGCCGAAACACCTTAGGAAATGGAAAACCGCAAACTCAAAATCTAAACGACATATGGTGGTAGCGGAAAATGGTGGTGGTTTTGCACTCGAAAAAGCAGAAGTGGGATGATGGGTTATGTGAGTCGGAGTTGATGTGAACGTCCCTAAGTAGCAGAAACACCTTAGGAGACACAAGCTACAACTTAAACAAGTTCAAAAAAATTAGGTTAGGTAGGGGGTGGCAGTAATGTATGATGGACAAGGTTATGCAGAAATGGTGGTGGTGGTTGATGAAGAACCAACTGTGGGTTAGGTTGCGCAAGGCTATGGTGGTTATGCGGATGATATCGTGGATGGCCTAGGCAAGACGGCAAAGTTACAAAACTTGATGGAGCCAAATTAAGATGGAGGTATATTTGTTGTATGGGGGACGTCAGTAGCTTCAAAACGAGGTAAAGAACGTCAAAATTAAAGTTCAGATGAATTAGTTATGGAGAAAAAAATCAGCTAAAGTCAATGTCTACATGTGTCGGAGGACCAAGAAACGCCGGATGTCCGTTTGACGCACGTCCGGAAGTCATCGGAAATTCGATGTTTTGGTACTAGAATGGTGTCAACGTGGGATTTGAGATCCGTGACGCCATTTTGGGTGGAAAATGATGATTTCGCGGTCAAAATTAATGAGATTTCATGGATGGAAAGTGGGGATACTTGTGGAGATGATAGATCCACTCGAAAGATAGCAAATCCATGGATCAAAACAAACAAAACATCATCAAACTAACAAATCAGGAAAACAATTGGACTATTTTTGGTGGGGATTTTCTAATTTTAGGACGAAATCACACAAAAAGGTTAGAAAACGGTGAGAAGACTCCAAATTCTTGATAAACGTGGCTCATGATATCATATGATGTGGGGCTAACACGATCTAGGAAAATCTTTCACGAATGGAGGGGATTCCCATGAAGAACACGAGGGGAATGAGAGGAAACACTCAAATCATTAAGAAACGATCAGACATGTGCTAGATCGAAACAAACAGTAAGAGATACATGGTCCAAATCCAACAAAGGACGATACAAACGGTAGCTAGTTCATCTCCATGAGGTGGTATTGAGCCCACCAGGGGTCTTCCCATGAGGGGTCTTGAATCCAAGCGCGAATCTTCTCCGTAGAGGACGCGGTCCCTCTGTGGAGTAGAACCACATGGATGAGCAAAGCTCTATCTCTAAAAGGAGTTAAACCTATGCTAACTCTAGCTAGGAGGAGGTGGAGGAGTATATATAGTCTAGGTCCACGAAGGGGTAACTCGGAGAGGGATACATGGGCCTAGGGACCGATCTCTGTGTGTAGACAGGTGGTGTCGGACGTCCGACAGGCATCAGTCGTCTGGTCGCCCGCGGGGGTCGGATGTCTAGCGCGCGTCACACTTCCGAGTTTTTGATCTGTGAAGGAGTTGTCGGACGTCCGGTGGAGGCCGGTCGTCTGGTCGCTGGATGGTGTCGGACGTCTGGTCTCGGTCATACGTCCGGTCACTGTAGACTTGGCCTTCGACTATAGTTGTTCTGGGTGGTGAAGACTCCACGCTTCGAACGTCCAGAGATCGCCTGTCGTCCGGAGATCGTCAGACATCCGAGACCTATACCTTTCTCGCAACTCCTTCTCTTTCTCTGATTCCTCGGCTTCTCGCCCGATGCTCCTAGCTACTTCATGGTCTTCCTCTTGGTTCCTGGTCATGCGTAGCACATATGTCTGAGGTAGTAGCCATGTATCACATGTGGAAAATAATGATTCAGAGAGGGGCGAGTTAACCTTGTGTCCAATGGCATATACTTGAGGTCTTGTCTTATGTCTCCTTGGGTCATGGGGAGTGGTCGAAGTGTACATGGGGATAATCGTAGGATGCTCCGCACCAATTAGTGTGTTTAGTTTGGCCAAAAGAAATCAAGATAGGAAGTAATTATTTGCAAATGCATCAAACTATTTACAAACCTTCGATAGCGCGGACAGCATAATGACTGTACGTGCATGAAAATGAGACAACCTGCAAGACAACTGACAACACAACAACTGAATTACTATGGCAACATCGATCCAAGAAGACTAACACCTTTCCTATAGGTCTCCAGCATAGTAACTCTTCATCCTGATAGATAGATGAGAAGCCTAGTTTCTTAACCCCATAGAAAACAGGAGGGTGACCCATAATAGAATGACATGGGATAAGGATTAAAAAGAGACTTATGTTCCCTTCCACAATCGATTCCCCTATATAACTAAAGCTTTAGTAGACTCGACTTCGACCAGTTTGGCTTGGTAATCCTACAGGGAGTCGGTCTGTGATAGCAAAGCTAGCGTGACCCAACACATAGAAATACATATCATACATATGCACAACATGCAAGTATGTGTTGCTACAACATGGCATCACATCATAACTCTACAAATCAAGTATAGATAAGGCTCGAGATTGCCATACATAACATGATATTACAAACATGGGTCTCATGACCCAACATCCAAAGTCATACAAGCAACAAAAGCATAAAATTGTATGGGTACAAACAACTAAAAATAAAGAAGGCTAGAAAGCATGTCTATCTACAAGACCCTCCATAGGAAGCAAACATCTATCTAGGATTCCAAGCTACTCATCGAAGGCCATGTGGAACTAATAATGAGACTGAAGTCTCCGCTGCAAAAACATAAATTAAGCAAATGTGAGTACAAATGTACTCTGCAAGATTTACACCAGAACTAACTACATATGCATTAGTATCAAAGAAGGAGGTGTGGAGTTCAACTGCAGCAAGCCAACTTTGACTTAGTTGTTATCCTGAACTACGACTACCAGTAATTTACTTGAGGTGAGAGAGCGCACATGAGTCCACATATGCACCACATCAATACACCACTATGGATCCGCTCCGGTCTTCGAACGAGAAGGCATCCACATCATTCACACTTATCTTCTGCATTTTAGAGTATCCACTTCAAGTTATCTATGAACCATATAGGTCTACAATTAGTCCATATCCGAGGACGTGGCTATTCGAATAGATCATATTACCCTGCAGGGGTGTACTTCTTCACACATGCTTTCACCACTTACCACCATATACATATCATGTATCTCGGAAACCATCAAGTGGAAGCCTGGCGAGGGTGTTGGTGTAACGCCGCGGACACACCTGCCGGTGGTCGTTACTCCTGGCGGGATTTAGACTGGCCCCACATATCAATACTAGTCTTTTCTGCGCACGTTGTCCTCATTCGTGTGCACTCGGGAGCAACTTCCCGGTCGGTCACCCATCCTGAAATTAGTCCAAGCTGAGCACACTTAACTTTGGAGTTCTGTTCGAATGGGCTCCCGGAAAATAAGGAATTCCTTATTGATATGAGTAGTCTATCATCCCAAATAAGCTAGGCTATCACAGTCGGCCACAACCTAACTAACCACGCAAGACTCTAGTACAAGTTTATCACCTATCTGAGAACTGACCCGTAACGGAAGTCCGGCCGAAGTTTCCATCACGACACCAAATGATGTGCACACACCTAGATCAGATATGAACTCCTTCATCCAGACTCCTTCATTTACTGCTTCCGAAGTAGCTATGTACTCCGCTTCACACATAGATCCCGCCATGACGCTCTGCTTCGAACTGCACCAACTGACAGCTCCAACGTTCAACAAGAATATGTATCCGGTTTGTGAATTAGAGTCATCCGGATCAGTGTCAAAGCTTGCGTCGATGTAACCATTTACGACGAGCTCTTTGTCACCTCCATAAACGAGAAACATATCCTTCGTCCTTTTTAGGTACTTCAGGATGTTCTTGACCGCTGTCAAGTGATCCACTCTTGGATTACTTTGGTACCTTCCTGCTAGACTTATAGCAAGCCACACATCAGGTCTGGTACATGGCATTGCATACATGATAGAACCTATGGCTGAAGCATAGGGAATGACTTACATTTTCTCTCTATCTTATGCAGTGGTCGGGCATTGAGTCTTACTCAACTTCACACCTTGTAACACAGGCAAGAACCCTTCCTTTGACTGATCCATTTTGAACTTCTTCAAAACTTTATCAAGGTATGTGCTTTGTGAAAGTCCAATTAAGCGTCTTGATCTATCCCTATAGATCTTGATGCCCAATATATAAGCATCCTCACCGAGTTATTTCATTGAAAAATTCTTATTCAAGTATCATTTTATGCCATCTAGAGATTCTATATCATTTCCAATCAACAATATGCCATCCACATATAATATCAGAAATGCTACACAGCTCCCACTCACTTTCTTGTAAATACATGCTTCTCCAAAAGTCTGTATAAAACCATATGCTTTGATCACCTCATCAAAGCGTATATTCCAACTCCGAGATGCTTGCACCACTCCATAGATGGATCACTGGAGCTTGCACATTTTATTAGCACCTTTACTATTGACAAAACCTTCTAGTTGCATCATATACAACTCTTCTTTGAGATATCCATTAAGGAATGCAGTTTTGACATCCATTTGCCAGATTTCATATTCATAAAATGCAGCAATTGCTAACATGATTTGGATAGACTTAAGCATCGCTACGGGTGATAAAGTCTCATCGTAGTCAACTCCTTGAACTTGTCGAAAACCTTTCGCAACAAGTCGAGCTTTGTAAACAGTAACATTAACATCGGCATCAGTCTTCCTCTTAAAGATCCATTTATTTTCAATTGCTTGCCGATCATCGGGCAAGTCAACCAAAGTTCACACTTTGTTCTCATACAGGGATCCCATCTCAGATTTCATGGCCTGAAGCCATTTTGCGGAATCTGGGCTCATCATCACTTCCTCATAGTTCGTAGGTTCATCATGGTCTAGTAACATGACTTCCAAAACTGGGTTACCGTACCACTCGGGCGCGGAATGTACTCTGGTTGACCTACGAGGTTCAGTAGTAATTTGATCTGAAGTTTCATGATCATCATCATTAGCTTCCTCACTAATTGTGGTAGGAATCACTTGAACTAATTTCTGTGATAAACTACTTTCGAATTCGGGTCGTGTGAGTTATTCGGACTTTGTCGGCTGAATGAATCTTGTCGGGGTGAAGACTTGTTGGTGTGGATGCTTGCCGGGATGGAGATCTTGCCAGCGTGGAAAGCTTGCCGGCGCAGAAAGCTCGCCGGCGTGGAAGCTTGCCGGTGAGCTTGCTGGGGTAGAAACCTTGCCGGGGTAGAAAGGTTGCCAGGGTGAAACCTTGCTGGTGTGAAAGCTTGCCGGGATGGAAAGCTTGCCAGGGTGGAGTCTGTCAGAGTCAATCTGATGACAAGTTGGAGATGAGCTCAAAAGGTTACTCAAATGACCTCGTATGGAAAAGTGTTCTACACAGAAGTTGTGTGTATCGTCGAAACTGTAAACTTCTATTTTGGAGTCATCATCATCTGAGATAGTACACAACCCGCGGTGTTGCTGCAAGACTCAGACAACCAAGAAAACTGCATGACCAAATCCGATTGGAAGTGAAAGATGACCTCATAAAGTATTGAAGATAACCTTCTTTGAAAAATTATAAATAGGAGAATTGTTTGTCACACAGAGGCGCACAAATTTGGTATGTAGATCTTCTCAATCGGAGGTCATATGAAAATTCCACGGCCCGCTCAAGAAGCAGGACAGAAGTATGGGACATATTCAGGCTGAATACGAGTTGGACTGGAACTAGAACTATAGGACGTGAATTGATGTAATTTTCTAGTAAAGAAAGCCTGGGTGAATCCTTTACCTGTATGGGAAGTCCAGCCGTCTCTTATATATGTTAGGGGTGATGGCCGATTGAAACAACACCAATCGAACCAATCAATCTATTACACTTTTGTGTTCATCTATCTATATCCCCTACCCTTGTATCTTTCTTTCTCGTTCTTCGTTCGTTCTTCGTGTTGGAGGGCAACAAATCTCGTGGCTCTAGGAGCGAGCGAATCGACCTAGGGCAGCCCATAACTTCCGTGCGCCCTGACGGGGTCCCTCCCGGGTGTACGGGATTTCAGGTCTACAAAAGCGCCCGTCAACTGTCCTGCGTATCGCGCTGTCGGTCGGGTCTTCTTCGACGTGAGCTGCAGTGCATCACCCCCGGTGTCGAGGGTACACATGATGTGTTCGTGTGTCAAAACACTTTTTGGCGACTCTGCTTGGGTCAAAGCTTTGAGCAATCTCCAGCCTGTTCTTGCTACGAGGAGAGTGTCATCAAGCTGCCGCAATCTACGAGGTAACATGTATCATCAATCTCCTTACGTAGATGAAAATAGCCATTATGTTGATGTTGCTAGATCTTTCAATGGACCTACCATGTCGGCTAACCCTAATGATCAAGGGCTGATTAGTTATTCCGTTGGAGAAAGTTGGATTTTACAGAATTGCGTCATGCAACTTAGTTATCCAAACTTTCGTGCATCGGCAACATCTTTCAATATGCTAGTGAACAACACGATTTGTTCGAGTGATGAATATATGACACCTCATGTACAGGAGGGTATCTCACAGCTTTATCCATCGACGGCCGACTCGCAATATGCGGGTTCATCCCCAAACATGCTGATGGATGGGGAAACCGGCCATGCTTCCATTAGCTATTCGGTTGGTTATCCTCAATTATCATATACTACACCTCATGAAATTAATTGTTTAGTGGCATCTGAAACTAACAATATTCATGACTCGGCTCGCCTTCGCGGATATGGCCGAGTGAATGAAGATTCTATAGGAGCAAATGTGCCTAATATTGCAGGAGATGAGGTGGCTCTGGCTGCATTAAAAAGTTTAGCCCAAAATAAGAAGATTAGTGCCATTTGCCTTGAGCAGCACGAAAAGGGATTATTTCCTGATTATGAGGCTATAAGATCTAGGGTTTTGAAAGAAGACGAACTGTTTCCGATTGATCAAATTGGCATAAGAAAATATTCAACAATAGTGCACATATCTTCACCTATCATTACAGCATGTTATACACCCCCTATACAATCGCAAAATTTCGGCAACATCAATTCATTGCCGAAAGATCGTAAAAGTATTGGGGGGCAAGCCGATCCAAGGAGGGCTGATTTTAAAGAAAAATATGTGGCCCAAGTGGACAAGATCAAGCCAAAGATCACAGGGAATAGCATCAATGAATTTACTACGCCAACTCTTGAGGGATTACCAACAGAATATCGACAAGTTTATGAAGCACTCAAGAAGAGGCGTGGAAAAGAATATGTTCAAGAATACGTCAATTCCCTTCTTCCATTCAACAATCATGTTGGCTCCTCTGATGATGATGCAAGATAAAGAAGAAGGTTTGCAGGCAAAACAACAAGAAAGATTTCACTCGGCTAATACAGTTGATTTGGTTGAAGCCGAATCAAATATGACTAAGTCGTCTACAGCCGAGTCAAAGAATCCTTTTAAAGACAAGACAATGGTGGATTCAATTTAAACCAAATTGAGCACTGAGATGGTTAAGGTCGAGTGTGTTGTGTCGAGCCACCCGAGTACATCATCCGAGCCGAGTGTATTGTTCCAGCTGAGTGTATCATCGGTTAAAGCCGTGTGCATCAAGCTAGTTATTACCAATTATAACAAAACAAAAGAAGCGAGCTTCACTAAGCAACGGAACGACAAACTCAACAAATTGGTATTGCCCAATTTTTTTGGATATAAGGGAACTTACATGCTACCCTATGAGTTTCGTGCTAAAGGTATTGATGAGTATCAAGAGCAAAGTTCAACTGATGAAGAGCATCCGCGTGAAATGTACTTGGGCAGACCAAGTGAAATGTACTCGGACAATACGAGTAAAATCTACTTGGGCAATCCGAGTGATGAAGCGCGAGATCCAGAAGAAGAAGAAGCTAAGGCGTTCGAGGATCATCTTGGGGCAGAGCAAAGCATTGTTGCACATGTACGATCATCATATTCCACCAACATTGTCTCAAAGGTACGTCTAGCAGATAATTTACTCACTTCACGATTCGGTCAAAATTATATTATTGATGCGTCCATTAGCATGATCCTAATTAAATGGGAAAGACCAATCAAAAAGAGTAACTTGTTTGTTAGAAATAATCTTGTCACTAAACATTCCAGTCAATATATTGTACCATTTATAGTGGTTGCTAGTGATAACTCATCGCAACCAAAGCTTTTCCCAGTATGCCGACTTAAAATTGTGTTCATATGGGTAGCTTTGCTTGTTTCATGTCTGTCTAACATTTGGTCTCAAATGAGACATATATTCTGTAATTATTTTGGTTGCTAAAACATAAAGCCAGGTCCAAAGTCCTTCGAGATAGCCGATTCAAGAACATCGGGAAAACAGGATGAAAATCAATGCATAGCTGAGTCGGATGACGCTAAGCCAGCACTACTCGATTGTTTTGTTTCAGAAATAGTATCACAATATTAGTTAATGGACAAACAATGTACCTTCAGTCCGGGCATGGGTAATCACATCATTGGTGCATCGTCGACAAGTCCTATTATAATTGATCACGATGTTGAGCCATCAGGACAAGAACAAATGCAATGTTTGTTTGGAGAGAATATCAAAGACAACAATGTGATTCATCAAGCCGCACAATCGGATAACATAGGACGATTGGAGTTTGTTGAGGCACGAGCATATGGCCAGTCGTATCAGATTGGTCTTAATGGTGATCAAATGTTGACTCGGCTATCTCATGCCGATTCATCTAAAGGTCAACAGGTACACACCAATGATGACGGGGTCAAGTCTTCGAGCAAGGATATGGTTAAAGAGTGCAGCAACAACAATCTTGAAGACGGTAATTTTATAAAAGCTACAATAGAGACATCTAGCACTAGGGGCAACAAGAAAATTCAAAGACCGATGCATGCACGACCAAAGAAAGCAAACGCCATGGTAAGCACAAAGTCGAAAAGTCGAAAGTCACTTTCGCACAGTTATTAGAAAAATATCAAAAGATAAGTGAGGCGAAGAGTGCTTATCGGCCGGGTGAAGCAAAAGCATCGAAGTCACCCCCAAGGCATAAACCCAAAGACTGGGATTGGCAAAGGAAGACATTGAGCAAGCAGACTTCATATCCTCCTTTTGGGCCACCAATACCAATGTCATGGATTCCTCCCCCTGTCGACTATTATTCATATCAATCATGGGGCAAGTATAAATCAAGGGCACACCGTCCATCATATTCTAAAACACCTCACCAAAATTATGAAGCTCCGAGAGAATCATCGTTTGTTCAAAAACCACATGTTAAAGACCGGCTCTACCAAAAAGACCTCAGCAAAGAAGATGGACATGGTCAAGCAAGTGTACCGAGTGAAAAAGGATGGTCGCAAATTTGCTATTTCTGATCCAATTCCAAATGACAAAAAGCCAGCCGAGTCTATGTTGGATGCTAAGGACAAGAAAGTGAAGCAAGTAAATTTCAAAGATCCAATCGCCGAGTTTGGATAGGCTAAGCCAGAGATGCCCAAAGCCAGGAAGAATTTGCGAGTGCATAAACCAATGTCCCAGCCGGAACGCCCACTCGGCTTACCACATTCGCAACAGAAGAAGATGAAACGACTTAGTGCCAAAGAGCTGGAGAAGAGGAACATGGCCTGGGTTCCTAAGGGAAATCCTCGAGTGAAGAGCGACATCACATCTGCTGTTGCAAAGCTAGTAGAAATAAGGGAGTACAAGTGTAAAGCCTATAGGCGAGGATGACAATTTTCATCTCACTATAGGAGACTCCAGGAGGCGTGTCATCCACATTCGTCAATCGTACCATCAAAATCAATGGTATGGAATTTATCCTCAACCGAAACATGTAACTTATTTCGGTTATTCACACTTTGGTGGACGGACTCCCGAGCACCTTTGAGATGAGAATGCATGGCCGATATTTTCATACCACCCTCAGAATTCAGTGTTGGCAAAGTCGGCATATGGCTAACGGTGTTCACCATGGTTGATCACCTACTCCTATAGCTGATGCTCAGTGTTTGCTAATACTGGCAAGGCCGACTTAATTATTGAGTTGGCCACTAATCAAGGGTCTAGTGCATAAAAAAGCTCCGACTACTGGTGTTAGTTATTTGCAGGATCCAAGTCAGGGGACCGACATTGTTCAGCGGAGGCTTGATGGTGTACTTTGATCAATAATGAGTTGAGTCGCCGAACAGTTGACGGTATTCCTTTGGGGTGCATGGTCATAATCGTTCGGCAACCGGCTTACCACCGAAGGGTTCTAATATTCCCAGGGAGTGCCTGGGCAAAGCAAGATCAGGATTGACATAAGAAACCTACGTGGAGGCCTTTGTGACATCCAATGGTTGTTACCAGACGATTATAATTCAAGAGGCTCTACCCAAGAAGATACAAGCCCGAGCATATGGACAATAAAAATTATCGTACACAGCATGCACAACCGATGGAGTGTTGATATCGTGCTTAAACATTACCCTAGGCAAAGTATTTTTCGGCACACAAGCTTTGCCGAAAAACAGGGGGGCATGTGTTGACACCAGATTTTGGCATGGTCAAGAACACAATTAAGCTGGCCTCAAATAAATAAGTGGTCAAAGTGAGAAAGTTATGTATCTTCAAAAAGAGAAACTTTGATATTTGGGCCATAGCCATCCAATCTCATCTCTAAGGCCGAAGTTGTGTTCGAAGTATTGAGATTTCGTATTTCGAATACTATTCGGCTGATTACGCCCACAAGACGGCCTTTGATGGATAAGTAATTTACATGAATTGTCTTCATCTTGTCGAAACAATTGCTTTTGATATAAAAATTGTTCCAATCTGAGTTCGTATGCAAAAGTTAAAGGCAACACTTCGCGGACCGGTCCCGAGGAATAAATTGACGCGAGAGACCACACACCCATCTAGGTGGTGTCTGATGGGTCGCGTGAGTTATTCGGCCTTTGCAGGCTGAATGAATCTTGCCGGGGTGAAGCCTTTCTGGTGAGGAAAGCTTGCCGGGGTGGAGACCTTGCCGGCGCAGAAAGCTTGCCGGTGTGGAAGCTTGCCGGTGAGTTTGTAGGGGTAGAAACCTTGCCGAGGTGGAAAGCTTGCCATGGTGAAATCTTGCCGGTGTGAAAACTTGCCAGGCAGAAACCTTGCCAGTTTGTAAAGCTTGTCGGGATGGAAAGCTTGCCGGGTGGAGGCTGTCAGAGTCAATCTGACCAGAAGTTGGAGATCAGCTCAAAAGTTTATTGAGATGACTTCGTATGGAGAAGTGTTCTACACAGAAGTTGTGCGTATCGTCGAAAAGGTCAACTTTGCTTTTGGAGTCATTATCATCTGATATAGTATACATCCTGCAGAGTTGCTGAAAGACTTGGACAACAAAGAAAACTGTATGACCAAATCCGACTAGAAGTTAAAGATGACCTCGTAAAGTATAGAATATGATACTATTTAAAAAAATGATAAATAGGAGAATTGTTCGTCACGTAGAGGTGCACAAATTTTGTATTTTGATCTTCTCAATCGGAGGACATATGCAAATTCCACGGCCCGCGCAAAATGCAGGACAGAACTATGGGACAGATTCAGGCTGAATACGAGTTGGACTGGAACAGGAACTATAGGACGTGAATTGATGTAATTTTCTTGTAAAGAAAGCTTGGATTAATCCTTTACTTGTACGAGAAGTCCAGCCGCCTTTTATATATGTGAGAGGTGATGGCCGATTGAAACAACACCAATCGAACCAATCGTTCTATTACACTTATGTGTTTATCTATCTTTGTTCCCTACCCTTGTATCTTTCTTTCTCGTTCTTCGTTCGTTCTTCATGTTTGAGGGCAGGGAATCTCGAGGCTCTAGGGGTGAGCGAATCTACCTAGCGAAGCCCATAGTTGCTGCGCGCCCTGATGGGGTCCCTCCCGGGTGTACGGGGTTTCGGGTCTACAAAAGCGCCCGTCGACTGTCCTGCGTATCGTGATGTCGGTCGGGTCTCCTTCTAAGCGAGCTGCTGTGCATCACCCCCGGCGTCGAGGATACACGTGACATGTTTGTGTGTCAACACCATCTTGCCAATTTCAAAGCCTTTATCAATAAAAAATTTGGTCAAACATTTATACCATGCTCTAGGAGCTTGTTTAAGACCATAAAGAGCTTGGTGAAGTTTGTAAACATGATTAGATTTCTTGGGATTGACAAAGCCAGGAGGTTGTTTAACATAAACTTCCTCCTCAATTTCTCCATTTATAAAAGCACTTTTAATATCCATTTGGTACAAAGTGATATCATGGTGATTGGCATAAGCAAGTAAGATACGTATGGACTCAAGTCTATCAAAGGGGGCATATGTCTCACCATAGTCCATACCTTCAACTTGTGTGTAGCCTTGAGAGACGAGATGTGCCTTGTTGCTTACAACTTTTCCATCTTCACCTTGGTTATTCTGAAACACACATTTGGTTCCAATGACATTGTGCTTGTCGTCCGGCTTTTCAACCATTGTCCATACTTGATTCCTCTCAAACTTGTGTAGCTCTTCGTGCATGGAATTCACTCAATCCAAATCATCAAGAGCTTCTTCAACCTTCATAGGTTCAACCCTACAAATGCATTAGTAATGTTCACAAAAATTAGGCAACCTAGATTTAGAGCGAGTGATTCTCCCGGTTTGAATATAGTTGAAGATGTGTTCAACATGACGATCTCTTGATATTCTTGCTCTAACTCGTGAGAGCTTTTGTTTGGGTTGTGGTGGAACATCCTCATCATTGTCTCTTTCTTCTTGTCCATCTTTGTTATTGTTGGTGTTGTTGTTCTCTTATGGAGGTGGAGAGGGAGGTCGAGACGGTTCATCTTGCTGTACTTCCTCATTTTCTTCGTCTTGACGTGTTCCACTTGTGGATGCCTCCAAGTCAACTTGTGGTTCACCTTGACGTGAAGTTGAGGCTTCCAATTGAATTCACGAAGTACTCTCTTTCACCTCTGTTGGTTGAATCATGGCACTGGCCAAATCTTGGATTGCTTCCGAAGGTTCTTTGTCTCTTGTACCAACTGGCAATTGCTCTACTTGCGAGCCATTAGATACATCAAACTTTACATCTATTGTATCGTCTCTTCAACCTTTTGGGTGAAATTGTTCTAGACATGGTAAGTGTGAGAGTTTGAGACATAACCAAGTAGGAAACCTTTATGAGACTTAGGAGCAAATTTCGAATGATGATGCTTATCAAGAATGTAGCACTTTGAGCCAAATACTCGAAAGTATCCAACTTGGGGTTTGTTACCGGTGAGAAGCTTGTATGCCGTCTTCCCGAGAAGCTTGTGAAGATATAGTCAATTTGTAGCATGACAAGCTATCTCAACCGCTTCCGCCCAAAAGTGTCTTCGCGTCTTGTCTTCATCAAGCATTGTCCTCGCCATGTCAATCAACGTCCAGTTCTTCCTCTCAACGACTCTGTTTTTTTGAGGTGTATACATAGCCGAGAACTCATGTGAAATCCCTTCTTCGACGAGGAAGGTGTCCACATTGGCGTTCTTGAACCTTCTTGATCTTCATGTCAAACTAATTTTGGGCCTTCCTAGCAAAGTTCTTGAAGATCTTTTGGACATGCGATTTATCATCAAGAAAGAACACCCACATAAATCTAGAAAAGTTATCAACAATGACCAAACCAAATGAGTTACCTCCGAGACTCTTGTAGGTGTTTGTACCAAAGAGATCCATATGAAGTAGCTCAAGAGGTCTTCTCGTGGTCATGACGTTCTTCACGCGATGACTTGCTCCAACTTGTTTTCCTGCTTGACAAGCACTACAAAGTGTATCTTTGTCAAATATAACATCTATAACACCAAGGATATGATCACCTTTCATAAGCTTATCGATATTTTGCATACCCATGTGACCTAACCTTCTGTGCCATAACTAACCTTTAGAAGATTTAACAATTAAGCAAGTACGAGGTTGAGCTTTCTTAGTAAACTCAACAATGTATAGGTCACCTCTACGAATACCGGTAAAGACCATATTATGATTATTTCTACGAAACACATGACAATCTCCTTCAGTAAATAAGACATTGAAGCCGAAGTCAGCTAGACTAGATACGGAAAGTAAATTTTAGCCAAGAGATTCAACGAGCATAACATTTTGGATAGAGCTATCATGGGAGATGGCCACCTTACCAACGCCAACTACCTTACCCTTAGAGTTGTCACCAAAGGTGGCATACTTGCGGGAGCCATCATTCTTTGCAAGCTCACGTAATATGTCCTTATATCTGGTCATATGATCAGTACATCCGCTATCAAGAACCCATTCCTTTCCTCCGGCCAAGTAATCATGTAGGTTAGCCATAAGACCAAAGTGTCTCATCGCCTCATCAAGATCAACTTCACTTTCATTATCTGTCAGATCTTGGGTTCCGGCAAAACCCTTGTGGTTCGAACATTGGGGTGCGCATGAAGATCTCTCCTTACGCACTAGCTCATCTACTCGCCGATTCCTAAGGCTAGCTCGTCAGACACGAAGAACAAGGGACACAAAGGTTTATACTGGTTCAGGCCACCGTTGTGGTGTAATACCCTAATCAGTGTGGCGTGGTGGATTGCCTTATGGGCTAGGAAGAACTAGTACAACGGAAGAACAACCTCTTGAGGAGAGGTGTTCTTGTGCTCGGATGAGCTTGCTGTGTGTATGGTAGGCTCCTGATTAGATGCCCTCTAGGTTGGGTCAACTCACAATGAGATGATCCTTGTATGGTGGTGGCTAGTCCTATTTATAGAGGTCCCGGTACTCTTCCCAAATATTGAATGGGAAGGAATCCCACAACGGCCAAATTTGAAGGGGGCAGCTAGTACAAGCTATCCTGACAAATGGTGGTCTTCGCCTGCAAAAGGCTCTGGTGGTGACGCTGTCGTGGGCTCCGCGATGACCTCCGCTCTGTCGTCCTGCTGGTCTTGGTCTCATTGCACCGGTATGGAAACCTTTGCCTCACGCCTCGGGACTCGTTACCTGCGCCTGCCCCTTTAGCACCAAACAGGAAACTGGCACCCTGCGCCCACCTTGCCTTGGTCGGCATGGCTCACGTCACGAGGACCCTGCGAGGTGCCCCTGGCCTTGATATCTTCGCTCCTCGGGAGCCAGCCTAGCGAGGCCGCCCCGGGGGAGGTCTTGTGTCTTCTGCCTCGCGAGGGTCTTGAGTAGTCGCTGACGAGGTTGGGCCTTACCAGGCTGCTGGACAAGCCATGCCCTGGTTCGCAAGCAGGCAAGTCTGGGTACCCCCATTCCTAGAATGCCGACAGTAGCCCTGGGGCCCAAGGCGCACTCGGGCTTGGCTTCGCGGCGAAGCCAAGGGTCAACTGCGGAGTGATGCGGGCCCCAAAAGCCTGCGGCCTTGATCGACACGTGGCGATTGATTGGACGTGGGCGTCTCCACTTCCCCATGTAGCCTCAACGACTGCGCGACTCGACAAGTCCCTACATGCACAAAAGGTCATCATTACCAGCGATTATGGAGGCCGGCGGTTAGCCTTCTCCTGGCTATAAACGAGGCGACTGGCAGAGCCCTTGTTGCCCATGTTCTCCCTACATTCCTCTCGCTTCTTGTTCTTCCTTGCTCCTCGCCTGACTGAGCTGCCCATGGCGCCGACGAGGAGGTTTTCATCCGCGGAGAAGGCGAAAACCCGTCGGGAGGGGCCCAGATCGCCACCACCCAAGAGGGGGTGAGGCCGCCCCCGCAAGTATGCCGCGACTCCTGCCGTGGCTCCTTGCGGGCGCGGGCGGACCTCCATAGCGCCCGTAGCCGCCCTCGGCAACTGCGGCGGCGATTCCTCGAGCGGTGGGGATCGCCGTGGCCTTAGCAGCCCTGTGAACGAGGGAAGGCACGCCGGGGTCGTCAGGCCTCTCCGGCCACGCTCTCATTCGGCGGAGGTGATGCTGGAATTCGTCATGTGGTCGGAAAGCCCGGCCGGTACCCGGCTTCAGCTCCCGCGCTCCCTAGCTAGCAAACTCCCGTCCGCGAGCTCCGGCAGCTTTTGGCTGCAAGAGAACGGCTGCTGCAGCAAGGCTTCATGGGTTGCGGTGGAGATCTCCGTTGCGGGGGTTGTGACCCTGGCCCGCGGCTGGGAGACGTTTGCCCGCGTGTGCGGCTTGGGCTGGCGGTGCACCCTTTACTTCAGGTATGATGGAGACTCGATCCTCTTTCCGAGGGTGTTCAGGGAAGACGGCCGCCGTGCCGGGTGCTGCCTTGAGGACAATGACGGCGGCGAGTTGCTCCACTTTGGCGATGGCCGCAATTCATCCAGCTACTGCGGCTCCTCCTTCAGCGGCAGCTCCAGTAGCGGTGGCTATAACCAGCCACCACGCCGTCGCGCCCGCTTTGAGGGTGGCGCTGGGTCGTCTCATCATCACGCCCAAGTGAAGAATGAGGAGGGCTCCGGCTGAGCTCAGGGAGCAGGTCCTCGTGAGCAGCTGCACCTCGGGGGTCGCCGTCGCCCGTTCTCGCTCTTCCTTTATGCCTGCATTATACAAGCAAACAATATGGGCCCCTGGAAGGGCATGTAAGGAGCCGTGGTTTTTATGATGCTTAGCGCCATATTTAGTGTCCCGAGCCGGTATTGCAGAATCTGTGTATTATGCGCCCTTAGGGTGAGGAGACTTATCTTGACGTAATCGGAATAGCCCTCATCTCGTGATGTGTGGCCTTTCGGGAGGCTGAAAAAACTCGCTAGGTGGTTACTATCCTTCACTGACCGAGGTCCCTGGCGTGGGCCGAGCATGGTTGAATGCTCCCTGTCGCGGTACCCATGGGGCACAGACATAAGGAGAGGGGCCCATCAATCACGAGCCCAGACATGGATGCGTCATGGAGGCTAAGGGAGGCGCGCTCGGTAGAGCGTCGGGCAACTGCCGCTCACCCTGGGACGAGGCCAAAAATTGAGGGAAGGACCAGAGAGAGAGAGATTAAACCAAGCAATTCGAGGAATGCCAGAACTTCAAAATCCATGAAAAGAAGGAAGGGGCAAGCCAACTCCAGAAAGCAATTGAACAGCCGCGTCTGGTAGCAAATCTAGTATTCTCACCAGCGCGGAGCTAAGTGTTGCCACTAGGACGTGGGAGGGAGCCCCCGAGGCCCGAGGGCGGCACTCCGGAGACTCCGGGGCATGTACAGCCCCAGTCATTATTACGTGAGAGTGCCATGAGCGGAGACCTTCACAGGCGTGAGCCTTGCTTCACAGGCACTAGGCCTTGGCTTCTCAGGCGCAGGGCCTTGTCCTGACAGGCACGGGGCCTTGTCTTCACAGGCATGGGGCCTTGGCTTCTCAGGCACAGGGCCTGATCCTCACAGGCGCGGGGCCTTGTCTTCACACGCACGGGGCCTTGCTTCACGGGTAGAACTTCCGGAGGTGCCAGATGTTCCACGCGTTCTGGACGGGGACACCGTCCCCTGTTTCCACGCGCACGGCGCTAGGCCTGGAGACATGGGTGATCTTGAACGGTCCCTCCCACATGGGTGAAAGCTTGTGCAGACCTTCCCTGGAGAGGACTTGCCTCAAGACGAGGTTGCCTACCTCGAGTGTCCTGGGGCGGATGCTACGACAATGGTACCGCTGCAAAGCCTGCTGGTACCTTGCTGCTCGGAGCGAAGCGTCCCACCGGCGTTCCTCTCCCAAGACGAGGTCCATCCCCCGCACGGCGTCCTGCTGCACTTCCTTGATTGTTAGGACTCGCGTGAAGCGGTGCCTGACCTCGTGAGGGAGAACCACTTCAGCTCCGTAGACGAGGAAGAATGGGGTCTCAGCTACAGGCTTTGTGGCGGTGGTGTTGGTTGACCATAGCACAGACTGGAGCTCATCGTGCCATCCCCTTCCGCAAGCTTCGAGCTTCTTCTTGAAGGTCTTGGTCTTGAGGCCTCTTAAGACCTTTGCGTTGGCGCGCTCGGCCTAGCCATTGCTTTAGGGGTGCGCTACTGAAGTGTACCAAATCTACGTTCCATGGTTAGCACAATATGTCTTGAAAAGGTTGCTAGTGAAATGTGAGCCGTTGTCTGTGAGGATGCGGTTTGGGACCCCGAACCGGTTTACGAGACCCTTGATGAACGTGATAGCGGAGCCGGCTGGAACGGTTCGGACGGCTTCCACCTCCGCCCATTTGGTGAACTTGTTGATGGCGACGTAGAGGTAGTGGTAGCCCCCGGGCGCTCGAGGGAAGGGGCCCAGGATGTCCAGCCCCAGACCGCGAACGGCCAGGAGAGCGGGATGGTTTGGAGGCCCTGAGCTGGTTGGTGGATCTGCTTGGCATGCAATTGGCAAGCATCGCAAGATTTCACCAGCTCAGTGGCATCATTGAGTGCCGTGGGCCAGTAGAAGCCGCTGCAGAACGCCTTGCGGACCAAGGTGCACGACGATGAGTGATGCCCGCAGTCCCCGGCGTGGATGTCAGCTAGCAGCTCGCCTCCCTGCTGCCTGGAGATGCATCGCAAAGAAATATCATTCGGTCGTTTCCTGTAAAGCTCACCATCTTGGATGAAATATGTCGTAGCCTGTCGGGCCACGCTTTTGACATCCTCCTCCTTTCCTGGCAGTGCTCCTCACACCTGATACGCCTTGAGCTCCTCGGTCCAGCATCCCTCCTGAGGCTCGAGCGCCAGGAGCAGGCGGGCTCCTGAGGCCGGGCCGCGGGCGGGGGCTCTCGAGGTCGGTGGTTGGGTGAGTTCCTCCTAAGGCTTTTCCGACTCCTCTCGTGGGCGTGACGCCGAAGACCTGAGGAGCCACTCCTCGCAGACGCCTGCTTCTTGGGCCGGTGCCTAGACGCTCTCTTGGCTATGTCATCGGCTTCCTTGTTGGTGCCACGGGGCACGTGCTGCAGTTCCAAGCCCAAGAACTACTTCTCCATTCTGCGTACCTCCACGAGATATGCCTCCATATGCTCGTCCTTCGGCTCATACACTTTGTTGGAGAAGTTGATGAGGAGCTGTGAATCGACCCTGATGACGAGGCGTTTCACTGCGAGGGCCACCGCAGCCTTGAGACCAGCAATGAGGCCCTCGTACTCCACGATGTTGTTGGAGACCTTGTCGCCCGGCTGAAAGTAGAGCTGCACGGTGTAGTAGAGCATGTCTTGAGTCGGTGAGATGAACAAAACTCCAGCCCCCGCGCCCTGACGGGCGAACGCACCATCGAAGTACATGACCCAGCCGTCCGGCGCTTCACTTCCCGGTGAGAGGGATCGGTTTTGGCTTGATTCGGGCTCTGGGGCGTCAGCCCATTCTGCCACGAAGTCAACAAACGTGGCTCCTTTGATGACCTTGGTCGTACTGAATTCTAACTGGAATGCCTCCAGCTCGATATTCCATTCTGCGACTCTGCCCACTGTGTTGGGGCTCTGGAGTACTCTCTCGAGCGGATAGGCTGAGATGACCTTGATGGGGTGGCCTTGGAAGTAGTGGCGCAGCTTGCACAAAGCGCAAGCAGAAGCTTCTGCGGCATGGGATAGCATGCCCAAGCATCACGGAGCACCGTGCTCATGAAGTACACCGGGTGCTCGATGGGGGTGAAGCCCTGGCTCGCCTGTGGATGTGTAGCCTGACAGCGTAAAGGAGCTTCAGGAGCTTGGTTGCCAGAAGGGGTAGCTGCGGCCTCAGGAATGTCGCCTTGCAGGGCGCAGTCGCTTGCCGGCCTTGCGGGAGCCTCCGGAGCATCGCTTCGGGGCTGTAGCGTCTTTTCTTGGCGCTCCTCTTGGACAACCACTAGCGTTGTGTTGGCAGAATGTGGTGTACGGCCAGGTAGAGCACCAGAGGCTCTTGAGGTTTGGGTGCCTCCATTACTGGTGGGCTAGTGAGGTATCTCTTGAGGTCTTTGAACGCCGTATCAGCTTCAGGGGTCCACTCGAACGGGCCCTTCCTTTTCATCAACTTGAAGAAAGGGAGGGCTCTCTCCCCTAGCTTGGAGATGAAACGCCCGAGCGACGTCACACAGTCGGCCAGCTTATGTATCTCCTTGAGGGTCTTGGGCGAACTCATCTTTTCTATGGCCTTGACCTTCTCGGGGTTAGCCTTGATCCCTCTGTGCGACACCAGGAAGCCCAACAGCTTGCCTGTCCGGACACCGAACATGTACCTTTCCGGGTTGAGCCGCAGGTCTACCTTACGGAGGCTGGTAAAGGGTTTTTCCAGATATTTGATGAGGGTTGTGGCCTCCTCAGACTTTACCACGATGTCATCAACGTATGCCTCAGTGTTCCTCCCAAGCTGCTCTCCCAGAGCAATATGCATCAATTGCTGGAAGGTTGCTCCTGCATTCCACAGCCCGAATAGCATACAAGTGTAGCAGTATACTCCGCATAGGGTGAGGAAGGCAGTCTTCTCGACATCTTGCACTGCCATCTTGATTTGGTGGTAACCTGAAAAGGCATCCAGGAAGCACAATAGGTCCCACTCGGCGGTGGAGTCGACAATCTGTTTGATGCGGGGTAGAGGAAACGGGTCTTGTGGGCATGCTTTTTGAATTTGGTGAAGTCGACACACATGCTCTCTTTCCCGCCTTTCATGGGCATGACAACGGGGTTCACCAGCCACTCCGGGTACCAGGCCTTGCGGATGACACCCGCCACTTCTAGCTTGCGAGTCTCTTATACGATGAAGGACTGCTCCGCTGTAGACTGGCGCCGGGCCTTCTGCTTCATAGGGTGCACATTAGGGCATATGTTCAGGTGATGTTCAATCACTCCCCTCGGGACTGCTGCCAGGTCCTAGGGTTCCCATGCGAACACCTACATTTTAGCACGCGGGAATTTTACCAGTGCCTTTTCTTGAGCCGGGGAAGGCTGGCACCTATGGTGAAGGTGGTGCCTGACGCCCCGTCTTCATCTACCAGCACCTGCTTCGTCACAGCTCGGTCTTGGGAGAAAAGTTGCTTCTTCTTTGCTGGTGCAGCCGCCTTGCCTCGAGGGGCATCCCCGTTGGCCTGATGTGCCGCCGCAGTGGCCCGAAAGGTGAGCTTGAGAGCTGTCAGAGCTTCCTTAGTGTCCCCCACCACGGTGAGCTCGCTGGTCCTCCCTGACATCTTCGTGAGGTTGTAGGCCAGATGGTTCGCGGCCATGAACTGAGCCAGCGCGGGGTACCCAATGATGGCGTTCTACGGGAGGCTGATACGGGCGACGTCGAAGTCGACCAGCTCGGTGCGGTAGTTGTCGCGAGTGCCGAAGGCGACCGGGAGGCGGATCTGCCCGAGAGGGCTGGCGGAACCACCGCTGACTCTGGAGAAGGGCTTGGTGGGGCATAGCCGCTCGAGCGGTACGTGGAGCAAGCTCAAAGCTTGTACTGAGAGGACGTTGAGGCCGGCCCCACCATGGATGAGGGTCTTGGTGACTGCCACGTTGTAGATGGTGGGCGTGCAGAGCATTGGGAGAGCGCCTGAGCCCATAGTGGAAGCGGGGTGGTCCCCTGAGTCGAAGGTTAGGTTTGTCTCGGGCGCCGCCCATCCGGGGGGCTCCCCGGTGTACGGAGGCGGCGCCGATCTGGCGGAAGAACTGCTTGATGTGGCGGTCCAAGGGCGGTTCTTGAGAACCATCGAGGACGGCCGCAACGACGTGGAGCGCTGGCGCCCCGAAGCGCGCGATGAAGAGGCTGTGCAACTCCTCCTAGGATGCCACAGATGACTCTGGCAAGTTGAGGAGCCAGGCGTGCGGAACTCCAGTGAGCGCCAAGGGGAGCCAGTTGGCCATGACCTTGCTATCGCCGCCGGCCGCCGGAACGGCCTCCTCATAGGCATGGAGGAAAACGATTGGATCTGCCGCCCCATCATAACGGGGCGGTAGATCTAGCCTGAACCTGGGTGGCCACTGCACCTGTCGCAAGGCGGGGGCGAAGGTCCGGAGGCCGGCTACGCCGCCGCACGTGCCCCCTGAGCCAGTCCAAGGAGAGGCGCCCTCCATGAGAGCCTGAAGGATGGGGAGCGGGTTGGTGTAGAGGCGAGACTTCGGCACACCCCTACCTGGCGCGCCAAATGTCGGATTTTGGGTTCCGGCAAAACCCTTATGGTTCGAACACTGGGTGCGCATGAAGATCTCTCCTTCCGCCCTAGCTAATCTACTCACCGATTCCTAACCCTAGCTCGTCAGACACGAAGAACAAGGGACAAAAAGGTTTATACTGGTTCGGGCCACCGTTGTGGTGTAATACCCTAATCCAGTGTGGTGTGGTGGATTGCCTTATAGGCTGGGTAAGAATTAGTACAAGGAAAGAACCGCCTCCTGAGGAGAGGTGTTCTTGTGCTTGGATGAGCTTGCTGAGTGTATGGTTGGCTCTTGATCAGATGCCCTCTAGGTTGGGTCAACTTAAGATGAGATGATCCTTGTATGTTGGTGGCTAGTCCTATTTACAGAGGCCCGAGTACTCTTCCCAAATATTGAGCGGGAAGGGATCCCACAACAGCCAAATTTGAAGGGGGAGAGCTAGTACAAGCTATCCTGACAACAGGTGGTCTTTGCCCGCAAAAGGCTCTAGTGGAGATGCCACCATGCGCTCCGCGATGACCTCCGCTATGCCGTGCTGCTGGTCTTGGTCTCGTTACACCGATATGGAAACCTTTGCCTGACGCCTCGGGACTCCTCGCCTGTGCCTGCTCTCTTAGCACGAAAGAGGAAATTGGCACCCTGCGGCCACTGGCGAATGCTTGGCCTTGGTCGTCATGGCTCACGTCACGAGAACCTTGTGAGGTGCCCCTTGCCTTGATATCTCCGCTCCTCGGGAGCCAGCCTAGTGAGGCCGCCCCAGGGAGGTCTTGTGTCTTCCACCTCGCGATGCTTGGCCCCTCGCGAGGGTCTTGAGTAGTCACTGACGAGGTTGGGCCGTACCAAGCCATTGGACGAACCACGCCGTGCGCCGCAGGCAGGCAAGTCTGGGTACCCCCGTTCCCAGAACGCCGACATTATCTTCATCACAATAGCCGTGCTCAACATCCTCATCATTATGATCATCACCTAGGTCAAGTGAATCATTAGAATTTAGACCATGACAATGTTCAAGCGTATGAATTTTTAAAGCTTCTAAGATGATATCAACTATAATTCTAGAATCTCCACTTGCATGCATAAGATCATGAATTTCAAAATGACATTCATCAAATTTAGGATCTCAAGTGTCCAACTTATGAAAAGCAAGGTTTGGGAACCGGTTTCTCAATATATTTCATATAATGTTCGTACATTTAAAAGTAGGCAAGCAAACAAGCAAATCTCTAGACAATCCTCTAGTGATAAGATCAACAGTTCTAAGATTGCAAACCATGTTAAGATACTCATTGGGTGTCAGATTCAAAGGGTCAATAGGAGGCACATAAGGGCTAACGATATAGTTGTTCAAGTTGTATTTATTAAAAATCTCAAGCATCTCATTTTTCCAAGAGCCATAAAACTCCCCATCAAGAAAAGGTACTCAACATCTAATACTGCCAAATGTAAACTCATCCATCTTCCTCCAATAGTGATTAAACCAAAGTAACGGAGACATTTGCTATGATACCAATTGAAAGGATTGAGAGGAGGGGTCTAGAGGGGGTGATTAGACCCTTAACAAGCAAAAGTAGTAGTTTTATGTTCTTCAAGTTAAGGCGGAGTTTTAGCAAAAGTTTAAGCATTCACAATACATTTCAAGCAAGCATGACAAGAGTTTGAGCAGCGGGAAGAGTAAATCATGCTAATTGCAAGAAAGTAAATGGATGGGATTGGAATGTGCAAATGCAATTGTCACATCCCTAGTCAGTGCTTGCATTAGGACTAGCTAGAGTGTGCATCATGTTTACTTTTTGCAGAAACTTGAAATGGGGATGACAGAAACCCTAGCACCCCTCTTCTGCCAACTAGGGTTTAATAAAATCTTTTCCAATGTACCCAAAATGCCCTTCAAAAATGTTCATCATATTTTCCTTGGTCTCAACCTCTGACAAAAATGATGCATAATTTTCTAGGACATCCAAAGGTCACTGGATTAATTCATATTGTATTTGCATTTGGGCATTAAAAAGCTATAAAATATTTTAGGTGCCCAAATAATCATAAACTAAAATGTTCCATGATGTTCATATTATATACAGTGGGCCTGAGTAGTTTTATGATTTATTAAAATGTTCTAGCATTTTTATTGATTCAACAAAGTTGAAAAAGAAACAAAAACAGAAAACAAAATAGAAAAGAGAGAGAGGGCCACAACCCACTTACCTGGACCAGCCGGCCCACCTGGCGGCCCAGCACTGTGCTGGCCCAAGCCAGCCAGCTGCTTCGGCAGCCAGGAAGGCAGGTGACGCCGGCGCACGGCCGCGCGCCACCGTGGCAGCTGCTTGCCACCTAGCCGCCTCCTCGCCGCCTCGGGATGCCTGGACGACTTTCCACGTCGTCGCCCAGACCACCACGACACCCCAGTTCCCCCTGCCTCCCTCTCTCGCCCTCTCCTCGCCATGGCCGCAGCGCTCGCGAGCTCGCCGCCATAACCACCGCAGCTGCCGTGCTCCCCTCACCTTCCCTCCGTGTCTGGAAGCTCCGCCACCGTCTGCTACGTCTCCCCGACGAGCCACGCATCACCGGAAGCCCCAACGCGCCGTCTCCATCGACTTCTCCCCTGTTCGGCCGCCGAGATCGCCGGCGACCTCACCGTCGCAGCAGACCGTCCCCGAACTCGCCGTCAGCTCCATCGCAACCAACGTGAGTTAGGCCACCTCCCCATCCTCTCCATTTCCCCTCTCGAGCCCCGTAGCATCTGCACGTAGCTCACCTGCACGCGCCGCCGCGGAGCTCGTCGCCGACGAGACTCCGGCCACCCAACGGCCGCGCCACCCTGTCCACCAGCTCCACCGCACCCCCAGGAGCCTAAAACACCTCTCCACGAGCCTCGCCGTGCCTCCTAGCAACTAGCCCGAGCTCACCCGAGCTCCGGGAGCTGCCAAGGTCATCGCCGGCACCGTTTCCGGCGACCCCGAGGCCAACCACTGCCACCACTGGATGCGGCACACTCCCCACATCACATAGATGTATTCCGCCGCCGTTTTGGTCGCCGGAGCACAAATCTCGCACCGCACCGCCGTGTCTGGCCTCGCCGGCGGCTAAACACCGGCCTGTTTGACCCCCTCTGACCACGGGTGGGCCCAGTTTGAGCCCCTAGGGTCAATGACAGGTGGGGCCCAGTCGGCTAATTAAGTTAGGATTAGCACTAATATTTAATTAGTTAAGTTAATGACACTGACACGGGGGACCCACTGTCAGGTTTGACCTGGCCCTGGTCTGTTGACCTGCTGACGTCAGCATGACGTCATGCTGATGCATTAAAGGTTTTTCTGGAATTATTTGATTTAAAACAATTCAGGAAATTCCAGAACATGCTTTAAACTTCTAAAAATCATATAAGTTCAACAGTAGCTCAGATGGAAAAGTTTTATATATGAAAATTGATCAGAAAAATCCAATCTTTCCATCGGTGCTGGTTTCACGAATGTTTAAGCAAGTTAACCTTGTTGTTCATATCAAAACATGATAATGCAATTTAAATATTAATAGTTTGAGTATAAATTTGAATCTTTGATTCAAATGGGCTCAAACATTTCTGTTTATAGTTGCATTAGCCCAAAACACATTCATCTTGCCATGTCATGAGCATGCATCATATTGTTGCATTTGTTTGTATATTGATTGTATCGTCGGTGTTCTCCGTGGTAGGTCCTGCTCCCGAGGATACATCTACGTATCCAACTGAAGAGCAGTACCCGACAACCAATCTGTCAGGCAAGCAACCCATTGATCATTCCGCTACAAACCCATCTTCTCGCTCCTGCTCTCTTTTACTGCATTAAGGCAACAACGTGTGAACTGCTACTTGCTGTGGTAGTTGAACCCTATTCCTTTGCATGACCTGTCATTGCCACAGTAAATAGTTGAAACCCACTAGCATGTGTAGGAGTTGATTGAGCCATGTGATGTGTGTTCCACCATGCTATTTGTTTATGTTGCCTGCTATGCTTAGAGTTGTGTCAGGTCTGGTTCATCTGGGTGATGGATCAGAGTGAAATGATCATGTCTGGTAAAGAGAGTGAAGTGTGGAATATGCTTGGTAAAGGTATCTATGAAAGGCCATGTAGGAGTACATGGTGGGTTGTTTCATTGGAACCGTCCATAGGACCTGAGATCTGTATGTGTGATTCAAGATTCAGCTACTACCATGCATTGGGCCCGAAACTAATGGACCCTCTCGACTTATTAACTGCCCTTGTCCTCTGTCCAGGTGTTGCAACTAGTTTCTGGTGTTTGTAGTATACTGCTGGTCGTGCGCAACCCTGACCCTCGGGGTTGGCTGTGATGCGGCGGGTACGTGGCCGGGTGTACCGATCGCTCGTTTGGTGACTCGGGAACCCTCTACACATCGTTTGGGGTTGTGAGCGACACCCCGGCCGGATCTCCCCACGGATGGAACCCAAATAGGCGATAAACCTGGACTAGGGACTTGTGTGGTTAGTCAGGCCGCGGACGACACCCTCGCTGGGCTTCCGCTTGAAGGTTGCCGAGTACATGTCGAGTAAACGGTGATAAGTGGTGGAAGCGTGTGTGAAGAAGTATACCCCTGCAGGGTTACCAATCTATTCGAATAGCCGTTGTTTGTAGTTACGGACCACTTGGTTGCTTATACAGTTCATAGACAAGTTGATGGTTACTCCTAAAATTCTGAAGACAAGTGTGAGTGATGTGGATGGCCCTTCCGTAGGATGACGGAAGAGGATCCACGGTGGTGTGTTATTGTGGTGAGTAGAGGACTCGTGTGCGTAGTCTCATCTTGCAATCTGCTGAGAGTAGTAGTATAGGTTAGCCAAGAGTCAAAGCTGGCTTACTGTAGTGAACTCCACTACCCTTGTTGATAATGATGCATGTATGATAGGTTCTGTTGTAAGTCTTGCTGAGTACCTTTGTACTCATGTTTGCTTAATAACTGTTGCAGAGGAGAACCCTCCCCCTTCTGATGGGTTTTACATAGACGTTGACGTCGACGAGTAGCTTGCTACCCAGACGGAGATCCTGAGCTTGTGAAGGGCCTTGTAGATAGTCAGGCTACACCAAGCCTGTTTTATTTCCATGTTGTCTGTACTCAGACATGTTAGCTTCCACTTGTGCTTGTATGCTTGTATGACTTGAGTGTTGGGTCATGTGACCCCTATCTGTATGGATATGTTATGTATGGCTCTTCGGAGCCTCTAAAATAAAGTACTTTGAGTCATAGAGTTCTGTTGTGATGCAATGTTGTATTTGCACATATTGAGCATATTGTGTGTATGTTTTGAAATGCTTGATATATGTGGGATTCGACACCTAGTTGTTTACCATTGGTAGCCTATCTTACAGGGAAATGCCTCCTAGTGCTTCCACTGAGCCTTGGTAGCTTGCTACTGCTCCGGATCACGTTGACTGGCCGGCATGTGTCCTTCTTCGTTCCTGTGTCTGTCCCTTAGGGGAAATGTCACGCGTTGTTCCTTTAAGTCCATGTAGCTTGCTACGACTTGGGTTCATACGTTGATGACCAACACGTTCATTGCTGGGTCATGGATGCCTGTCTTTGTAATTTAGTGCCACTTTTGGTATATAACTAGCCATGTTGGCTCGGGTTCTCTGTCATGTGGATGCTAGCGACACTATCATATACGTGTGCCAAAATGCGCAAACGGTCCTGGGCTAGGTAAGGTGGCACCGTGGGGATACCGTGCGCGAGGCCGCAAAGTAATATGATGTGTTACAAGCTAGATCGGTGTGACTTAGGATCGGGGTCCTGACAGCAATGAAGACACAGATATTTTTGGCGTGGTTCCAATAGGTGGTTCTATCGTACATCCACGTTGATGGAGACATCAAACCACGAAGGGTAACGGCTGCGCAACTCCACGGAGGGCTCCACCCGAAAAGGGTCCATGAAGAAGCAACCTTGTCTATTCCACCATGGCCATCGCCCATGAAGGACTTGCCTCACTCGGGTAGATCTTTACGAAGAAGGCGATCTCCATGCACTTACAAACTTCTTGGTTCAACTCCACAATCTTATCGGAGGCTGCCAAGCAACACCTAACCAATCTAGGAGACACAACTCTCCAAAAGGTAATATATGGTGTGTAGATGATGAACTCCTTTCTCTCGTGTTTAAAATGATAGTCACTCCAACACTCAACTCTCTCTCATAGATTTGGATATGGCGGAAAGTTGATTTGAGTGGAAAACCAACTTGGGGAAGGCTAAAGATCAAGATTCTTGTGATAGGATTGGTATATCTTGGTCTCAACACGTGAGTAGGTGGTTCTCTCTTAGGAAATGTATGCTAGAAGTGTAGGCACGTTCAGATGGCTCTCTCACGAATGGAGAAGGGATGGAGGGGTATATATAGCCTCCACACAAAATCCAACTGTTACTCACATTTTACCCAACTTGGTCAGACCGAATAGAAGAACTCAGTGAGATTGATTCAGTTCAAAATGTGAACATTAGAAATCTTAGTGGGACCGACTCGAACAACTCGGCGGGACAAATGTGCTAGGGCTAGGGCAAAACCTCATCTCGGTGACGCCGATTGGTTGAACTCGGTGAGACCGATTTCAACAAAGAGCATCCAGAGAGTTGGTTAGGCAATTTTGATGGGACCGATCGCTCATTTTGGTGAGACCGAAATGTTCCAAAAGGAAACAGAGAGTTTGCAAGGCCATCTCGGTGAGACCGAGATCCTTATTGGTCTGACCGAACTGTTAGGGTTTCTAGCAGTGGCTATGTCATATGAACTCGATGGTGCCGGATAGAAAGAATCGGTGAGGCCGAGTTTTACTTAGGGTTTTGGACATATTTTGAAATGAGAAAGTGGTTGAGGGATTTTGAGCAAGTAGACCATTAAGCAACACCTCATCCCCTTTTAATAGTATTGGCTTTCCTATGGAATCAATGTGGCCTTGCCTAACTTAAATGTAAATGAAGAGTCTTGAGCTTTAGCCAATGCATGTCCTTGACACCTTGAAGGGGTTCCACATCCTCTTGTCCTTTCCACGCCATTGTTGAACTTATCAGAAATACACTAGATAAAAGCATTAGTCCAACAAGAGATATGTTGACATTAATTACCAAAATCACCCAAGGAGCACTTGTGCTTTCAAAACTGCATGATCATCTCATCATTCCACTTGGTTAATTTCTGCCCAACAAACTTGTCAACTCCGGTGATTCTGTAACTCTCATGAACATGGGGGAATAGTCTTTCTTAGCATCAATATACTTCGAGTCCACCCATTTCATGCCAATGACTACAGGTTTCTTGTCCAGCAACACCGTCTCATAAAAATCTTGTTGTTCCCTAGTGTGGAAATGGTAATCACAAGCCGTCCGTCTCCTTGTAGAATATGGATCAACTTTTCTCCATTCTATCAGTCCATTGTCCTTTTGAGCTTCATATTGTCAGCAACTGGATGAGCATCATTGTGATCTGGGATCTTGGGCTTCAATTTCCTGAGCATTAGTGGCTCCTCATCTTCCTGAACCTCAGGCACTGGGGCCTTGTTCTTCTGAGAGGCTGGAATGTTTCTGGTTAACCTCTTGGGGGCAGAAGTCTTAGGAATGGACTTGGCCTTAGAGGGGGCAGCAAATGATTTCATGGCATGTCCCATGAGTTTCTAAGTTTTAGTAGGTGGTGCTGCATCTTGCTCCTCCTCCTCCTCCTCCTCTTCTTCTTCATCATTATCATCATCATCGTCCCTCCTCATGTAAGGCTTCCCAAGAACTGTGTCTATAGTCTCCCTAGCCCTCTTCTTCTTCTCACCAGGAGCTTCCTCATCTCTTGGATCCTCAAGCGTGAACTCCATGGTCTCCTGGACAAGTGAAGCTTTCCGTGGTTTTGAAGTGGGAACTCTCTTCTTCTGTTTTGGATTGGAAGAGGATGCTGAGGCACATTCCTTCCTAACCACAGACTTCTTCTTTGAAGTGGCCTCATCTGCAATGAACTCATCATCCTCACCGTCTGAGGTTCTCTTATTCCTTGTTCTGGTGGCAGCTTGTGGCAGATTGCTTAGAGTACTTCTGCTGCCTTCCTCATATCTCTCATTAGGATTAGATCCCTCACTAAGATCAACATCTCGCTTATCCCTATTCTATCAATCACTGGCACTAGACATCTTGCAGACACTGACCCTGTGAATAGATGGATACATATAGAGTAGATGAACATCACAAAATGCAGACATTTTTAAAATTTTGAGTCTAAACTTTAGTTTTAGCTTTTCACATAATTCATTTCGGAGCTACCGAGTTGATCATCTCGGTCACACCAAAGCATACCTAGAACCTGAACACACAATTTAGGCATGACCGAGTTGTGGTTCGGTGGCTTTGGGATGCTAGGGTTCACTGAGATTTTACTTTCAGTCTCACCGATTAGTACGTTTCGGTGGAACCGTGTTGTACCAGTGCAATGGCCAAAGACAATCGGTGGGACCGAAAATTTTGTTTCGGTCTGAGATGAGTCGACGGAAACCTAAACCTAAATTTTTTCATCGAATCTATTCTAACGGATTTCTCTAGTGTATAGATGAATCTCATGCGTGGCAAGATACTAGGCAGAATCCTTGTGCATTGAATCGGAAAGGGGATAGCACGAGGAGATTAAATCATACCCTAACTCAGTGACAATCCTCTAAGGCGACAACAGGGTTGGATAATCCCATTGACGGCAACGGAGACCTGGCGTAGAGATGCACAAGCGAAGACGGCGATGATCTGGAGACCAAGGGGCGGAAGCAATGGGGTGCGAGCGCGTGAGGTTTGAATAAATTTCCAAACATATGGTCCGCGAGATTATATACCCATGTGCTATCAGTGACACCGAGTGCAACAAATCGATGGCACCGAGATGCAAAACTAAAAGCAGTTACAGGAACTCGGTGAGACCGAGTTGGTCTAATCGACAACACCGAGATGGAAAACTTAGATCAATCTGTTCATTTCGGTGTGATCGAGTAGGAATTGTTGGTCTTACCGAAATGCATTAGAAGGTTTTGGCAGGCAGCCCTTGTCGGATCGGTGACTTCGGGTGCCCCTCACCCAGAGGGTCCAAAAAGACTTGTTCAAATTTTGTGATGTAGCATGAATAGAATTTGAGACCTGAAGAGCATAGATAGCTAGAGAAAGTTCTTAGGCATTCTTGCACATCCATTTGGCCAATATAAACCAAACAATAAAAACAACAAATGAATGTCCTTGAATGAAGAAAATATGCAACCAACAAGCTCACACAATAAGATAGCAAATAAAATATGATTCAAGGCATGCACAAATAATTCTAGTATCTATCAAGCAATTGGCAATGAAGAAGTCATCTATATATGAGTATATTGACTTAGGAGTCAAATGAGAATATTTGATCATAGGTGATACTCATCGTTTAAGCACAAGTGGGGTTACCACTTTTTCCTAATGCATTAATGTGTTCACACCATTGGAGTTGCCTTAGCTCAATTTTTAGAGCAAAGCTCCACCTAGATGTGATCTCCCCCCTAAGAGGGATGAACTAACCTTGGGTTTTATCGATGATGACTTCATGTAGATAGTGAAGAAGTGGATGCTTAATGTTGGTGTAGATAATTTGGAGCAATCCCTTGGAGTGTTGCACTTTCAATGCCTACATGGGTTAGTCCCACAAGGAACATGCAAGAATATGCATAGACATAGAGTGAATTGCACATGTGATGATGTCCATGAAAGCATTAGGTTACCTTGTCCCTTGACTTAACAACGAGAGGGTTTGTAACTCCATGAAATTGATGCAAGATATGAAAGCTGATTACATAAGTCCTTGACAATATGAATATGAGTGAAGTATGTTGGCGGAGTCATCCTCAAGAACACTTTGTTGTTGTTCTTTAGGATCCACATCAACTTGATGGGAATCCTTAGAATCATAGTCAAACTTGATGACGTAGAACATAATGTAGTCTTGGGAACCCACTTGACCATGGCCTTAGGAGCTTCTTCAAATGAGTCAAGCTAGTCATTGCCTTTTAGCATGTGGTCTTGTGGAGGAAGATCATATTGAGCTTGAATTCCCTCAAGAGAAGCGGGGTAATACTTATCTTGTTGAGGAACAAACTTCGTCTTAGGGTATTGATCTTCTTCCCATTCAACTCCATTGGCATTAAACTTTCATTCAAAACCAACACCTTGATTCTTCAGGTGTGTTCCTTGCTTTCGTACAATTTACTCAAATTGCTTAATCCCGGAAAGACTCTTGTAAACACCTTTCTCTCAAATTCCCTTCAATAAGCTATTTTCTTGCTCAAGTGTGACTTGTCTAAGAAAATCATTAGTGAGAATTACTAGAAGCAACAACATTGGATTTAGCATCGTTATTGTTACTACTAGAAGAACAATCTTTCTTGTTCTTGTTGCTAGATTTTACTTGTGGCATATAAGTAGACAGGAGGACACGTTTGGCAATGTAAGAACTCTTCTTTCGAAGGTCATCATTGATAGCTTTTAGAAACCCATGCTCTTGCTCTAAATTTAGCTTCTCGAAGCATAGCTTCTCATGAGTTTTTAGGATCTCTCTATGATCCTCTAGAGTTGTTTCATGAGCTAACTTAATAATGTTTAGTTCTTTTGTTAGACACTCAATTTCCTTATTATCATTTTCATTAGTTTCATCTCAACTATCATGATTACTAGCAAGTTCATCATAGTTTTCATCACTAGTTTTGTCAACAAGTAACTCGTCATCACCTAGCAAATCATCTTCATCACTATTGAAATAAAGATACACGGGGTGTGATACCTTGGGGCCTTTAGCCATGAAGAAACTGCCAATTCCTTCATTTGGTGAGTCAAATATGTCGTAGGAGTTGGATGACACGAGTAATTCCGGCAACACCTTCATCTTGACTATAGTCGGAGTCGGAGTCATAACTTCTCTCAGAGTGAGTGTCGGAATCGGATCCAGAAATCCATTCACCATTGTAAGCTTGATGTCTTCGTCTTGTCTAGCTCTTTGATGACGTGTCTATCCTTGTATCCTTGCTTCTTTGGGAGGATCTTCAATCATAGCGATCATTTCTACTCATTCTCTCTCTATGAGGTGATTCGTCTCTTTTACTTCTCCTTTTGGGTGAATCTTCTCTTTTCTTGTAGGGATCCGTACACTCATTGGAATAGTGTCCGGGTCTTCCATAAATGTAGCAATAATGATCATGACTAGAAGATCTTTTGTAATTTTTGGATCTTAACTTGGAGCTTCTATCTTTGCTTCGATTCTTGTAGAATTTGTGGAAGTTCTGCATCATTAGGCTCAATTCTTCATTGAAGACATGTTTCTCACTTGATGTTGTGGGAGCATCACATGAAGCTTTGTATGCACCACTAGACTTGTTGTGGAGATCTTCCTTATCCTCGAGTGACAACTCTTGAGCAATAATTCTACCAATGACTTTTATAGGCTTGAGATCTTTGTAGTTGGGCATCATTTGGATCAATATGCACAAGGTATCACATTTTCCATCCAAGGCTCTAAGAATCTTCTTTATGATGAATCCGTCGGTCATTTCTTCACTTCCTAAGGCGGCAATCTCATTTGTGATGATAGCAATCATAGAGTACATTTGGCGACTCCTTCACCATCCTTCATATTGAACTTGTCAAGTTGACTTTGAAGCACATTCAACTTGGATTCCTTGACGGACTCGGTAATTTCATGCATATCAACCAAAGTATTCCAAATTTCCTTCGCATTCTCAAGACGACTAATTTTTTTGAATTCTTCGGGATACAATCCATTGAAGAGGGTATCACAAGCTTGAGCATTGATTGCAACATCCTCATTTCTTCTGATGACTCTTCACAATCCGGTTCTTTGCCACACTCAAATAATTCACCTTGTAAGATAATACGAACAACAACCCAAACGGCGGGGTTATGACCAAGAATGTGCATTTTCATCTTATGCTTCCAACTTGCAAAATTAGTACCATCAAAGTAAGGACATCTAAAGTGATAATTACCCTCACTAGAGGCCATACTCTCCTAGGTTGTGAAACCAAGGCTATGGAAATCAAGGCCAACGGAGACCAAAGCTCTGATACCACTTGCAGGATCGAAAGTATGTCTAGAGGGGGGTGATTAGACTACTTGACTAAATATAATCTATCATTTTCCCAATTTTAGTTGTGGGCAGATTTTAGCAAGTTGTACAAGTCGAGCAGTCTACCTACACATGCAATTCTAATAGTCTAGCAGTGGAGAGTAGAACATTGCACATGATGGTAAAGGGAAGGGTTTGGAGAAAGCAAACGCAGCGGAGACACGATTTTTTTGGCGTGGTTCCGATAGGTGGTGCTATGGTACGTCAACGCTAATGGAGACTTCAACCCGCGAAGGGTAACGACTATGCGAGTCCACGAAGAAGCAACCTTGTCTATCCCGCCATGGCCATCGTGTTGGGCTCTACCATAGGGTGTGTCGACTGCAAATTAAAACTTTCCTACACGCAGAACATCTAGGAACAAGCTAAGGTATATGGATCACAAATCGTTACGACTAGACGCGTTGTGCCATGCGGTGTGTATAGCTGGGGTAGCGCGTTCCCGGAGTCGTCTCCTCCTTGCCGATCTACCACATAGCCGATCGGATCCCTCGAACAGGTTTGCCGGAGAGGCACAAGTGCACCGCCTCTAACGTTATCCCCGCGCGCAGGGGGAGCGTCGTGCGGCGGACTGCTAGGTTCAATCACACAATCGGTAGCGAGTGGAGGTGGCTAGTTGCAACACATGAAAAGCCCTAACAATGGCACCGAAGCGATCAAATCGATACGTGTGCCGCACCTCCACTATGTATAGGCATCGGTCACGGGCTCAACACTTTGGCCTTGCACGGATCCTAAAGCTCAAAGTCTACTCGGTCACATTCCAAGTCCAGCTCAGATCATATCCGCTCAGTGTCCTTGTAACCGACCTCGTAGGTTCATTCCCTTAAGCGCGGGACCCCTTAGATTCAAGTTGGCTTGGTCGCAGTTCAGATCACCTCCGATCTGCCGATTGGTAGCGGCCTCTAGCAAGGCAGGCCGACCACCAAGTAGACTATGAAGCTGGTTAGACGAACATGTAAAACATGTCACACTTGTTTTCCCTTTGCCACATGATATATGTTGTCGGGCTCAAGGCGAGTCTGTCACCCTTTTTCTAGCCTGACCTCTTTCTCATTCCAATGATGCCGACCCAAACCGCATTATCTCATAATACTTGTCGCATGGCCATGCTTATCTTGGTTGGATCACACGAGGGGCCCAGAGTATATCTCTCCTGATCTGAGTGGCAAATCCCATCTTGCTCGACCATGTCTCGCAACATGGGTCTGGACAAGCCCGGAATCTACCTTTATAACTACCTAATTATGGAGTAGCGTTTGGTCGGCCCAAAGCAAGTCAATCACCATCCCAAGTACATGTGTCAGCTTAGGTCTTAGGACACAGAATGTATGTTGTACTAGAGACTCACAGATGACAAATCGTTGTGTCTCATAGTTGGGTGTGCCTGACTTGGATCTTATCTCGACTCATATCCGACTACATCTAATCCGACCAGACCTTTGCAAGTCCATATTATCCGGTTAGCATCCCATGCTCCATGGCTAGTGAGACCGAGCCATCCACCATGTCATATGCTAGTCTAGTCCGACGTGTGCCCACACGTCACTTGCAACTCAGGACAATTTAGGATGTATCATACAACATAAGATCTCAGAGACAAGTCACGTACTTGCCAACAAGTATCATTTATTACATCCAAGGACTATATTTATTCATAAACACATAGGAAATATCATCATACATGATTGCCTCTTGGGCATATCTCCAACACATCGTCCACAAAGGACTTGCATCACTCTGGTAAATCTTCACGAATTACACAATCCCTTGCCCTTACAAACTTCTTGGTTCAACTCCTTGATGTGTTGGAGGCTCCCAAGAAACACCTAACCAATTTAGGAGAAACCACTCTCCAAAATGTAATAGACGATGTGTTGATGATGAACTCCTTGCTCTTGTGCTTCAAATGATAGTCAACACTCAACTCTTTCTCACGGATTTGGACATGGTGAAAGAAGAAGTGGAGTGGAAATCAACTTGTCGAAGACAAGAAATCAAGATTCTTGTGGTAGGATTGGAATGTCTTGATCTCAACACATGAGTAGGTGGTTCTTTTTCACACACGAACACGTCACCGTGTACCTCCAACACCGAGGGTGATGCATCGTAGCTCACGTCGAAAGAGACCTGTCCAGAAGCGCGATACGCAAGCAATTCAACATGCGCCTTTGAGGACACGAAACCCCACACGCCCAGGAGAGACCCCGTTAGGGCGTGCGGCTGAAATGGGCTGTCCTAGGTCGACCTGATCGCCCCTAGGGCCCCAATGTCCTCTGCCCTGCATACGAAGGACGAAAGAAGAACGAGGAAGAAGAAGAACGAGGGAGAAGATAAAAGTAAAGGTAAACATGATAGATAGATTTGACGTATTTTGTGTTGCTCAATCGGCCGTCACCTCCTATCTATATAACAGGCGAATGGACTTCCCGTACAAGGACTTCCCTAGCCATCTGAAATCATCAAAACCTAATAAAACACGGACTATTCACGACCTCCGGCCCGGATGATCCGGCCTAGCCTAGTTTTTTGACTGGAGCTCCCTAATTGGACTGTAACTTTTGCATACAAACACCGATTAAGATGATTTGTATATCAAAATCAACCACTGCGGCAAGACGCACAACTTTGATGTTGCAAAGTTTTCGATTTAAGGGTGTTTCATGCTATTTTCTAACATCTATAGCAGAAAAAAGCGGTCCGGACTTCCGGATCCTTGCCCGGATCGTCTGGCCTTTACCCAGATCATCTAGGACTACAACCTGATCATCCAGATTCACTTTTTAGTTTATGTTGTTTGGGTCATTTACTAGGCCTCTAGCCAGATGATCTGGACCCCGGTCGGATGATCCGGCCAAACACTACTGCATCGCACGGTTTTGGCTGTAGAATTCACATACAACCTCACATGGAGATGATTTTTATATCAAAATCTTCTGCTTTGATGATACGAAGAACTTTGCAGATGAATTTTTTTCCATACGATTGTGTCATTAAAAAATCTGGTGTCAACACATGCCCCCCTATTAAATGGCAAAGCTTGTGTGCCGAAAATAACTTGCAATACATTAGTCTAAGGACAATGTCAACACTCCATTGGCCATTTATATGTCCTTAGGGCAATAATTTCGTATTGGCCATGTCTTCGCTTAGGGCGATAGTTATATATCGGCCACTTTAATTAGCAACAAAAGACAGCTAATCGAATGTATAGTGATGTAATGCCCAGGATGGGACTATACCTCCTACGTGTCGAGGCACGACTTAAAGGTATAAGCCCATTCTGGAATGATCTCAAGTTTGGTATCTTTGCACATCTCATGTAAAAATAGGGATGAAAGCGAAAAGATAGTTGGCTTACACTCGTCACGTCACACAATTCAATACATATCCAAACATCATTCAAAACATCACAACCCGTCTACGGGTGAAGATCCAAATGAAAGATACCAAACATACATAAAACCACAGGTCTGAATCGCCCCTAGTAGAAACCTCTACTGATCGTCGGGATAGTGCACATAGTAACGGCTACGGTCCTCGTCGTACTCCCAGTACAACTCGGTGCCGTCACTTGAATAGATCGCCTGAGTACCTGCATCTGGTGTGGTGTAGAATCTGTGAGCCACAGAGGAATCAACAATCCCATTCCCGGGTAACACAACTATCCAAGCCTTGGGTGTGGAACAAGGCTGAAGAAAGAACAAGAGGTTGCAGCAGCACTAGCACTAGCTTACGTAAAAGAGAGCGAGAAGAGAAGTGCCTCGGACGATAAGATGATCACGAAGTGATGCTAACTAAAACACGACAAACATAACCCCACCGTGTTCACTTCCCGAACCCCTTTCGGAAAATGACCGTCACGGTACTCACGCTGGTAGTGTGTCTTGAACATGGTGTCAAGTTTTCTACAACCGGATATTAACACATTCCCATCTGCCACATAACCGCGGGCACGGCTTTCGAAAGTTCAAAACCCTGCAGGGGTATTCCAACTTGGCTCATGACAAGCCCACGATCCGCGGAGCCGCAACTCTAAGGTGGGAAGGCCCGAGTATCCTCGGAATCCCGTGCTCAAGATACTCCGACTAAGGTAAGACTAATCCAGCAAATCCTCCCGGCGTGCCGACACCCTGACAATAGCCGCGCGTATCTAGTCTCAGGCCACGACCGGATGGGCAATTCTACAGGTTATACCAGATACCTCGGGTTTCCCCAAGGCAGCCCCGCAGAACCCCCGGTTTGGACCAACACTCATGAGGAGCACTGGCCTGGGGGTTGTTGATTAAATAAAAAGGGATAGCTAGTCCCTATGCAAGTTTTTAGTTATTAGGCAAATAGTACCAATGTTGGGACTTGCTGGAAAAGCCTTAGCGCTAAGCGGTTTATCGAGGGGGTCCCGTAACCCCAACCGTGTGAGGAACGCATAATCAAGGAACATAACACCGGTTTATACGGTTCCTAGGGCGGCATGAGTGGAACAAATCACCAAGCAAGAGGCTTAGCCTTCCACCCATTACCAATATATAGATGATTTCATTAAAGAGTTATTATAGTGTGATATCCCAACAAGCTTCAACATGAAGCAAGAATCTTCAAACCTTCTCCTGCAACTAGCAATGCTATAAGAGGGGCTGAGCGAAGCGTACTTAGCCAATCAAAGGTTTGCATAGGTAGGGTGGTAAGACAGATTCATGGTTACAATAGGAGCCTGACAGGAAAACATGGGCATCGAGGCAATAAGCTAAAGAGCGAGACTTCTAGCAATAGGCAAAGATAGTAATGATATCTGGGTTAGGTCATCTTGCCTGTCGAGTCGTCAATGGGATCGTAAGAGAGCTCCTCGTTCTCAACCTCGGTAGTAACCTCGTTCTCGTACTCGTACTCGGCTTCCGGCTCTACTCAACACAAAACACACGAGGCACGAAATCAACAAGATGCAATGCGCAAACCACAGGATGCATGACTGATGCACTAAGGAAGCACTACAGATGCACTTAGGATGCATAGAAAGTCAACATAGGAAGCACATAGATACACCACAAGGAACATGACAATGTGCATCAAGCAAGATACTTCAAAACATGTTAACAAGAGGATATTATGAATCTACATTCAAAAACACCCAAGTTTCATATAGGACTTGCTCAAAACGGAGCAACGGGCTAAAAGATACACCCGAAACAAGAAACATGCAAAAGCTGAAATTAACAGCCACATAGCAACTTCGGAGCAAGAAATATATACTCTACAACACTCGAACATCATGACAAGGAGCATGGACATAAAGTATACATCTCCTACAGCAAACAATTCCATTGGAGCATCTCAATAGGAGGCATGGATCAATAGCAACAAGCTAAAACATATTGAACATGACAACAAAAACCTGACAGCAGTATTTTATAGAAACTTGGGAGCAAGAGTTAAATATGCTACAGCCACCCAAATGAGCATGTGAGAGCATGAATGGATAGCCAACAACATATACAACAAGTAATCATCAATAGTCACCCCAAAACTAGCATGGGTTTGCCTAGAACAACAAGCAAACATGGCACCTGGAAATTACATAATCCAGACTTTGTGAAATTTCACTAAGTGTTAAAACAACAGTAATATCATGGCATGTTTGTGAGCAAGTTTAAGTCATCTCAAAGCATAACATGGCAAGTGGTTTGCACCACAGCAAAGTACACATGATGGGGAGTCCAAAACATATAAGCATGCAACAAGGGGACAACCACATCAATAGCAACGAGCTCCTCTACTAGGCATCTCGTAACAATTTTAACAACCTAACAGCCACAAGCACTCTTGCAAAGGAGATAAACATGGAAATATGAAATCTATCATGCAAGCTAAAGCAACCAACATGTAGAGAATCTCATGATGAACATGTGGACATATCATTTGCTTCATTTGGATAAACATGCATCAAGTTATCACATATCAAACATGGCATGAAAACAACTAATAGCAGCAGATTATGACAAGTAGCAATCTTCTCATGAATATTAAGACATCTAGATGACCTCAAACATGCATGGCACAATGGAACAAAACATAGTACAAGTCACCACAATCATTTTGACATATCATATGCACAAAACGGATAAGCACAGCAAAAGTTATCCTCATCACAAATATGCATCAGACAGTGAGAAACACTAGGGACTTAGAAGAAAAACACGAAGTCAACCTACTGCAGTCAAACAGGCGCGGATCTGGGTCAAACGGGTCGCGGATCGGGCAGCGAGCGCCGGGTCGGATCCACCGGCCCGTTAGGGTTCGCAGGCCGCCAGATCGTATCGAGGCTCCTCCTCGATCAGATCGGGAAGCGGCTGGCTTCGATCCTGCCGGCTGGAAGGAGGAAGGGCGACGACGGGCCCGGGCGCCCGGCCGGCGGCGAGGGTCGGCGGCCCGGCGGCGAGCTGGCTGGCCAGCGGCGAGAGGACGGAGGCCGGGCGCGGCGGTGGCTGGAGGGGCGCCGGAGCGGCGAGATCCCGGCGGCGGAAGCTCGGGGCGCGGCCGGAGGGCGGAGGGTCAGCGACCGGAGGGTGGCCGAAGGGCGCGGTAGCGGCGAGGAGGCGAGGTCCGGCCGGCGGTGAGAGGAAGAAGACGGAGGGTGCGGCTCGGCCCAGATCTGTGCGGCGGCGGGCCGGCGCTGGGCCCCATGGGCCCACGCGGCGGGTGGAAGCACGGCAGTGGAAGCACGACTGGGTGGCGGAGGAAGCACGGCTCGGCAACGGTGGAAGCATGGCGCGGCAACGGTGGAAGCACAACTCGGCAACGGTGGAAACACTAGGGTTTTGGACGCAAAATTGGAGGGGGTGGACGTTTATATAGGCACAACGAGCTAGGGTAGTCCAAATGAGGAGAGGTTTTCGGCCACGAGATCACAATTGAATGGCCTATATGAAGGGAAGGGTTTGAGCTGGGTTGGTGGGCTGTTGGAGGGGTTTCTTGGGCCTCAAAGAGGAGGTACTTTTAGCCCACGAGGATACCCGTTGGAGTATCAAACAAACTCCAAACGCGACGCAACTTGACAGGCGGGTTACATGTATCAAAACAACATCGCACGACAAGTCTCACGCCAAACCGGAAACGTTACACGGCCAAACACAAAAGAAGGACTCGGGGAAGCCACGGGCATGTGTGAGAGCGTCGGAACTCGAAACGGACAACGAGAAGAAACGAGTGGGACCGGATGCAAACGACACACAAATGCAATGCAATGCACATGACAACATGACATGGATGGATGCACACACGCACACGACAAAACGACGAAAACCCGAAAAGACGAAGAACCCGGAATGGAACTGATGAAGCCAAAGTTATATATTGCCAAAAAGGGAAAGTATTACATTCTAGGCATTACAAACTCTCCTCTACTACGAAAAGATCTCGTCCCGAGATCTAGGACTGGAAGAAGGAAGGGTACTCGGAACGAAGGTGATCTTCTCATTCCCACGTAGCTTCTCGGTCGGTATGGTGTGACCACTTGACTTTCAAGAACTTGATTGACTTGTTGCGGGTCTTGCGCTCGGTTTCTTCGAGAATAGCAACGTGATGCTCTCGGTAAGACAAGTCTTGTTGAAGATCAATCTCCTCAAACGGAATGGTGTGTTCAGGTGTCTTGAAGCACTTAAGGAGTTGAGACACATGAAACACATCATGAACATTAGCGAAGTTGGAAGGGAGCTCAAGTTGATAGGCTAGATCGCCTCTTTTGCCAAGGATCTTGAAAGGGCCCACGTATCTAGGAGCAAGCTTTCCTTTGATACCGAATCTTTGGGTGCCTTTCATAGGAGAAACACCGAGATAGACATGATCCCCAATGTTGAAGGCCAAATCACGATGCTGGCCGTCATAGTAGCTCTTCTCACGCGACTGAGTGGCCTTGAGATTCTCACGTATGACTTTGCACATTTCTTCGGCTTCTGAGATCAAGTCATTGCCAAGAAGTTGACGTTCACCAGTCTCGGACCAGTTGAGAGGGGTACGTCACTTTCTACCATAGAGGATTTCAAACGGAGCTTTGCCGACACTTGCTTGGAAACTGTTGTTGTAAGAGAACTCGGCAAACGGAAGGCAATCTTCCCATTTCATGCCAAAAGATATGACACAGGCTCTGAGCATGTCTTCTAGAATCTGATTCACTCTCTCGACTTGACCACTAGTCTGAGGGTGAAATGCAGTGCTGAAACGAATCTTAGTGCCCATGGCAGACTGAAAGGAGTCCCAGAACTTGGAAGTGAACAAACTTCCACGGTCTGAGGAGATAACTTGAGGAATGCCATGTAAGGACACAATTCTGGAAGTGTACAACTCTGCCAGTTGGGCTGCATTGATGGATTCTTTGACTGGAAGGAAGTGAGCGACTTTGGTAAGCTTGTTAATCACCACAAAGATAAAATCATTCCCTCTCTTGGACTTAGGAAAGCCAGTGAAGAAATCCATTTCAATGTGGTCGAATTTCCACTCGGGAATAGGAAGAGGTTGGAGAAGACCGGCTGGACATTGATGCTCTGCCTTCACTCTTCTGCAGACATCACATTCATTCACGAATTGGGCAATCTCCCTTTTCATGCGTGTCCACCAGTAAGATTGCTTGAGGTCTTGGTACATCTTGGAACTTCCAGGATGAATCGACAGGAGGGAATCATGTGCCTCGTCCATTATGAGCTTCCTGAGATCACCTTTGGGAACCACAAGTCTGTCCTCAAAGAACAAGGTATCTCTCTCATCAACGCGATAGCACTTGTATTTGGGAGTACCCTTTGCAATACCATGTTTCACTTTCTGCACCATAGAATCACTGAGTTGGGCCTCACGAATCTTATCTTCCAAGGTAGGAGCAACTTGAAGATTTGCAAGAAAGCCTTGCGGAACAACTTGGAGGTTGAGCTTCCTGAATGCTTCACAAAGCTCAGGCTGAAACGGCTTGATAAGGAGACTGTTGCAATATGCCTTTCTGCTCAAAGCATCTGCAATGACATTTGCCTTGCCAGGTGTGTATTCGATGCTTGGATCATACTCTTGGATCATTTCAACTCAACGAGTCTGGCGAAGGTTCAGGTTCGGCTGTGTGAAGATGTACTTCAAGCTCTTGTGATCGGTGAAGATGTCGACTTTTCTGCCCAACAGAAGGTGTCTCCCCATAATCAAAGCGTGTACCACAACTGCTAGTTCTAGATCATGTGTGGGGTAGTTCTTCTCACTTGGCTTCAGTTGACGAGAAGTGTATGCTACAATTTTCTTGTCCTGCATTAGCACACCACCAAGTCCTTGAAGAGAAGCATCACAGAATACTTCGTAGGGCTTGGACTCATCTGGAGGACTGAGAACTGGAGCAGAGATGAGCTTTTCTTTGAGAGTTTTGAATGCCACATCACAATCTGGAGACCAGTTGTACTTGACATTCTTCTGCAGCAAGTTGGAAAGAGGCTTGGCAATCTTAGAGAAGTTCTCAACGAACCTTCTGAAATAGCTAGCAAGGCCAAGGAAGGTTCGGAGTTGCTTGACGTTCTTAGGAGGTTCCCAGTTGACAATCGCTTCAACTTTCTCGGGGTTCACAGCAATACCGTCAGCGGAGATGATATGGCCCAGATACAAGACCTTATCGATCCAGAATTCGCACTTGGAGAACTTGGCATATAACTTATGTTCACGGAGTCTGTCGAGAACCAGACGGAGGTGCTTTTCGTGATACTCTTCATTCTTGGAGAATACCAAGATGTCATCCAGATACGCAAGCACAAACTCGTTGGTGTAGGGGTTGAAAATGTAGTGCATCATCCTCGAGAAGGTAGGTGGAGCATTAGCGAGGCCAAAAGACATGACTGTATACTCATAGGAGCCGTAGCTCGTTCTGAACGCAGTCTTGTGGATATCTTCTTCACGAATGCGAATTTGGTGATAACCCATTCGGAGATCGAGCTTTGAGAACACTTTAGCTCCTTTGAGCTGCTCGAACAATTCATTGATGTTGGTGAGCGGATACTTGTTCTTTATTGTCTTCTTGTTCAATCGCCGGTAATCAACGCAGAGGCGCTCCGTGCCATCCTTCTTCTTGACAAATAAGACACCACAGCCCCAAGGAGACATACTAGGCCTGATCAGACCCATACGCTCTTGTTCATCAAGCTGTTTCTTCAACTCCTTCAACTCTTCAGGGGAGAGCTTGTACGGACGCCGGCATGCTGGCTCAGTACCTGGCTCGAGTTCAATGACGAATTCAACTTGACCATGTGGAGGCATGCATGGAAGCTCTTCAGGGAAAACGTCTTCGTATTCGTTAACCACTGGAATTTGAGAGATGGCATTAATCTCGCCCTTGTCATTGAGAGAGAAAAGCCTGATTGTGTTATCCCGAGAGGCGAAGATAATCACGTCTTCATTAGGATGAGTAATCTTGACTTCCTTATTTGCACAATCAATGTGAGCATCATGCTGAGAAAGCCAATCCATCCCGAGAATTAAATCAATGTCGGAGTTGCCGAGAACCACCAGAGAGGCCAGAAAGCGGTAATCACCCAAGCGAATAGATACATCCGGAGCATACAAGCTAGAATGCATCTGTTTTGCCGGAGAAGATATTGCTAATTGCCTTGGTAAAGCTGCTGTGTTCACATTATGCTTGGATGCAAATAGATATGACATGAAAGAATGTGATGGACCCGAATCAAACAACACTTTAACAGGCTTGAGATTGACTGGAAGATTACCAAGTATCACATCTGAAGAATTCTCTGCCTGAGCTGCATTCATCAGATTCACTCTTGCAACCTTCAGATCATGCTTGACAATAGCAGTGCTGACATGTGGAGGAGGCGGAAGGCGCGTTTGAGTACACTTGTTGGCATAGTGACCCTTCTTGCCACACTTGTTGCAAACCACTTATGAGAGAGGACGGTAGTGAGGAGCACTTGACTTGGAAGCTTGAGATTGATTCTTTGACTGGTTGCTTGGGTTGGGTGGGTAGGAGAAACCATGGCCACCAGAGTTGTTGTTGTTGTTGTAGGGAGCTCGGATCACTGGAGGAGGTGGAAGCCAAAATTTCTGTTGCTTCGCGACCACTTGAGAAGATGAGGAGGAGTGAACAACATCTCTAATCCTCTTTTTGGAAGCTTCCATCTTGAGCTGGGCTGCCTCTTGCTTAAGTGCCATGTTATAGAATTTGTCAAACTCATCAAGCTCGAACAAGGTGAGAGCAAGTTGGAGTTCATCCTTCAGACCACCACGGAACTGATAGATTTTGCTCTTGGCATCTGGGATGTCTTGCTTGGCATAGCGGGCAAGGTTCTGGAACTTGACATTATATTGGTGGACAGTCATTGAGCCTTGCTTCAGGTTGCGGAATTGCTCACGCATACCCTCGATGACACTTGTTAGAATGTGGTGAGAGCAAAAGTCCTTGCAGAAATCATCCCAGGAGATTTCACGCCCTTCTCTGGAGTCTTTGTACTGCTGCCACCAATCAGCTGCTTCGTCCTTGAGTTGGAAGGCTGCAAACTTCACATAGTCCTCAGGCCTGACGTAACTGCACTCAAAATGCTTCTTGATATCTGTTATCCAGTCTTCAGCATCGAGAGGGTCCACGCAGTAACTGAAAGCCTTTGGTTGATTTGCCAAGAACTGGTTGAGTGTAGCAAAGTGCTGTTGGTTGAACAAATTGCCTTGGTTCCCATGAGCACCCTGATTTGCTTGCATTTGTTGCATCATCTGCATAAGCATCTGGGTGTTCTGGTTCGTAGTTTGCATAATTTCTCTCCAGGCCTCAGACGGAGGAGGAGGGGAAGGAGGACGATCAGGAACCTCTTCACCCTCTGGGTTAGAGTTGGGAACCTTTTTAGGAGCCATCCATAAAGAGATGACCACTATTAGCCATTTGATTGAAAGAAGATATAAGCTGAATCAACGGCTAGAAATTGCAACATAGTCTTCACAAGAATCATTCGAACAAGAGGAACGAATGAAATTTCCAGTTTAATAGTAACAACAATCTTCACGAGAAGCCACCTGGGAGACAAAAGGGTAAATAAGAAAACAACAAGGTGCAGATAGAACAAATACAAGATAGGAGCTTCGTTCGACATATTCGTGCTGAAAGCTTATGGAACGTGTTACGAAAGGGTTTTGCAATCCCCGGATCAGCATAGCCAAGGACCCTTTAAGATGCAACTCCCGATCGGAACAACGGCCATAAAACCACTTCACTCAATGTAGAACCCCGAACTCCATATCCTGCATTTGTTGGAAGAATGCCTACGAGCTACTAGATGAACCCACCTATTAATTTCCGAAAGTTTCCAGTTATGCAATCAGGTGTTGGTGATACAGGCGAAGCATCGCGCACTCAACTCTAATCCTACATCCAGCTGTATCCATCCTTCAACACATAACCAGTTATTTTCGGAAACCGTCTACCTCGGACCTTCGAAACGCATCTACTATACAAGCTATGGCAATACTCCCGAACTACCTCCCCAGTACTGGGTGATGTCGGGGTTATCTTGCCACTAACCGCATATGAGAGTTTTCGATGTCGGCCGTCTTAAGTATTCTAGAACTGCCGCGATATGTTTGTGACAACAACACCTCGGAGCTCAACTCCCCGGGACACTGCCACAACCCCTAATGATAGGAGGCATCGAGAACAATGTTCTCGTCACAAAGACATCGGAACAATCCAAACAATACTCGCGAGATTCCTAAAAAAAATTTGGTGCAATTTTTGAGAGTAGAAGAGGCAAGAGTAATCGTCAAGAGTCCTCACCAGAGTGAAAAGAGATGAGGAGCAAAGAAATCGTACTCTCCGATATAAATATAGGACTCAAAACATTTTAAGTGTGTGCCTAGACTCAACCGTCAACAATTCGATCAATCAGTGGGGGCTTCTAGGTCGGAGAAGGCTCTGATACCAACTTGTAATGCCCAGGATGGGACTATACCTCCTACGTGTCGAGGCACGACTTAAAGGTATAAGCCCATTCTGGAATGATCTCAAGTTTGGTATCTTTGCACATCTCATGTAAAAATAGGGATGAAAGCGAAAAGATAGTTGGCTTACACTCGCCACGTCACACAATTGATTACATATCCAAACATCATTCAAAACATCACAACCTGTCTATGGGTGAAGATCCAAATGGAAGATACCAAACATACATAAAACCACAGGTCTGAATCGCCCCTAGTAGAAACCTCTACTGATCGTCGGGATAGTGCACATAGTAACGGCTACGGTCCTCGTCGTACTCCCAGTACAGCTCGGTGCCGTCACTTGAATAGATCGCCTGAGTACCTGCATCTGTTGTGGTGTAGAATCTGTGAGCCACAGAGGACTCAGCAATCCCGTTCCCGGGTAACACAACTATCCAAGCCTTGGGTGTGGAACAAGGCTGAAGAAAGAACAAGAGGTTGCAGCAGCACTAGCACTAGCTTACGTAAAAGAGAGCGAGAAGAGAAGTGCCTCGGACGATAAGATGATCACGAAGTGATCCTAACTAAAACACGACAAACATAACCCCACCGTGTTCACTTCCCAAACCCCTTTCGGAAAATGACCATCACGGTACTCACGCTGGTAGTGTGTTCTGAACATGGTGTCAAGTTTTCTACAACCGGATATTAACAAATTCCCATCTGCCACATAACCGCGGGCACGGCTTTCGAAATTTAAAAACCCTGCAGGGGTGTTCCAACTTGGCCCATGACAAGCCCACGATCCGCGAAGTCGCAACTCCAAGGTGGGAAGGCCCGAGTATCCTCGGAATCCCGTGCTCAAGATACTCCGACTAAGGTAAGACTAATCCAACAAATCCTCCTGGCGTGCCGACACCCTGACAATAGCCGCGCGTATCTAGTCTCAGGCCACGACCGGATGGGCGATTCTACAGGTTATACCAGATACCTCGGGTTTCCCCAAGGCGGCCCCGCAGAACCCCCGGTTTGGACCAACACTCATGAGGAGCACTGGCCCGGGGGTTGTTGATTAAATAAAAAGGGATAGCTAGTCCCTATGCAAGTTTTTAGTTATTAGGCAAATAGTACCAAAGTTGGGACTTTCTGGAAAAGCCTTAGCGCTAAGCGGTTTATCGAGGGGGTCCCGTAACCCCAACCGTGTGAGGAACGCATAATCAAGGAACATAACACCGGTTTATACGGTTCCTAGGGCGGCATGAGTGGAACAAATCACCAAGCAAGAGGCTTAGCCTTCCACCCATTACCAATATATAGATGATTTCATTAAAGAGTTATTATAGTGTGATATCCCAACAAGCTTCAACATGAAGCAAGAATCTTCAAACCTTCTCCTTCAACTAGCAATGCTATAAGAGGGGCTGAGCGAAGCGTACTTAGCCAATCAAAGGTTTGCATAGGTAGGGTGGTTAGACAGATTCATGGTTACAATAGGAGGCTGACAGGAAAACATGGGCATCAAGGCAATAAGCTAAAGAGCAAGACTTCTAGCAATAGGCAAAGATAGTAATGATATCCGGGTCAGGTCATCTTGCCTGTCGAGTCGTCGATGGGATCGTAAGAGAGCTCCTCGTTCTCAACCTCGGTAGTATCCTCGTTCTCGTACTCGTACTCGACTTCCGGCTCTACTCAACACAAAACACACGAGGCACGAAATCAACAAGATGCAACGCGCAAACCACAGGATGCATGACTGATGCACTAAGGAAGCACTACAGATGAACTTAGGATGCACAGAAAGTCAACATAGGAAACACAAAGATACAGCACAAGGAACATGACAATGTGCATCAAGCAAGATACTTCAAAACATGTTAACAAGAGGATATTATGAATCTACATTCAAAAACACATAAGTTTCACATAGGACTTGCTCAAAACGGAGCAACGGGCTAAAATATACACCCGAAACAAGAAACATGCAAAAGATGGAATTAACAGCCACATAGCAACTTCGGAGCAAGAAATATATACTCTACAACACTCAAACATCATGACAAGGAGCATGGACATAAAGTAGACATCTCCTACAGCAAACAATTCCATTGGAGTATCTCCATAGGAGGCATGGATCAATAGCAACAAGCTAAAACATATGGAACATGACAACAAAAACCTGACAGCAGTATTTTATAGAAACTTGGGAGCAAGAGTTAAATATGCTACAACCACCCAAATGAGCATGTGAGAGCATGAATGGATATCCAACAACATATACACCAAGGAATCATCAATAGTCACCCCAAAACTAGCATGGATTTGCCTAGAACAACAAGCAAACATGGCATCTGGAAATTAAAGAATCCAGACTTAGTGAAATTTCACTAATTGTTAAAACAGCAGTAATATCATGGCATGTTTGTGAGCAAGTTTAAGTCATCTTAAAGCATAACATGGCAAGTGGTTTGCACCACAGCAAAGTACACATGATGGGGAGTCCAAAACATATAAGCATGCAACAAGAGGACAACCACATCAATAGCAACGAGCTCCTCAACTAGGCATCTCGTAACAAGTTTAACAACCTAACAGCCACAAGCACTCTTGCAAAGGAGATAAACATGGCAATATGAAATCTATCATGCAAGCTAAAGCAACCAACATGTAGAGAATCTCATGATGAACATGTGGACATATCATTTGCTTCATTTGGATAAACATGCATCAAGTTATCACATATCAAACATGGCATGAAAACCACTAATAGCAGGAGATTATGACAAGTAGCACTCTTCTCATGAAGATTAAGACATCTAGGTGACCTCAAACATGCATGGCACAATGGAACAAAACATAGTACAAGTCACCACGATCATTTTGACATATCATATGCACAAAACAGATAAGCATAGCAAAAGTTATCCTCGTCACAAATATGCATCAGACACTGAGAAACACTAGGGACTTAGAAGAAAAACACGAAGTCAACCTGCTGCGGTCAAACGGGCGCGGATCTGGGTCAAACGGGTCGCGGATCGGGCAGCGGGAGCCCGGTCGGATCCACCGGCCCGTTAGGGTTCGCAGGCCGCCAGATCGGATCGAGGCTCCTCCTCGATCGGATCGGGAAGCGGCTCCCCGAGCGGCTGGCTTCGATCCTGCTGGCTGGAAGGAGGAAGGGCGGCGATGGGCCCGGGCGCCCGGCCGGCGGCGAGGGTCGGCGGCCCGGCGGCGAGCTGGCTGGCTGGCGGCGAGAGGACGGAGGCCGGGCGCGGCGGCGGCTGGAGGGGCGCCGGAGCGGCGAGATCCCGGCGGCGGAAGCTCGGGGCGCGGCCGGAGGGCGGAGGGTCGGCGACCGGAGGGTGGCTGGAGGTCGCGGCGGCGGCGAGGAGGCGAGGTCCGGCCGACGGTGAGAGGAAGAAGACGGAGGGCGCGGCTTGGCCCAGATCTGCGCGGCGGCGGGCCGGCGCTTGGCCCCGCGGGCCCACGCGGCGGGTGGAAGCACGGCGGTGGAAGCACGGCTGGGCGGCGGAGTAAGCACGGCTCGACAACGGTGGAAGCATGGCGCGGCAACGGTGGAAGCACGGCGCCGCAACGATGGAAACACTAGGGTTTTGGACGCAAAATTGGAGGGGGTGGACGTTTATATAGGCACAAGGAGCTAGGGTAGTCCAAATGAGGAGAGGTTTTCGGCCACGAGATCACAATTGAACGGCCTAGATGAAGGGAAGTGTTTGAGCTGGGTTGGTGGGCTGTTGGAGGGGTTTCTTGGGCCTCAAAGAGGAGGTACTTTTAGCCCACGAGGATACCCGTTGGAGTATCAAACGAACTCCAAACACGACGCAACTTGACAGGCGGGTTATACGTATCAAAACAACATCGCACGACAAGTCTCACGCCAAACCGAAAACGTTACATGATCAAACACAAAAGAAGGACTCGGGGAAGCCAGGAGCACATGTGAGAGCGTCGGAACTCGAAACGGACAACGGGAAGAAACGAGTGGGACCGGATGCAAACGACACACAAATGCAATGCAATGCACATGACAACATGACATGGATGGATGCACACACGCACACGAAAAAACGACGAAAACCCGAAAAGACGAAGAAACCGGAATGGAACTGATGAAGCCAAAGTTATATATTGCCAAAAAGGGAAAGTATTACATCCGGGGCATTACAGGTGATGAGGTAAAACTCTTTGAAAGGATCTATATGGTTGACTAGAGGGGGGGGGGGTGAATATGCAACTAACAATTTTTAGCTTTTCTTAACCAATTTAAATTAAGCAACAAAGAAAGTTTTCTAGATAAGCAACTAGGATGACAACTAATAGGAAGCAAAGATAACAACCTCACAAGCAAGCTACCTAAGATAAACAAGGAAAGCTTGCACAAGTAAAGGAAAGAAATAACCACAAGTGGAGCCGGTGAAGACGAGGATGTGTTACCGAAGTTCCTTCCCTTTGAGGGGAAGTACGTCTCCGTTGGAGCGGTGTGGAGGCACAATGCTCCCCAAGAAGCCACTAGGGCCACCGTATTCTCCTCACGCCCTCATACAATGCAAGGTGCCGTGATTCCACTAGAGGTGCCCTTGAAGGCGGCAACCGAACCTTTACAAACAAGGTTGGGGCTATCTCCACAACCGAATTGGAGGCTCCCAACGACACCACGAAGCTTCACCACAATGGAATATGGCTCGGAGGTGACCTCAACTGGCTAGGGTGCTCAAACACCCAAGAGTAATAAGATCCGCAAGGGATTAGTGGGGGGAATCAAATATCTCTTTGTGGAAGTGTAGATCGATGCCTTCTCAAGCAATCCCGAGGAAATCAACAAGTTTGATTGGCTAGGGAGAGAGATCGGGCGGAAATGGTGCTTTGAGCAACAATGGAGCTTTGAGGAGGAAGAGGTAAGTCTTCTTGGAGAAGAATACTTCCTATATATAGTGGGAGAACAAATCCAACCGTTATCCCACATTTCTGCCCGCAGAGCGTGGTACTACTACACATAAGTTGCGGTACTACCGCTCGGCCTAGCGGTACTACCGCTCTAGATGCGGTACTACCGCTGGTGCAGTACATGCCAGTACTAGCCCTGTTGCATTGAAGCAACGAGCGGTAGTACTGCCTGAGCGGTACTACTGCACGTCCCTGCGGTACTACCGCAAGGCAGGCTAGACAGGCTGAGAAGAAGTGCGGACTAAATAAAATACATCCGCAGAAATACGGTCGTAGCAAAAACACGACACGGTACTACCGCTTGCTCCAAGCGGTACTACCGCGTAGGACGCGGAAGTACAAAATTACTTCCGCGCCTACTACCGTACTAGTTACGACGCTGGGCCAGCCACACGGTACTACCGTGCTTAGGGTACGGTACTACCGCAGTCCTGAGGTGGTACTACCGTGTGACCGTGCGATACTACCGCTCACTCTGTGCGGTACTACCGCATGCCAGGCAATTGTAGTAGTAGGAAGCCACTGTTTTTGTACCGACGAGGAAAATAGCCGAAGCTCCAAAGAAGCAAAGGAAAGGTGGTGCGAATGAGTAGACGTGTACGTGTTGATTCCACCCAAACCTTTCCGAAGCGGACTCCCTCTTAATAGTACGGCTTTCCTATGACTCAATTCCACCGAAAAAGAAACAAAAGGAAACACCATTTTCCATAGGTTCCGAGGGGCACTTAATCGTCTTGTGCCTAGGTGAGATATATTTGAAAAAGCTTAGTGCACACGATTAGTCCGCAAATGCATTGTCATCAATCACCAAAACTACTTAGGGAGAAATATGCCCTTACAATCTCCCCCTTTTTGGTGGATTGATGACAATACGGGATTTGCACAAGGATATATAAGAAAGTAAGCAATCCTATCAAAGTAATAGAATATAGGTAAGCTCCCCCTAGATGTGTGCATACAAGAGAAGGTGCTTTGGACTACACAGCACACATACTAGGATCAATGCTCCCCCTATATTCTACAAACAATATACTCCTTGCATACAAAGACTAAGATTCTACGCACAGATGTAAGGAGGATTGGGTGAGCACATATAATGGGTAAGTAAAGCAGCTGCTCACAACCTAACAGATAGCATAGACATAATAACGAGTTAACGAGAAGGGAGCATATGTCTCACACCATATGAATGTCTCACACACACGACACAAACAGAAGCAAGAAGACAAAGTTCGACCAATGAAAAGCAGATAAACACGGCACAAGACGCAAATCCTAACACTCTCTCCCCCTTTGGCATCGAGACACCACAAAGGGAAAGAGGACACCTAAGATAGGTGGTAGCTCAGGTGGAAGAACTCAGTCGTCATGCTCTCCGTCAGACTCCTGCTGCTCCACCTCAGACTCAGACCACGTGTAGCCCTGTTTGGCTATCCACTCTGCCTCTGGAGTGATGATCTCCTCTGACCCGTCAGATGGTTCCTCACCAAAGATCTTCATTATCTTCTTGTCACGCTGGCGAGATTGCTCGTGAGTCACATGAGCCTTGTACTGCCCCTTTGCCTGCATACAAAATAGTGCTTTCATCTTCCTCTTCAGCTTCTTAGCCCACGAGGGCTCAGACGAGGGAGGAGCATATCCTCCAAAACTGTCCTCAGCTGGCTCCTCCTCCACTGGCTCCTCTTCTGTACACATCTGCGCTGCAGCAGCCTCTGCATGGGTAGTGGTATTAGCCCAACGACTCTTGATGCGAATTCGGATAGGCTCATGACGAATCCACTGTGGGGCCTCAAACTCCTCATCAAGGTAAAGCTTCTCCCAAGTCTTGGAGATAAGAAGAAACAGAAACAGACCGTAGATAGGTACTTTGCGAGAGAAAATCGCAGAGCAAAGCTCACACCACATGATATGGGAGATATCAAGTGGTTGAGTCCGAGCATTGCGGGCCTTCTCACACATCAGCAACATGTCAACGAGGTATGAATGTACCTTGTCCTTGTCCCCAACTCGAGCAAACAAGGTGTTGCGGAAGATCCTATGCATGATATCCAGAAAGGGGTTCATCACCCAAGTCTTCTTGCCACTAGCAAGTGTCTTCTCCACATAAAAAGGCAGCAGCATGTCTTTGTCAGCAGATCCTTCTTTGTCATGAGGCCGAGCTCCAATAGGGGTGCGGAGCCCCTCGTCAGCAACCTGGAGCAGATCCAAAAAGTCCTTCCATGTACCAGTCATCTTGTGACCATTTGTCATCCAAGTCATGTTGCATTCTTCCTTGGGATGGAAGTGCACCGAAGCATAGAACCGTGACACAATTTCCGGGTCAAAATCCATCTGAAATCTCATGATGTGCTCAATCCCAAACAGCTCCACAAGATATAGAGCCTCGGCAAAGTAGGCACGGTGATCATCCCTCCGCATGTGGGTCATGTCAATCCAATGTGCATCCACATATAGGTTGTGCTTGCTCTTGAGTACCTCTGTGTAGATACGATACTGCTGCTTGGTCCAGAACAGTTCATCTCCATGGAACTGAGCTCGGGGATCTGCATAAGGGTTGATCTTCCTCCTTGTGATGAACTCATGAATTGGAATCTCATCCATGGTCATAGTTGGTTCCTTGTTCTTGGTGGCGGCGGTCTTGAATCTGCGTTGGGGGGGCTTGGAGCCCTCAGGCATATCACTTTGGGTGCGCAGACGCTTGGACCCGGTGTCACGGCTGGGATTTTTGCGACGAACATTGGAACCGGAGCCACCACCTAAGACACAAACATAAGAACACAACGGAAACACAAAGAGAATCAATGCAAAAGCCACAAAAGCACAAGAAACATGTAGAAAGGATAATATGTATGCGCTACGAAGTAGATATGAATCAAACGATAGTACTGCGTGACGAAAGCGGAAGTAAATTTTTAGTGCCGCTTAGGGGGCGGTAGTACCGCATTGCAGCGTTGCGGTAGTACCGCACAGAACGCGGTACTAAAAAAAATTACGTCCGCGTTCATCATGGTAGTACCGCTTCCTCAGGGCGGTAGTACCGTTACGCGGTAAAGCGGTAGTACCGCAGTCAGCAAGCGGTAGTACCGCTCGGGTCAGATCTAAAAACGGATCTAGACAAGAACGCGAAGAACGGCGAACGGTACTACGACTGATCATAGCACCTTAGTAGCAGCATACTTACTAGCATTTCTATTGCATTACAACTCTATTACACACTAATCTTCCATGGATAAGGACAAGAAGAACACAAGAACAACAAGCATCTCCCCAAAACCTAGAAACAACAACCGGGCAAAAAGAAGAGGGGATTTGGGGAGAAACCTTCATCCATGGCAAGAGGTCGAGGTGGGGATTGATCCCACCGGTCGGAATGCGAGGAGAGTGTCCAGGGGAGGAGATCCGGCGAGGTCCTCCGGCGGCATTCTTGAGGGAGAGAGAGAGAGAGACGATGTGGGGGAGACGAGATGAATGGGTATGGGGGAGTTAGAACACCCCTGCCCGCTTATAACCCCCAGCCATTCGAACAAGTGTGGTAGTACCGCGGTCATGGCGGTAGTACCACCCGGGCGGAAGTACCGCACGCGGAGCAGTAGTACCGCTCTACCAGCGGCAGTAAAAAATTACTGCCGTGCTGGTTGCGGTAGTACCATATTCTCTCTTGCGGTAGTACCGTGACTACTCAGGATAGTACCGCTCCCCAAGAAAATGTGAGTTTGGACAAGACGCTTAAGCAAAGCAAACAGCGCACACGCAAGGGACACGGAAAGAGAGACAATAAAACAACTGAAACACCACACAAGACACTCCTCCAAGAAGGAGGTCGGTGGCTGAAGCCACCTATGTTTGAGTTATTTGGTATGGCACCACAAAGAACTATCCTTGGGCCCATGACCAACACTCGTCTTGATGCACTTATACCATCTAACATGGAAAATGACAAAGACTTGATCGATTTATGCATAATGGGGGGAGGAAGAGTTCATTGAGAGAACAATACTCCCCCTATGTCCATGCCTACATCTAGGCAAGATAACTATATTGAGTGGGAGGTGTGTGCAAGGTTTCAAGTCACATTGCTCACATCTATGATATTTAGCTCATGCCTTAACTCGCGAAATCTTTCTTCATCCAAAGGCTCCGTGAAGATATCTGCAAGGTTATCATGAGTGTTGACATAGTGAAGCTCGATTTCTCCTCGCCGAATATGATCCCGGATGAAGGGATACCGAATCTCAATATGCTTCGTCTTGAAATGTTGCACCGGGTTGAGAGAAATCTTGATGGCACTTTCATTGTCACACCAAAGAGGCACTTTTGTCACAAGTGACACCGTAATCCTTTAAAGTTTGCCTCATCCATAGAAGTTGAGCACAACAACTGCCAGTGCCACATACTCTGCTTCGGTGGACGAAAGAGACACACAACTTTGCTTTTTGGAAGACCAACTTACCAAAGAGCAACCAAGGAATTGGCACCCTCCAGAACTGGACTTCCTATCCACTTTGTCTCCCGCCCAGTCCGAATCAGAGAACCCTACAAGTTTGAAGTTTGCTTCTCTTGAGTACCATAAGCCAAAGTTTGGGGTATGAGCCAAATATCGAAAGATTCGCTTGACTGCCACAAAGTGACTTTCCTTAGGTGAGGCTTGAAACCGTGCACAGATTCCCACACTCAACATAATATCCGGTCTAGATGCACAAAGGTAAAGCAAGGACCAATCATAGAACGATATACCTTTTGATCCACCGCTTTACCACTGGGATCAATGTCAAGTTGGCACTTGGCTGGCATTGGAGTAGTAGCCGGCTTGACATCACTTAGATTAAACCTCTTGAGCATGTCTTGAGTGTACTTGGCTTGTTTGATAAAGATTCCTTCTCTTCTTTGCTTAATCTCAAACCCAAGGAAGTACTTCAACTCTCCCATCATGGACATCTCAAAATGTGTGGTCATGAGTGCAGCGAACTCATCATTGAAAGCTTTGTTTGGTGAACCAAAGATAATATCATCAACATATAGTTTGCACACAAACAACTCCCCTTTGACCTTCTTAGTAAAAAGAATGGGATCGATTTTCCCAATTTCAAACCCACGATCTTGTAACAACTCGGTAAGATGCTCATACCACACACGTGGGGCTTGTTTAAGGCCATAGAGTACCTTATCGAGTTGATACACGTGATTGGGGAACTTAGGATCCTCAAATCCCGGGGGTTGTTTGACATAAACCAACTCATTAATAGGACCATTAAGAAATGCACTTTTCACATCCATTTGTTTCAACTTAAAATTATGATGAGAAGCATAGGCAAGCAACAAATGGATAGATTCAAGGCGAGCAACGGGGGCAAAGGTTTCACCGTAGTCGATACACTCGACTTGGGAGTAGCCTTGAGCCACCAACCGCGCCTTGTTGCGAATGACAATGCCATGGGCATCCTACTTGTTCTTAAAGATCCACTTGGTTCCAATGACATTATGGTTCTCCTTTGGCCTCGGCACCAGACGCCACACTTTGTTTCGTTCGAAGTTGTGGAGTTCTTCATGCATGGCATTAAGCCAATCAGGATCTTCAAGCGCCTCATAGACCTTCTGAGGTTAAACACAAGAGACAAAAGCTTGATGAGCACAATAGTTTGCTAATTTTCTACGAGTGCTTACCCCCTTTGTGATGATTCCAAGAATATTGTCCATGTGATGTTCTCTAGAAGCAAGCCTGGAGGCAACTTTTGCAGCACGACGCTCCAATTGCTCTTCAAGTGACAATTGAGGAGCTTGATCATCTTGAGCGACGTCAAGAGCTTGATCTTGATCTTGAGCTTCCTCTTGATCTTGATCTTGCTCAGAGGAGAGAACTTGGCCTTGTGCATCATTTGGTGGCTCACCACCATCTTGTTATTGATCTTGCACTTGGCCTTGTTCGTCTGGTTGAGGGCCTTCACTTTGTTCTTCGGAAGCGTGTGGGTCTTGGGTTGATGATGGTTCCACTTGGGTGGAACATTGTCCTTCTCCTTCAGCCACAAGGGGTTCCTCAATGGGTAGGATATATCCAACACCCATTCTTCTTATTGCTTGAGGAGGAATTTCATCACCTACATCACAAGTACCACTTTGCTCCACTTGGGAGCAGTTATTCACATCAAAATCTACGTTACACGTTTCCTCAATGAGTCCATTGGACTTATTGAGGACACGGTAAGCATGAGAATTTGTTGCATAACCAACAAATATGCCCTCATGAGCTCTAGACTCAAATTTAGACAAACGAGCACCTTTCTTGAGAATGAAACACTTACACCCGAACACTCAGAAGTACTTGAGATTGGGCTTGTTACCGGTAAGACTCTCATATGGAGTCTTGTTCAAGCCTTTGCGGAGATAGAGCCGATTGAATGCATGACACGCGGTGTTGATGGCTTTGGCCCAAAAGTTGTATGGAGATTTGAATTCCGCCATCATGGTCCTTGCCGCGTCCATCAATGTCCGGTTCTTTCTCTCTGCTACACCATTTTGTTGAGGGGTATAAGGTGTGGCATATTGATGTTTGAACCCCTCATCACTAAGAAACTCATCCAAGGTGTAATTCTTGAACTCGGTGTCATTGTCACTTCGGATCATCAAAATCTTTGCTTCATGTTGTCGTTGAGCTTCATTTGCAAAGTTGATGATGGTTTGTTGGGTCTCACTCTTCTTCTTGAAGAAGTATACCCATGTGTATCTTGAATAATCATCCACAATCACCAAGCAATACTTTATGCCCCCAAGACTATCAAAGAGGCCCAAAAGAGGTCCATTTGAAGGAGCTCTAATGGTCTTTTTGAGTAGATGATAGTCGTGTGAGGGTGAGCCTTTTAATGTAGCTTTCCTTCAAGACAAGAACTGCAAGCATGATCTTTGGCAAAGCTAACATTTGTTTGTCCACGGACATGGTCCCCCTTGAGAAGACTTTGCAAAGATCTCATATTGACATGAGCTAACCGGCGATGCCAAAGCCATCCCACATCAACTTTAGCCATTAGGCATGTCGTGGTCTTAGTTGGTTGCTCCGAGAAGTTAACCACATAGAGACCGTTCTCGACATGTCCAACATAGGCTACTTTAAGAGTCTTGCTCCACAAGAGGGCCACGGTATCAATATCAAAGAATGTAGCAAAGCCCATGAGTGCAAGTTGACGAACAGAAAGTAAGTTATATGCAAGGGACTCAACAAGCATGACTTTCTCGACCGTGAGATCATGAGAAACAACAACCTTGCCAAGCCCCAATACCTTAGAAGATGAAGCATCACCCCATTCGATGTTGGTGGCCATGGATGAACCTTGATGCACGTCCACCACCAAGTCTTTGCTTCCGGTCATATGATTTGTGGCTCCACTATCGAGCAACCATGATCCCCCACCGGAAGCAAACTCCTACATGAGATCAATGCTTGGATTTAGGTACCCATTTGGTAATGGGTCGTTTGAGGTTAGTAACAAGGGTCTTAGGAACCCAAATACACCATTCAATGTAGTCATAAGAAGAACCAACAAATTTAGCAAAGACATGACCATCACTAGCACGGCATAAAACATATGAAGGATTAAAGTTGCAGGCTATGTTTGATGGTATGGTGGGGTTCTTATTGACTCCGTCACCCTTCACATTGTTTTTCTTCTTAGAAGAACCCTCTCCCTCTTTCACAATGGTTTGTTTAAGAGGAGGAGGTAGCTTGGTCTTGTCGTTCTTCTTCTTCTTGGGCTTGGGAGCAAACCCAATTCCTTCCTTTGCCACCACCTCCTTTTGATTACTCAAAAGATCATTGAGGTTCTGCTCACCTTGTATACATGTCACAAGGCCTCTCTCAAGTTGCTTATTCAACTTTACATTCTCTTCAACAAGATGCACATGCTCGCAACATGGGTTAGTAGCATTTCCATTATCAATCAACACCATGCGAGGAAAGATAGCTTTCTCCTTGGTTAGCGAAACTTGGAGTTGATCATGATACTCCTTAAGAGAAGCATGTATACCTTTCAAGGCCTTGTGAGCCTTGTCAAGTGTAACAAACTCCTCCTTGAGTCTAGCACAGTCAACCCAAAGTTTTGCCTTCTCGGAATTAATCATACGAGAGACAACTAAAGAATGATCAAGATCTTTCTTTAATTTAACATGATCATCGTTGTGTGACTCCTCAAGAGCCAAACAAAGACCACACTCTTCCTCTAGAGCATTAGAGAGATCCAATATCTCATCGGCATAGTCTCGACTATGTCCTTCCATTTTAGCAATGGTCTCCTCGTGAGCCTCGATCATCTCATTGGCCTCACCGAGTTGTTCCAAGAGAGCAACAAAATGCTTCTTGGGTTTGCCCTTGAGTTTGCTCATAAACAACTGAAATTCATTCTCTTCCTCCTTTTCTCCCTCACTCTCATCAATACAATCTGTCAATGAAGGATTAGAGATGATGGTAGTGTTGATGTTTGGAGTAACCTTGTTGGTGGCCTTAGCCATGAGACACTTGGCGGTGATGTTCTCATTTGGTGAGTCGAAGAGAGATGAGCGAGGATTAGTAGTAATAGCAATTGTGGCCATGGTGACCATCTCATCATCTTCATCATTATCATCATCCTCAACATATTCTTCTTGGGCCACCAACCCTTTAGGAGGGGTCTTCTTGTTGAAGTTGTTCTTGTTGGGATAAGACTTGGCCTTGTCCTTCCGGATAAGCTTGCCTCAAAAGTCTTCTCTTTTCTCATAGGTGCAATCTACAACAAAGTGGCTCACATTCCCACAATTGAAGCACGTCCTCACTTGTTGCTTGCCCTTGTTGCCACTTGAGTTATTCTTGTTGAAGTTGGGCCTTGTGTTCTTCTTGTTTCCCCAAAATTGTCATGAAGCAAGAGCCATGTGCTCATGATAGGCATATTTGGTGTCCTTGGGGCAACACTCATCGTCATCCTCCTCCTCCTCTTCTTCCACACAAGCCTTGGCCTTCAAGGCAAGGTTAGGTTTCTTTGATCATTGAGCTCTTAAAACCGCACTGTCGGCGGTCTTGTCCAAGATCCTCATGGCAACGAACTCATCCAACACTTCATTTGATGACAAAGTGTGGAGGTCCGGTCTTTGGCGAATGACGGAGGACATGGCCTTGTGGTAAGGCATCATGGCCTTGAGAAACTTGCGCTTGATCCAATTGTCATCCATGTCCTTGCTCCCATGATCTCGAAGTGAAATCGCAAGAGTGGTTAATCTCTGATAAAGTTCGCGTGGATCTTCATCTTCGATCATAGCAAACTCATTGGCTTCATCTTGCACAACTTCATAGTTAGAGCGTTGAATGCTTGCGCTCCCCTTGTACATGGATCCAATATGCTCCCAAGATTCCTTTGCCATGGTGAAGGGTCGAAGATGTGCAATGTCTTCGGGAGGGATAGCATCTTGAAGTATGCAAAAAACGGACTCGTTGAATTGATGATCCACAGCTTCTCTCGGAGTTAAGTTGTCGGTATCACGTGGGTAAAAACCTTGCTCAATAATTCTCCAAAGGTTAGTAGAACAATGATTTAAATGACGTTTAAAGCGAAACATCCAGGTAGCAAAATAAGAATTTTTCATAAACTTAGGAGGAGGCCCAACGGAATTTAAATGCGGTGTAGGAACGGGTCCTCCATAGTGGGTAGGAGGAGCGAAGTGGGCAAAGATCCCACTCCCATTCTTAGTAACCGGGGCTTGCTCACTACTAGCTTCTCCTTGTCGGGAGTAGCCTCCGACACAATGGTAGCGGGACGAACCACTTCCAATGTTGTGGTGGATAATTTAAGCCCCCCAAGCAATTCCTTAAACATGCCTTTGACCTCGATCGCTAGTGATTCTTTCAATGTGGCCATTGCCACATTGAACTCCTCACGAGAGACCGAGGCTCCCCCATCGGACGTAGGCAAGAACGGAGTTCCACCGGAATGTTCCTCTGTCTCGACTACGTTGTCACCCATACTCTTTGGACGGTAAAGTCCTTAAAAACAGATGAGGCTCTGATACCAATTGAAAGGATCGATATGGTTGACTAGAAGGGGGGTGAATAGGCAACTAATAATTTTTAGCTTTTCTTAACCAATTTAAATTAAGCAACAAAGTAAGTCGTCTAGATAAGCAACTAGGATGACAACTAATAAGAAGCAAAGATAACAATCTCACAAGCAAGCTACCTAAGATAAACAAAGAAAGCTTGCACAAGTAAAGGAAATAAATAACAACAAGAGGAGCCGGTGAAGACGAGGATGTGTTACCGAAGTTCCTTCCCTTTGAGGGGAAGTACGTCTCTGTTGGAGCGGTGTGGAGGCACAATGCTCCCCAAGAAGCCACTAGGGCCACCGTATTCTCCTCACACCCTCACACAATGCAAGGTGTCGTGATTCCACTAGAGGTGCCCTTGAAGGCGACAACCGAACCATTACAAACAAGGTTGGGGCTATCTCCACAACCGAATTGGAGGCTCCCAGCGACACTACGAAGCTTCACCACAATGGAATATGGCTCCGACGTGACCTCAACCGTCTAGGGTGCTCAAACACCCAAGAGTAACAAGATCCGCAAGGGATTAGTGGGGGGAATCAAATATCTCTTGGTGGAAGTGTAGATCGATGCCTTCTCAATCAATCCCGAGGAAATCAACAAGTTTGATTGGCTAGGGAGAGAGATCGGGCGGAAATGGAGCTTTGAGCAACAATGGAGCTTTGAGGAGGAAGAGGTAAGTCTTCTTGGAGAAGAAGACTACCTATATATAGTGGGAGAACAAATCCAACTGTTATCCCACATTTCTGCCCGTAGAGCGCGGTACTACCGCACATATGTTGCGGTACTACTGCTCGACCCAGCGGTACTACCGCTCTGGATGCGGTACTACCGCTGGTGCAGTACATGCCAGTACTAGCCCTGTTGCGTTGAAGCAACGGGCGGTAGTACTGCCCGACCGGTACTACCGCACGTCCCTGCGGTACTACCGCAAGGCAGGGCTAGACAGGCTGAGGAGAAGTGCGGACTAAATAAAATACATCCGCAGCTACATCCGCAGAAATACGGTCATAGCAAAAACACGACATGGTACTACCGCTTGCTCCAAGCGGTACTATTGCGTAGGACGCAGAAGTAAAAAATTACTTCCGCGCCTACTACCATACTAGTTACGATGCTGGGCCAGCCACACGGTACTACCGTGCTCAGGGTACGGTACTACCGCTCTGTGCGGTACTACCGCGGTCCTGAGGCGGTACTACCGTGTGACCGTGCAGTACTACCGATCACTCTGAGCGGTACTACCGCATGCCAGGCAGTTGTAGTAGTAGGAAGCCACTGTTTTTGTACCGACGAAGAAAACAGCCGGAGCTCCGGAGAAGCAAAGGAAAGGTGGTGCAAATGAGTAGACGTGTACGTGTTGATTCCACCCAAACCTTCCCGAAGCGGACCCCCTCTTAATAGTACGGCTTTCCTATGACTCAATTCCACCGAAAAAGAAACAAGAGGAAACACCGTCTTCCATAGGTTCCGAGGGACACTTAATCGTCTTGTGCCTAGGTGAGATATATCTGAAAAAGCTGAGTGCACACGATTAGTCCGCAAATGCATTGTCATCAATCACCAAAACTACTTAGGGAGAAATATGCCCTTACACTCTTGCATGATGTAAGAAGTTATATTGCGTCCATGAATAAAAATAAGTCCATGGAGGGTAACCAGTCATAGCTGAAGATGCATTCCATGTCATCAGCATCGATATCATAGTTGGAGAATGTGGATAATGTTTGCACCAAAGACGTTGAAACCTTCGGCTTGGTTGTTCATATTTTTTGCTCTTTTCCTTCTTTACCTTTGTCGCACTTCTTGAACTGGAAGCTTGCACATCATTCTTGTTTTGAGTAATACCTTTGGGAACCCATGCCATGTTTCTCTTTTCAAGCTTGCGCTAAGTTTTTGCATCGATATCATAGTTGGAGAATGTGGATAATGTTTGCACCAAAGATGTTGAAACCTTCGGCTTGGTTGTTCATAATTTTTGCTCTTTTCCTTGTTTACATTTGTCTCACTTCTTGAAGTGGAAGCTTGCACATCATTCTTGCTTTGAGTACAACCTTTGGGAACCCATGCCAAGTTTGTCTTTTCATCGATATCATAGTTCGAGAATGCGGATAATGTTTGCACCAAAGACGTTGAAACCTTCGGATTGATTGTTCACAATTTTTGCTCTTTTCCTTCTTTACCTTTGTCGCACTTCTTGAAGTGGAAGCTTGCACATCATTCTTGTTTTGAGTACTACCTTTGGGAACCCATACCAAGTTTCTCTTTTCATGCCTGGGCTAAGTTTTTGTAATTTCTTCTTTTGCCAATATGATATGCCAAGTGGGCGCCCTGGCTATGTTTTTTTTGAACTAATGACAATTCTTGTTTTAACTTGTGCACTCTCAACTTCTTCCCTTCGGATTTGGCACTTGATTGATTTGCGTCGGTGCCTTTTGTAGCCAATGTCACCACTTTAATTCTCTCTTTTTTATTTGAGATCACGTCTGAAGTGGAACTCTTACGCCCATATTTTTTGATGTGGTAGACATGCTCAATCACCTCCTTATTCTTCCTTGTGCTCCGGACAGGTTCTTTTTTATTGAACAACTTTGGAACTATATGTTAATCACGGTCTTGAACATATGACTACTCACTAAACGTTGGTCTTCTTGGAGCTGCATAATATTGGTGAGATGGTTTATAATAGGACAGATAATGTGCCCTTGTATCACACCTTCCATATGATGGATATAAATTTACATGAGCATAGGGAGGCATCCACGACGTTGGCATTGGCGGCCCAAAATAAGGATATGAATATGTTGCATTAAAATTCTCTTCTTGCCTAGACCAATCATTGGGATTGCGCCTAGGGGGCAATCTTGATGCTTTTGCATTAGTTGGCCTATAAGCACTTTTTTCTTCACTCTTCTTTTGATATTTATCTAATAATTGTGCAATAGTGCCCTTGGTTTTCTTGCGCTTGTGCTTATTGTGCCCTTTATCTCCTTTGGCTTGACTTGTATCGATCTTTGGTTTTTTTTTTGTTGCCCCCAGTCCTTAGTGTCTTCACTGTAGCTTCGATGGTATTCCCGCCCTCAAGATTATGTTCATTGTGCTCTTCGACAACTTGTTTACTTGAAAGCTTGATCCTATCACCTGTAGTTTTTACCTTCTCTTTAAATGGACCGGCTTGAAGCAACTGATGCAAAAAGTTTTTGCCATCAGGACCAATCTAAATAGACTGGTCATCCCTTGGTGTTTCAAAAAATTTCAATCGTCCTTTTTCAATGACAAATTTAACTATTTAATGAAACATATTGCAATTCTTGAAATTGTGTTTGAATGAATGATGCAACCTACAATACATTCGTGCTTGGATAGATTGCTTGACATGGTGATCAAGCATTCTAATGTAATTATTTTTCAGTAACAACTCAAATATTTGATCAGACATGCTTGAATTAAAGGTAAACTTTATATATTCTAGCCGATCTTGTTGTGAGAACAGCTTTGGAACTAGCACGCGAATGGTTTAGTTTTGGGATCTTTCAATTCAGCTACAAATTTTCTTTCACATTCTTTTCTCGAAGACATTGGGTAAGATATTATACTAGCATCAGTTTTCTCAAAAGAATGTAACCTTGGAATTAAATTTCTGAAATACTTAGAATACACATGTCTCAATTGAGACCAAGTACAAGCCAAATATTAAACAAGCAAAGCTACCCAATTAGATATGAAATTTTGATAAAGCAATGGGGAAAACTTTGGCTGCAATAATAAGTCACTATCAGTCTTTATAAATGGCACAATAGGTTGACCGATATGTTCTATAACAATTTTATTACTAACAAGTAAATTAGCCTTCTTCATTGGCATTCAAAATTACTTATGATAATTTCCTTATAGAAGCATCAACAATACAGTTGGGACCAAATCAGAATATAGGTTAATGACTTGTTAGACATACCTCTTCGAATACATTGGGAGAGCATGATGGTTGCGTTACTTGAACAATATATTGTTCCTCTTTTGAATAGCTCCCCAACACCTTTTCATCCTCTTTTTCTAGAATAGATTCGGCATACGTAATATTTAATTCGGTCTTTTTAATAACCGAATTAAGTTTTTTTACCCGAATCACCACTCTTTTCGATAATTCTATCGACAACCAATGCCTGCTCTTTTTGAAATAATCTAGCTTGCACTGCAGCAACATTTTCATGTAGAACAACATTGCATTCATCCCAAAAAGACGTAGGATTCCTCTTAACGACCCAATCTAGATAAAATTGCCCCTGGAAACTATTAGACTCTTTCGGTAATGAGATGTCGCTGAAATTCTGTAATTGTGCAGGGAAACATTGTATGCTACAATGCTAGGTGAAGACACATGTGATCCTATAGAATTTTCACTTATTCGGCTATTAGCGCGAATGTGTGAAGCCGAATTATGAATACCTATAGTTGCATATGGCGCCAAAAAATTAGTAGCGTGAGGTGTAGCATATGATGATTGAGGGTAATTGGCCGGATAACTAGTAGCTGCATGGCCAATTTCCCTATCTACCGGCATGTTTGGATTAACTTATTGCAAGTTAGTTGCTGATGAATAAAAATGTGAAACACTTTTTTGCATACTATCATAAGTTCCTATGTGAGGTGTTTCAAATTGATTAACCGAACTCATTACATTGTTCGTCGACATATGAATTTGTGGGGTTGCCAATGCATGAGAGTTGGAATAGATATGTTGCATGTTGCTAAAATTATATGAGGTAGAAGCATGGAGATTTCATGCATCGGCTCTTGCACATAATTAGATGCATGATTGATAAAGCTAGGGCTAGCTGATACATTATGCTCATTAGATGATCTAGCAACAACATATGCATTATTTGCATATACATAAGTGAATTGGGTATTCATATTACCTTTGTAGATTGCAACCCCTAGATTACGATCTTTTCGTAGCAATAAGGCGTCGGAGACCATTCAAAGCTTCATCCCCAGTGGAGCTGTCACAGTGTACCTCCAACGCCGAGGGTGATGCACTGCAGCTCATGTCGAAGGAGACCCGTCCGGAAGCGCGGTACGCAAGCAATCTGATGGGCGCTTTTGAAGACCCAAAACCCCACACGTTCGGGAGGTACCCCATCAGGGCACACGTCAACTATGAGCAGCCCTAGGTTGACCTGATCGCCCCTAAGGCCTCGAGGTTCGCCACCCTGCAACAAGAAGATCGAACGAAGAATCAGGAACAAGAAGAACAAGGGAGAAGATAAAAAGTAAAGGTAAAAGTGGTAGATAGATTAGATCGATTGTGTGTTATTCAATCGGCTGTCACCTCCTCTCTATATAAGAGGCGGATGGACCTCTCATCCAAGAAAAGGACTTTCCTAGCTTCCCAAATCGTCAAAACCTAATAAAACACAGAGTTTTCATGACCTCCTACCCGGATGTCCGGCTCAAGGCCCGGATTATCCGGCCTAGACCAGTTTTCTGACGGCATGTCACTAATCGGGATGTTACATTTGCATTCTTCGTAACATTTCGGTCCAACCGAAACGAGTGAATAGGTCCCACTGAGTTTGCCTGACCAACTCTCTGGTTAGCTTATTACCAAAATTGGTCCTACCGAGTTTGTGTAATCGGTCTCACCGAGATTACATTATGGCCTAACCCTAATGAAATCGGTCCTATCGAGTTGATCATATCGGTCCCACCGAAATGCCTAACGGTCACATTATGAACTAAATCGGTCTGACCGAGTTCTCTTATTCGGTCCCATCGAGTTTGGTAAATTGTGTGTAACGGTTAGATTTTTTGTGGAGGCTATATATACCCCTCCACCTACTCTTCATTCGTGGAGAGAGCCATCAGAACATACCTACACTTCCACTACTCGTTGTTCTGAGAGAGAACCACCTACTCATGTGTTGAGACCAAGATATTCCAATCCTACCATATGAATCTTGATCTCTAGCCTTCCCCAAGTTGCTTTCCACTCAAATCATCTTTCTACCAAATCCAAATCTGTGTGAGAGAGTTGAGTGTTGGGGAGACTATCATTGGAAGCACAAGAGCAAGGAGTTCATCATCAACACACCTTCTATTACCTTTTGGAGAGTGGTGTCTCCTAGATTGGTTAGGTGTCACTTGGGAGCCTCTGAAAAGATTGTGGAGTTAAACCAAGGAGTTTGTATGGGCAAGGATATCGCCTACTACATGAAGATCTACCCCAGTGAGGCAAGTCCTTTGTGGGCGATGGCCATGGTGGGATAGACAAGGTTGCTTCTTCGTGGACCCTTCATGGGTGGAGCCCTCCGTGGACTTGCGCAGTTGTGACCCTTCGTGGGTTGAAGTCTCCATCAACGTGGATGTACGATAGCACCACCTATCGGAACCACGATAAAAACATCCGTGTCTACACTTGCGTTTGCAATCTCCAAACTCCTCCCTTTACCTTCATATGCATTTGCTTTACATTCCGCTGCTATACTCATAGAATTGCATGTGTAGGTTTATTGCTTGACTTGTGCTAAGTTGCTAAAATCGGCCGTGAATTAAAATTGGGAAAAGGATAGATTTTTATTTGGTCAAGTAGTCTAATCACCCCCCTCTAGACATACTTTCGATCCTACAACCTCTCACACCCACTATTTTTGGGTCACCTTTATGCCTCTAGCTATTAGCCCTAAAAAATGCTTGTTGAGTCAGCTCTAAACCACTATTTTTCGGTCAAACAAGATTTCCATGCAATCAAGGTAGACGAGCTCATTTTCAAAACTAGCATCTTCTCCCGCTTGGCAAAGATTAAAATTCTTAAGACCGGGTCTTTGGACTTCTCTTGTTTTTGTCTCTTTCTTTTTGACCAGCTTGACGAGGCGGTTTCTCACTGTGGCCATCACCTAGCTCTCGATAAATCCTTTTCTTATACCCCGCTACCGCCATGCTCCGTCTCCATCCTGGGACCCTTCGTGCCACCCAGCCCGCACATGCACGGCCCGACCCTAGCCGCCCACACGGACGACCCGTACGTCCCCTCACCCATGCAGGCTAGCCGGGCCCACCCCATGCACAATGATGGCAGCGCGGCGGTGTTAGGCGGACCAAATGCTCCCAAAGATCCGTACGCAGCACGCGAGGATATGCATGTGTGCGTCGCTCTCGCTAGAACCCAGGCACCCCCTTTTCTCTCTCCGTCTGTGCCAAATCGGGCTACCCCACACCTCCCACCCGCATCTAATCCGGACGGTGCTGTGCTGCCCCCTGTCTCCCCCGCCTGGCCACTGTTGCCACTCCATTTCGGGATACTGCATTGGGAACCGATGAAACCGCGCGATCATGCACTCGCTCACCCACGCCGCCCCCTCAACCCACTCTTAGCCAACATCTAGCTATCATCATCACTCCTACACCACCTGTGCAGCCTAATCCGCCAGCTCGGCCTCCGTGCCATGACCCCAAGTTGCCTCAACCACTGATGCATGCTTCAGATCACGTCTTGTAATGCCCCGGATGTAATACTTTCCTTTTTTTGGCAATATATATCTTTGGCTTCATCAATTCCATTTCGGGTTCTTCGTCTTTTCGGGTTTTCGTCGTTTTGTTGTGTGCGTGTGTGGCATTCATCCATGTCATGTTGTCATGTGCATTGCATTGCTTTTGTGTTGTCGTTTGCATCCGGTTCCACTCGTTCCTTCTCATTGTCCGTTTCGAGTTACGGCGCTCTCTCACGTGTCCGTGGCATCCCCGAGGCCTACTTTTGTTTTTGGCCGTGCAACGTTTCCGGTTTGGCGTGAGACTTGTCGTGCGATGTTGCTTTGTTATCTGTAACCCGCCTGTCAAGTTTTGTCGCGTTTGGAGTTTGTTTGAGGCTCTAACAGTTATTCTCGTGGGCTAAAAGTACCTCCTCTTTGAGGCCCAAGACACCCCTCCAACAGCCCACCAACCCAACTCAAACCCTTCCCTTCATCTAGGCCATCCAATTGTGATCTCGTGGCCGAAAACCTCTCCTCATTTGGACAACCCTAGCTCCTTGTGCCTATATAAACGTCCACCCCCCTCCAATTTTGCGTCCAAAACCCTAGTGTTTCCACCTCTGCCGCGCGGTGCTTCCACCGTTGCCGCGACGTGCTTCCACCGTTGCCGAGCCGTGCTTCCGACTCGCCGCACCTGTGCTTCCGACTCGCCGCACCCGTGCTTCCGACTCGTCGCCGCCGTGCTTCCGAGCCCGAGGCCTCGTCTTCTTCGCCTCCGGTCCGAGGTCGCCGCCGCCAGGAAGCCGCCGCTGCCCGAGGTCGCTGCCGCCGTTCTTCACCGCCGCCGGCCTACGTTCTCACCGCCGCTGGCCTACCTTCTCACTTCCGCCGCCTCGGCCCCAGGCCCTCGCCGTCGCGGCCGCCCTTCACCGGCCTCCTCCCCTCGGCCCCTCGCGCCGGCCGCCTCGCCCGAAGGAGCTCGCCGCCGCCGCATCGAAGCCCCGAGCCAGCCTCAATTGAGGGAGGCTCGATCGCCAGCGCCCGATCCAGATCCCCTGGGCCGAAACCCTAGCGGGCAGGATCCGGCCCGATGGCCCGTTTGACTCCGCCCGGTTGACCGTGGGTCCGGCCCGTTTGACCCGCTTCGGCCCGATCCGCCAGATCCGCTGAGGTTGTCTCTCGTGTTTTTTTGACTAAGTCCTAGTTTTTCAGTTTCTGATGCATATTTGTGAGGTGGATAACTTTTGCTGTGATTGTCCGTTTTGTGCAAATGATATGTCAAAATGATCATGGTGACATGTACTATGTTTTGTTCCATTGTGTCATGCATGTTTGAGGTCATCTAGATGTCTTAATCTTCATGGGAATAGTGCTACTTGTTATAAACTGTTGCTAGTAGTTGTTTTCATGCCATGTTTGCCATGTGATAACTTGTTGCATGTTTATCCAAATGAAGCAAATGATATGTCCACATGATCATCATGAAATGCTCTACATGTTGGTTGCTTTAGCTTGCATGATAGATTTCATCTTGCCATGTTTATCTCCTTTGCAAAGTGCTTGTGGCTGTTATGTTGTTAAACTTGTTACGAGATGCCTAGTTGAGGATCTCGTTGCTATTGATGTGGTTGTCCCCTTGTTGCATGCTTAGATGTTTTGGACTCCCCATCATGTGTACTTTGATGTGGTGCTTACCACTTGTCATGTTATGTTTTGAGGTGACTTAAACTTGCTCACAAACATGACATGATATTACTGCTGTTTTAACACTTAGTGAAATTTCACTAAGTCTGGAATCTGTAATTTCCAGATGCCATGTTTGCTTATTGTTCTAGGCAAATCCATGATAGTTTTGGGGTGACTCTTGATGATTCCTTGTTGTATAAGTTGATGGCTATCCATTCATGCTCTCACATGCTCTTTTGGGTGGCTGTAGCATATTTAACTCTTGCTCCCAAGTTGCTATAAATTACTGTTCTTAGGATTTTGTTGTCAAGTTCAAAATGTCATAGCTTGTTGCTATTGATCCATGCCTCCTATGGAGATGCTCCAATGTAATTGTTTGCTGTAGGATATGTCTACTTTATGTCCATGCTTCTTGTTATGATGTTTGAGTGTTGTAGCCTATATATTTCTTGCTCCGAAGTTGCTATGTGGCTGTTAGTTTCAGCTTTTGCATGTTTATTGTTTCGGGTGTATCTTTTAGCCCGTTGCTCCGTTTTGAGCAAGTCCTATATGTAACTTATGTGGTTTTGCATGTAGATTCATAATATCCTCTTGTTAACATGTTTTGAAGTATCTTGCTTGTTGCATATTGTCATGCTCCTTGTGCTGTACCTCTGTGCTTCCTATGTTGACTTTCTGTGCTTCCTAAGTGCATCTGTAGTGCTTCCTTAGTGCATCAGCCATGCATCCTGTTGTTTGCGCATTGCATCTTGTTGATTTCGTGCCTCGTGTGTTTTGTTTTGAGTAGAGCCGGAAGCCGAGACCGAGTACGAGAATGAGGTTACTACCGAGGTTGAGAACGAGGAGCCCCCTTACGATCCCATCGACAACTCTTTAGGCAATATGACCTGACCCGGATATCATTACTATCTTTCCCTATTGCTAGAAGTCTCGCTCTATAGCTTTTGCCTCGATGCCCATGTTTTCCTGTCAGCCTCCTATTGTAACCATGAATCTGTCTAACCACCCTACCTATGCAAACCATTGATTGGCTAAGTAAGCTTCGCTCAGCCCCTCTTATAGCATTGCTAGTTGCAGGAGAAGTTTGAAGATTCTTGCTTCTTGTTGAAGCTTGTTGGGATATCACACTATATTAACTCTTAATGAAATCATCTATATATTGGTAATGGGTGGAAGGCTAAGCCTTTTGCTTGGTGATTTGTTCCACTCATGCCGCCCTAGGAACCGTATAAACCGGTGTAATGTTCCTTGATTATGCGTTCCTCACACGGTTGGGGTTATGGGCCCCCCTCGATAAACCGCTTAGCGCTAAGACTTTTCCAGCAAGTCCCAACATTGGTACTATTTGCCTAATAACTAAAAACTTGCATAGGGAGTAATTAACCCTCTTTTTAATCAACAACACCGGGCCAGTGCTCCACATGAGTGTTGGTCCGAAATGAGCAGACTGCGGGGCCACCTCAAGGAAACTCGAGGTCTGGTAAACACCCGTAGGATGACTTATCCGGTCGTGGCCTGAGACGAGATACGCGCGGCTACTATCAGGGTGTCGGCACGCCGGGAGGATTTGCTGGATTAGCCTTACCTTAGTCGGAGTATCTTGAGCACGGGATTCCGAGGATACTCGGGCCTTCCCACCTTGGAGTTGCGACTCCGCGGATCGTGGGCTTGTCATGGGCCAAGTTGGAACACCCCTGCAGGGTTATGAACTTTCGAAAGCCGTGCCCGCGGTTATGTGGCAGATGGGAATTCGTTAATATCCGGTTGTAGAAAACTTGACACCATGTTCAGAATACACTACCAGCGTGAGTACCGTGACGGTCATTTTCCGAAAGTGGTTCGGAAAGTGAACACGATGGGGTTATGTTTGACATGTTTTAGTTAGGATCACTTCGTGATCACCTTATCGTCTGAGGCACTTCTCTTCTCGCTCTCTTTTACGTAAGCTAGTGTTAGTGCTGCTGCAACCTCTTGTTCTTTCTCCAGCCTTGTTCCACACCCAAGGCTTGGATAGTTGTGTTACCCGGGAACGGGATTGCTGAGTCCTCTGTGGCTCACAGACTCTACACCACACCAGATGTAGGTACTCAGGCGATCTATTCAAGTGAAGGCACCGAGCTGTACTGGGAGTACGACGAGGACCGTAGCCGTTACTATGTGCACTATCCCGACGATCAGTAGAGGTTTCTTCTAGGGGCGATTCAGACCTGTGGTTTAATGTATGTTTGGTATCTTTCATTTGGATCTTCACCCGTAGACGGGTTGTGATGTTTATTTGAATGATGTTTGGACATGTAATGAATTGTGTGACGTGGCGAGTGTAAGCCAACTATCTTTTTCCCCTTCATCCCTTTTTTCCATGAGATGTGCAAAGATACCAAACTTACGATCATTCCTGAATGGGCTTATATCTTTAAGTCGTGCCTCGACACGTAGGAGATATAGTCCCATCCTGGGCATTACAAGTTGGTATCAGAGCCTTCTCCGACCTAGAAGCCCCCACTGTTTGATCGAATCGTTGACGGTTGAGTCAAGGCACACACTTAAAATGTTTTGAGTCCTATATTTATATCAGAGAGTAGGATTTCTTTTGCTCCTCATCTCTTTTCACTCTGGTAAGGACTCCTGACGATTACTCTTGCCTCTTCTACTCTAAAAAATTGCACCAAATTTTTTTTAGGAATCTCGCGAGTATTGTTTGGATTGTTTCGATGTCTTTGTGACGAGAATATTGTTCTCGATGCCTCCTGACATTAGTGGTTGTGGCAGTGTCCCGGGGAGTTGAGCTCCGAGGTATTGTCGTCACAAACATATCGCGGCAGTTCTAGAATACTTAAGACGGCCGACATCGAAAACTCTCCTATGCGGTTAGTGGAAAGATAACCCCGACATCACCCAGTACTGGGGAGGTAGTTCGGGATTATTGCCATAGCTTGTATAGTAGATGCGTTTCGAAGGTCCGATGTAGACGGTTTCCGAAAACAACTGGTTATGTGTTGAAGGATGGATACAGCTGGATGTAGGATTAGAGTTGAGTGCGCGATGCTTCCCCTGTATCCCCAACACCTGATTGCATAACTGGAAAGTTTCGGAAATTAATAGGTGGGTTCATCCAGTAGCTTGTAGGCATTCTTCCAACGAATGCAGGTTATGGAGTTCGGGGTTCTACATTGAGTGAAGTGGTTTTATGGCCGATGTTCCGATCGGGAGTTCCATCTTAAAGGGTCCTTGGCTATGCTGATCCGGGGATTGCAAAACCCTTTCGTAACACGTTCCATAAGCTTTCAGCACGAATATGTCGAACGAAGCTCCTATCTTGTGTTTGTTCCATCTGCACCTTGTTGTTTTTTCTTATTTAATTTTTTGTCTCCCAAGTGGCTTCTCGTGAAGATTGTTGTTCTCATTAAACTGAGAATTTCATTCGTTCCTCTTGTTCGAATGATTCTTGTGAAGACTATGTTGCATTTCTAGCCGTTGTTTCAGCTTATATCTTCTTTCAATCAAATGGCTAATGGTGGTCATATCTTTCAGGATGGATCCTAAAAGGGTTCCCAACGCTAACCCAGAGGGTGAAGAGGTTCCTGATCGTCCTCCTTCCCCTTCTCTTCCGTCTGAGGCCTGGAGAGCAATTATGCAGACTACGAATCAGAACACCCAGATGCTTACGCAGATGATGCAGCAGATGCAAGAAAATCAAGCAAATCAGGGTGCTCAGGGGAACCAAGGCAATTTCTTCAACCAACAGCACCATGCTACGCTCAACCAGTTCTTGGCTAATCAACCAAAGGCTTTCAGTTACTGTGTCGACCCTCTCGATGCTTACTGATATCAAGAAGCATTTTGAGTGCAGTAACGTCAGGCCCAAGGACTATGTGAAGTTTGCAGCCTTCCAACTCAAGGACCAAGCAGCTGATTGGTGGTAGCAGTACAAAGACTCCAGAGAAGGGCGTGTGATCTCTTGGGAGGATTTCTGCAAGGACTTTCGCTCTCACCACATTCCAACAAGTGTCATCGAGGGTATGCGTGAGCAATTCCGCAACCTGAAGCAAGGCTCTATGACTGTCTACCAATATAATGTCAAGTTCCAGAACCTTTCCCGCTATGCCAAGCAAGACATTCCAGATGCCAAGAGCAAGATCTATCAGTTCCGTGGTGGTCTGAAGGATAAACTTCAACTTGCTCTCACCTTGTTCGAGCCTGATGAGTTTGACAAATTCTATAACATGGCGCTTAAGCAAGAGGCAGCCCAGCTCAAGATGGAAGCTTCCAAAAAGAGGATCAGAGACGCTGTTCACTCCTCCTCATCTTCTCAAGTGGTCGCGAAGCAACAGAAGTTTTGGCTTCCACCTCCTCAAGTGATCCGACCTCCCTACAACAACAACAAGAACTCTAGTGGCCGTGGTTTCTCCCACCCATCCAACCCAAGCAACCAGTCAAAGAATCAGTCTCAAGGTTCGAAGTCAAGTGCTCCTCATTTCCGTCCTCTCTCAGAAGTGGTCTACAACAAGTGCACTCAGAAGGGTCATTATGCTAACAAGTGCCCCAACCCAAGGCGCCTTCCGCCTCCTCCACCTGTCAGCTCAGCTATTGTCAAGCATAATCCAAAGGCAGCAAGAGTGAATCTGATGAATGCAGCTCAAACAGAGAATTCTTCAGATGTGATACTGGGTAACCTCTCAGTTAACTCTATTCCTGCAAAAGTATTGTTTGATTCTGGTGCTTCTCTCAGTTTCATATCAAGGCCATTCTTTACCAAGCATAATTTCACTTCGGCATTTCTTGATAAGAAGTTGCAAATTATTTCTCCGGGAAAGTGCATGACTTCAAATTTGAGGGCTCCGAATGTATCTATTTGCATGGGTGATTATCGCTTTCTGGCTAATCCGGTTGTTCTCGTCAACTCCGACATTGACCTCATTCTCGGGATGGATTGGCTTTCTCAGCATGATGCTCACATTGATTGTGCAAATAAGGAAGTCAAGATTACTCATCCTAATGAAGACGTGATTATCTTCGCCTCTCGGGATAACACAATCAGGCTTTTCTCTCTCAATGACAAGGGCGAGATTAATGCCATCTCTCAAATTCCGGTGGTTAACGAATACGAAGACGTCTTTCCTGAAGAACTTCCAGGCATGCCTCCACATCGTCAAGTGGAATTCGTCATTGAACTCGAGCCTGGTACTGAGCCAGCATGCCGGCGTCCGTACAATCTCTCCCCAGAAGAGTTGAAGGAGTTGAAGAAGTAGCTTGATGAACAGGAGCGTATGGGTCTGATCAGGCCTAGTACGTCTCCTTGGGGCTGTGGTGTCTTATTTGTCAAGAAGAAGGATGGCACGGAGCGCCTTTGCGTCGATTACTGGCCATTGAACAAGAAGACAATAAAGAACAAGTATCCGCTCCCCAACATCAATGAATTGTTCGAGCAGCTCAAAGGAGCTAAAGTGTTCTCAAAGCTCGATCTCCGAATGGGTTATCACCAAATTCGCATTCGCGAAGAAGATATTCACAACACTTCCTTCAGAACGAGCTACAGCTCCTATGAGTATACAGTCATGTCTTTTGGCCTCGCCAATGCTCCACCTACCTTCTCGAGAATGATGCACTACATTTTCAACCCCTACACCAACGAGTTTGTGCTTGTGTATCTGGATGACATCTTGGTATTCTCCAAGAACGAAGAGGATCACGTAAAGCACCTCCGGCTGGTTCTCGACAGACTCCGGGAACATAAGTTCTATGCCAAGTTCTCCAAGTGCGAATTCTGGCTCGATAAGGTCTTGTATCTGGGCCATATAATCTCCGCTGACGGTATTGCGGTAAACCGCGAGAAAGTTGAAGCCATTGTCAACTGGGAACCTCCTCAGAACGTCAAGCAACTCCGAAGCTTCCTTGGCCTTGCTAGCTATTGCAGAAGGTTCGTTGAGAACTTCTCCAAGATTGCCAAGCCTCTCTCCAACTTGCTGCAGAAGAATGTCAAGTACAGCTGGTCTCCAGACTGTGATGTGGCATTCAAAACTCTCAAATAAAAGCTCATCTCAGCTCCAGTTCTTACTCCTCCAGATGAGTCCAAGCCCTACGAAGTATTCTGTGATGCTTCTCTTCAAGGACTTGGTGGTGTGCTAATGCAGGACAAGAATATTGTGGCATACACTTCTCGTCAACTGAAGCCAAGTGAGAAGAACTACCCCACACATGATCTCGAACTAGCAGCTGTGGTACATGCTTTGATTACGTGGAGACACCTTCAGTTGGGCTGAAAAGTCGACATCTTCACCGATCACAAGAGCTTGAAGTACATCTTCACACTACCGAACCTGAACCTCCGCCAGATTCGTTGGGTCGAAATGATCCAAGAATATGACCCAAGCATCGAATACACACCTGGCAAGGCAAACGTGATTGCAGATGCTTTGAGCAGAAAGGCATATTGCAACAGTCTCCTTATCAAGCCATTCCAGCCTGAGCTTTGTGAAGCATTCAGGAAGCTCAACCTCCAAGTTGTTCCACAAGGCTTTCTTGCAAATCTTCAAGTTGCTCCTACCTTGGAAGATCAGATCTGTGAGGCCCAACTCAGTGATGCTATGGTACAGAAAGTGAAACATGGTATTGCAAAGGGTACTCCCAAATACAAGTGCTATCGCGTTGATGAGAGAGATACCTTGTTCTTTGAGGACAGACTTGTGGTTCCAAAGGTGATCTCAGGAAGCTCATAATGGACGAAGCACATGATTCCCTCCTTTCTATTCATCCTGGTAGTTCCAAGATGTACCAAGACCTCAAGCAATCTTACTAGTGGACTCGCATGAAAAGGGAGATTGCCCAATTCGTGAATGAATGTGATGTCTGCAGAAGAGTGAAGGCAGAGCATCAACGTCCAGCCGGTCTTCTCCAACCTCTTCCTATTCCCGAGTGGAAATTTGACCACATTGAAATGGATTTCGTCACTGGCTTTCCTAAGTCCAAGAAAAGGAATGATTCTATCTTTGTAGTGATTGACAAGCTTACCAAAGTCGCTCACTTCCTTCCAGTCAAAGAATCCATCAATGCAGCTCAACTGGCAGAGTTGTACACTTCCAGAATTGTGTCCTTACATGGCATTCCTCAAGTTATCTCCTCAGACCGTGGAAGTTTGTTCACTTCCAAGTTTTGGGACTCCTTTCAATCTGCCATGGGCACTAAGATTCGTTTCAGCACTGCATTTCACCCTTAGACTAGTGGTCAAGTCGATAGAGTGAATCAGATTCTAGAAGACATGCTCAGAGCCTGTGTCATATCTTTTGGCATGAAATGGGAAGATTGCCTTCCATTTGCCGAGTTCTCTTACAACAACTACTTCCAAGCAAGTGCCGGCAAAGCCCCGTTTGAAATCCTCTATGGCAGAAAGTGCCGTACCCCTCTTAACTGGTCCGAGACTGGTGAACGTCAACTTCTTGGCAATGACTTGATCTCAGAAGCCGAAGAAATGTGCAAATTCATACGTGAGAATCTCAAGGCCGCTCAGTCGCGTCAGAAGAGCTACTATGACGGCAAGCATCATGATTTGGCCTTCAACATTGGGGATCATGTCTATCTCCGTGTTTCTCCTATGAAAGGCACCCAAAGATTCGGTATCAAAGGAAAGCTTGCTCCTAGATACGTGGGCCCTTTCAAGATTCTTGGCAAAAGAGGCGATCTATCCTATCAACTTGAGCTCCCTTCCAACTTCGCCAATGTTCATGATGTGTTTCATGTGTCTCAACTCCGCAAGTGCTTCAAGACACCTGAATGCACCATTCCGTTTTAGGAGATTGATCTTCAACAAGACTTGTCTTACCGAGAGCATCCCGTTGCTATTCTCGAAGAAACCGAGCGCAAGACCCGCAACAAGTCAATCAAGTTCTTGAAAGTCAAGCGGTCACACCATACCGACCGAGAAGCTACGTGGGAACGAGAAGATCACCTTCGTTCCGAGTACCCTTCCTTCTTCCAGTCCTAGATCTCGGGACGAGATCTTTTCGTAGTAGAGGAGAGTTTCTAATGCCCCGGATGTAATAATTTCCTTTTTTGGCAATATATATCTTTGGCTTCATCAATTCCATTCTGGGTTCTTCGTCTTTTCGGGTTTTCGTTGTTTTGTTGTGTGCGTGTGTGGCATTCATCCATGTCATGTTGTCATGTACATTGCATTGCTTTTGTGTTGTCGTTTGCATCCGGTTCCACTCGTTCCTTCCCGTTGTCCGTTTCGAGTTCCGGCGCTCTCTCACATGTCCGTGGCATCCCCGAGGCCTACTTTTGTGTTTGGCCGTGCAACGTTTCCGGTTTGGCGTGAGACTTGTCGTGCGATGTTGTTTTGTTATGTGTAACCCGCCTGTCAAGTTTTGTCGCGTTTGGAGTTCGTTTGAGGCTCCAACAGGTATTCTCGTGGGATAAAAGTACCTCCTCTTTGAGGCCCAAGACACCCCTCCAACAGCCCACCAATCCAACTCAAACCCTTCCCTTCATCTAGGCCATCCAATTGTGATCTCGTGGCCGAAAACCTCTCCTCATTTGGACAACCCTAGCTCCTTGTGCCTATATAAACGTCCACCCCCTCCAATTTTGCGTCCAAAACCCTAGTGTTTCCACCTCTGCCGCGCGGTGCTTCCACCGTTGCCGCGCCGTGCTTCCACCATTGCCGAGTCGTGCTTCCGACTCGCCGCACCTGTGCTTCCGACTCGCCGCACCCGTGCTTCCGACTTGTCGCGGCCGTGCTTCCGAGCCCGAGGCCTCGTCTTCTTCGCCTCCGGTCCGAGGTCGCCGCCGCCGCCCGAGGTCGCCGCCACCGTTCTTCACCGCCGCCGGCCTACCTTCTCCCCGCCGCCGCCGCCTCGGCCCCAGGCCCTCGCCGCCGGCCGCCCTCACCTCGCCGCCGGGGCCGCCCTTCACCGGCCTCCTCCCCTCGGCCCCTCACGCCGGCCGCCTCGCCCAAAGGAGCTCGCCGCCGCCGCATCGAAGCCCCGAGCCAGCCTCGATCGAGGGAGGCTCGATCGCCAGCGCCCGATCCAGATCCCCTGGGCCGAAACCCTAGCGGGCAGGATCCGGCCCGGTAGCCCGTTTGACTCCACCCGGTTGACCGTGGGTCCGGCCCGTTTGACCCGCTTCGGCCCGATCCGCCAGATCCGCTGAGGTTGTCTCTCGTGTTTTTTTACGAAGTCCTAGTTTTTCAGTTTCTGATGCATATTTGTGAGGTGGATAACTTTTGATGTGATTGTCCGTGTTGTGCAAATGATATGTCAAAATGATCGTGGTGACTTGTACTATGTTTTGTTCCATTGTGTCATGCATGTTTGAGGTCATCTAGATGTCTTAATCTTCATGGGAAGAGTGCTACTTGTTATAAACTGCTGCTAGTAGTTGTTTTCATGCCATGTTTGCCATGTGATAACTTGTTGCATGTTTATCCAAATGAAGCAAATGATATGTCCACATGATCATCATGAAATGCTCTGCATGTTGGTTGTTTTAGCTTGCATGATAGATTTCATCTTGCCATGTTTATCTCCTTTGCAAAGTGCTTGTGGCTGTTATGTTGTTAAACTTGTTACGAGATGCCTAGTTGAGGAGCTCGTTGCTATTGATGTGGTTGTCCCCTTGTTGCATGCTTAGATGTTTTGGACTCCCCATCATGTGTACTTTGATGTGGTGCTTACCACTTGTCATGTTATGCTTTGAGGTGACTTAAACTTGCTCACAAACATGCCATGATATTACTGCTGTTTTAACACTTAGTGAAATTTCACTAAGTCTGGAATCTGTAATTTCCAGATGCCATGTTTGCTTGTTGTTCTAGGCAAATCCATGATAGTTTTGGGGTGACTCTTGATGATTCCTTGTTGTATAAGTTGATGGCTATCCATTCATGCTCTCACATGCTCTTTTGGGTGGCTGTAGCATATTTAACTCCTGCTTCCAAGTTGCTATAAATTACTGTTGTCAGGATTTTGTTGTCAAGTTCAAAATGTCATAGCTTGTTGCTATTGATCCATGCCTCCTATGGAGATGCTCCAATGGAATTGTTTGCTATAGGATATGTCTACTTTATGTCCATGCTTCTGGTCATGATGTTTGAGTGCTGTAGCCTATATATTTCTTGCTCCGAAGTTGCTATGTGGCTGTTAGTTTCAGCTTTTGCATGTTTATTGTTTCGTGTGTATCTTTTAGCCCGTTGCTCCGTTTTGAGCAAGTCCTATATGTAACTTGTGTGGTTTTGCATGTAGATTGATAATATCCTCTTGTTAACATGTTTTGAAGTATCTTGCTTGTTGCATATTGTCATGCTCCTTGTGTTGTACCTCTGTGCTTCCTATTTTGACTTTCTGTGCTTCCTAAGTGCATCTGTAGTGCTTCCTTAGTGCAGCAGCCATGCATCCTATTGTTTGCGCATTGCATCTTGTTGATTTCGTGCCTCGTGTGTTTTGTTTTGAGTAGAGCCGGAAGCCGAGAACGAGTACGAAACGAGGTTACTACCGAGGTTGAGAACGAGGAGCCCCCTTACGATCCCATTGACAACTCTTCAGGCAAGATGACCTGACCCAGATATCATTACTATCTTTGCCTATTGCTAGAAGTCTCGCTCTATAGCTTTTGCCTCGATGCCCATGTTTTCCTGTCAGCCTCCTATTGTAACCATGAATCTATCTAACCACCCTACCTATGCAAACCTTTGATTGGCTAAGTAAGCTTCGCTCAGCCCCTCTTATAGCATTGCTAGTTGCAGGAGAAGTTTGAAGATTCTTGCTTCTTGTTGAAGCTTGTTGGGATATCACACTATATTAACTCTTAATGAAATCATATATATATTGGTAATGGGTGGAAGGCTAAGCCTTTTGCCTGGTGATTTATTCCACTCATGCCGCCCTAGGAACCGTATAAACCGGTGTTATGTTCCTTGATTATGCGTTCCTCACACGGTTGGGGTTATGGGACCCCCTCGATAATCCTCTTAGCGCTAAGTCTTTTCCAGCAAGTCTCAACATTGGTACTATTTGCCTAATAACTAAAAACTTGCATAGGGAGTAATTAACCCTCTTTTTAATCAACAACCCCGGGCCAGTGCTCCACATGAGTGTTGGTCCGAAATGAGCAGACTGCGGGGCCACCTTAAGGAAACTCGAGGTCTGGTAAAAACCCGCAGGATGACGTATCCGGTCGTGGCCTGAGACGAGATACGCGCGGCTACTATCATGGTGTCGGCACACCGGGAGGATTTGCTGGATTAGCCTTACCTTAGTCGGAGTATCTTGAGCACGGGATTCCGAGGATACTCGGGCCTTCCCACCTTGGAGTTGCGACTCCGCGGATCGTGGGTTGTCATGGGCCAAGTTGGAACACCCCTGCAGGGTTATGAACTTTCGAAAGTCGTGCCTGCGGTTATGTGGCAGATGGGAATTTGTTAATATCCGGTTGGAGAAAACTTGACACCATGTTCAGAATACACTACCAGCGTGAGTACCGTGATGGTCATTTTCCGAAAGGGGTTCGGAAAGTGAACACGGTGGGGTTATGTTTGACATGTTTTAGTTAGGATCACTTCGTGACCACCTTATCGTCTGAGGCACTTCTCTTCTCGCTCTCTTTTACGTAAGCTAGTGCTAGTGCTGCTGCAACCTCTTGTTCTTTCTCCAGCCTTGTTCCACACCCAAGGCTTGGATAGTTGTGTTACCCGGGAACGGGATTGCTGAGTCCTCTGTGGCTCACAGACTCTACACCACACCAGATGCAGGTACTCAGGCGATCTATTCAAGTGACGGCACCGAGCTGTACTGGGAGTACGACAAGGACCGTAGCCGTTACTATGTGCACTATCCCAACGATCAGTAGAGGTTTCTACTAGGGGCGATTCAGACCTGTGGTTTAATGTATGTTTGGTATCTTTCATTTGGATCTTCACCCGTAGACGGGTTGTGATGTTTATTTGAATGATGTTTGGACATGTAATGAATTGTGTGACGTGGCGAGTGTAAGCCAACTATATTTTTCCCCTTCATCCCTTTTTTTTATGAGATGTGCAAAGATACCAAACTTGCGATCATTCCAGAATGGGCTTATATCTTTAAGTCGTGCCTCGACACGTAGGAGATATAGTCCCATCCTGGGCATTACACGCCTCCCTGCCACACAATACGCCGCCCATGCGGTCCAACAGTGTCACGACGACCCCATATCGAGACGCCCTCCTCTCCTCTCCTCGTGCCCATAGTCACCCACAGCTACCCCCCATATATATACCACACCGGCCCCTCTCCCCTCTTCGTCGCCACCTTCATCCACCACAATCCTCACTCAAAAAGCGACGTTGTTTCCGCTGCCTCATTCTCGACCACTTCGTTGAGGCTTGCCGCGACCCCGTCCGCTACGCTCGTTGCTGGCGGAACGGCCACCACAGCCGTGACTGCAGGTATCTATGGATCTAGCCCCTCTTCCCTACTCTCACCAACATTTTTCCCTCATGCCCTAACCCAGCCTTCTGTCATCATAGCATGAACCATGACAGCTCTTCTTCGACTGCAGCCCGCGCTCCACGCAGCCTCATGATCGGAGAAGTCCCTATCATCCTATCTGAACCATTCCCCGCGGTCTGCGTTCCATCCCCGTTCGTCCTCCACAGCGTCCCCGTCAACTCCGACCGGGCCCCCGCCTCCTCCCTCACCACCACGCACATCTGCACCTCCCCCATCCCCCACCACCCCTCACCACCACCTCAGCCACAACACCTCCTCTCCCTTAGACACCCATGCCCTTAGAGACTGCCTGTTCGACAACTTCCCTACCTCTCAGTTCGCCAAGGCTGAATCACATGTCTCGGACTCTGAGTTGGACGAAGAGC
>LR738712.1:326487664-326581980 GCA_902687465.1 Secale cereale
CCCTCACCACCACGCACATCTGCACCTCCCCCATCCCCCACCACCCCTCACCACCACCTCAGCCACAACACCTCCTCTCCCTTAGACACCCATGCCCTTAGAGACTGCCTGTTCGACAACTTCCCTACCTCTCAGTTCGCCAAGGCTGAATCACATGTCTCGGACTCTGAGTTGGACGAAGAGCTGCCTCTCCCGGAACAGGAAGCCGGCCTACTCCCACCCTATGGCGACATGCCACTCGTCCCTGCCCCACCATGCCTTGTCCATTGCCCCCGCCGTTTTCCTTTCGCTCACCTCCAGACCCCCAACCCCAACCCACCCCTCTCATCCGCTGAGCTATCAAGCACACCTGCGGCAACCCGGCCTTTATCATGGGTGGATCTTGGCGCGGGGCCGCATGCATCACATTCCACACCCCTGCTGCACGCAACAATGTCATCTGCCACAGCCCCATCGAGTTTGAGGGCAATGTGGTTACTATTGAACTAGTAGAGCACGCCGACCGATCCACTGCCATTTTCACCGACCTCACTGAGATTGAGGTTTTAGAATTCCCACATGAACTCTGGCACAATGATAGCATTCGCTTTGCACTCGCGTTCCTTGGTGACGTCTGTGTCGTTGATGACTTTTGTCTCCACGGCATTGACTACACATCGGTCTGTGCTCTCGTTCTGCTCCAGTGCGGCAAGCCGGCTCCCGCTGGCCTAGTCATCCAGCACCCACCCATCAACGAGATCAAAATAGCCAAGGTTGTCGATGTCTCGCGCTGCCACCATGGTGACGGCGCCAATCCCTTCGGTGGAAACTCCTCTGATGGAGACTCTGCCCCTCTTTCCCAGCGCGGCTCACCATCCCGGTTTCCCCTGACAACTTAGCTCCGGTGGTTTCTGCCGTTAGGGATGGGTGGCGGGCGGACCCCACCTACGGCGGCACCAGACCGGTTGCCGGCCGCCTCACCTCCGGTGCACATGCTCACCATGCTTCCCGTGGCGGCGCCAACGGTGACCCTGCCTTGTCGGTTGTCCTTCCACCTCCCGATTCTGCATGTCACCCGCTTGTCGTCTCTAATGACGACTCGGTCGGCTCGGAGGGCATGCACAACTCCCTCCTGCATGCTGTCACCATGGACTCCCTGGATGCGGTGCATGCACCCGTGGTGTCTGTCATGGCCCCAAATGTCATCTGCCCGCTGCCCAGGGTGGCTGCTGTTGACCCTCCTGCTCTCCCAATTGACGTGGGGGCCGGCGTGACTGCTGGCCACGTGCTGCCCTCCGACACGTCAGCCTTTGCCATCTTCACTCTGCCCGCAGCTGCACTCCCCGCGCCGTCGACCATCATGTTTTTCGCCGGAAAATCTTCACGAGCCAACGGTAACTCAGCCCCACTTCCGTCGTCGTTTCTTCAACCCCTCTCACTATTAAAGCCTCTGACATGGCTCCTGCTGCGATGGACACAGCTCTCCCTCTCTAGGATCTTGACACCCATAAGAGCACTGTTCGCAAGGAGCACCGCAGGTCTGCTTGCGACCACTCTGTCTCCAAGGAAAAGTTGCACTGTAGTGCGCGCCTTGCTGGCAAGGAGACCAAGTACTCCCCCATGCTCGCCAGAGCTATCAAGGCCAAGGCAGCTCGTCTCGCCGCCTCTGACGTCGACTCAACCATTGGCTGTGCTATCCAGGACGCCCGCCTCGACGCTGCCGATGGCCCCCTGCCTCTGCTAAAGACTTCGCTACCATCATGTTCCTCTGTGGCGCGGATGACAACCACCTCGATGCTATCCTCTCCTCTGAGGATGCTGCCTCTAGTGATGATGCCACGCCATGATTGCTGCCTCAGCCATGCTGGGTCCCCGGACTACGGGGGCCCACTGGAAGTTGACGTACGTTACTGATGGTTGCTACGTGTGGCATGTCGCGCTCCCCTTTTGTACTCTGTTCGTGTTGCCTTTTGCTCAGCATTCTGCTATCTCATCTGTTGTACTATGTCTCATGTACTCCTCCGCGTTTTCTATCGTCCGTCTGTGGTGTCAACAAGAACTTTATGAGTAATGATGTAATCTCTATTTGCTCCTGGAATGTACGTGGTCTGGGCGATGACGATAAATGTGAAGCTGTCCTTTCTGAACTCCTAGCGATCAACCCTCACATTGCCCTCTTATAGGAATATAAACTAGAATCTTACACTAATGCCAAGTTACGCTCATTCTTACCCTTCCACCTCGACCAAGCCTTTTTAGTGCCCGCCATTGGCACGGCCGGCGGCACCATAACCGCCATTAACTCATCCTCTCTCAAGGTCATCTCACACTCACACCAAAATGTCTCCTCCATCGTCACCCTAAGATCAATTTTATGTGCCCTCGACATCGCCATCACTAACATCTACGCCCCCTCTACCCATGCCCTCAAACATGCATTCCTCGATGAGCTCCTCAACATCACACAACCAGACGATACTCCTTGGCTCGTTCTTGGCGACTTCACCCTCCTACGCTTCCCCTCAGACAAGAATACCTCCACCTTCCGACAGTCATAAGCTAACGCTTTCAACCACGTTATCGATACTCTGGCCCTCATTGAACTGCCACTTCTCAACCGACAATTTACGTTGTCTAACAACCGAACCTCGCCCACTTTGGAAAGAATCGATCGTGCTTTCTATAATCTTGCGTGGGCCAATGCTTTCCCTAATACCTCCCTGTCCTCTCTCACAGGCTTCACCTTTGAACACGTTCCGCTACTCGTACATGTCACCACTAAAATTCCACGCTCCAACTTCTTCAAATTCGATCCTGGTTGGTCCAAATTTCGCCCATGCAACATCATCGTCTCAAGGTGTTGCTCACCCTCGCCCCCTCCTTCAAGCAACTCGGCTGCTATCTTCACCACAGCCTTCAAAAATCAAGATCCGCACTCAAATCTTGGGCTCGCTCCCACATTCCTACCCCTCTGCGCGAATCACACTGCAAAGCAGCCATCTCGGCTCTGGATCATGCTGAAGAATGCAGGCCCCTCTCGCAAATCAAGCTCCTCACTCTCAAGATCATCATCACTCTTCTCAAATGCACTATCCAAGATAAGATGATGTACTGGCGGTGGCGCGCCAAGGTTTCCTAGGCTATCAATGGTGGAGAAAACACAAAATTCTTTCATGTTTCAGTCTCACAACGCCTTAGAAAAAACAAGATCTTTACTCTCACTCACAATGGCCACGATTTCTGCTCTCATCACCAGAAGGCCAAAATCCTCTGTGAATTTTTCGTATCCCTCATTGGTACTCCTATAAATACGTCATGGGCATTTGACCTCTCTCAGATCTACCCTAACCCAACCCCTGGCCTACATGTCCTGCATGACAACTTCTTGGAATCAGAAATAAAAATAGCGATCTTTCAAATGAATCCACATGCCAGTCCTGGCACACATGGTTTTTGTTCTGCGTTTTACCGTACCTATTGGCCCACCATTAAAAGCCTCATTCATCCTTGCTACTTCTCGAGCTTGCGTTGTATTCCCTCGAAGAGGAAAGGGTGATGCAGCATAGTAGCATAAGTATTTCCCTCAGTTTTTGAGAAGCAAGGTATCAATCCAGTAGGAGTCCACGCGCGAGTCCCTCGAACCTGCACAAACAAATAAGAACTTCACAGCCAACGCGATAAGGGGTTGTCAATCCCTTTACGGTCACTTACGAGAGTGAGATCTGATAGAGATGATAGTTTGATATTTTTGGTATTTTTGGATATAAGAACAGAAAGTAAAAGAGGAAAAGTAAAGTAGATTGTAGATTGATATGTTGAAAATATACCCGGGGGCCATAGTGTTCTCTAGTGGCTTCTCTCATGATAGCGATATTCTACGGCGGGTAAACAAATTACTATCGAGCAATTGATAGAAAAGCGAATAATTATGAGACTATCTAGGCATGATAATTATATATAGGCATCACGTCCGAGACAAGTAGACCAAAATGATTCTGCATCTACTACTATTACTCCACACATCGACTGCTATCCAGCATGCATCTACAGTATTAAGTTCATAAGAACAGAGTAACGCCTTAAGCAAGATGACATGATGTAGAGGGATAAACTCAAACATAGTGATATAAACCCCGTCTTTTTATCCTTGATGGCAATAATACAATACGTGCCTTGCTGCCCTACTGTCATTGGGGAAGGACACCGCAAGATTGAACCCAAAGCCAAGCACTTCTCCCATTGCAAGAACTATAGATCTAGTAGGCCAAACCAAACCAATAACTCGAAGAGACTTGCAAGGATATTATAATCATACATAAAGAGTTGAGAAAAGAACCAAATATTTCTCATAGATAATCTTGATCATAAACCCACAATTCATCGGATCTTGACAAATACACCGCAAAAAGAGAATACATCGAATAGATATCCTCGAAGACCGAGGAGAACTTGGTATTGAGATCCAAAGAGAGAGAAGAAGCCATCTAGATACTAGCTATGGAGCCGAAGGTCTGCGGTAAACTACTCACAACTCATGGTGATGCGATGATGATGATGTAGAAGCACTCCGTGGTAGATCCCCCCTCAGGCGGAGCTCCGGAACAGGCCCCAAGATGGGATCTCACGGGAACAGAAGGTTACGGCGGTTGAACTAGGGTTTTCTCTTCTCTTCTAATGGTTTCGGGGTACATAGGTATATATAGGAGGAAGGAGGGCACCGGGGGCCAGGAGGGGTGCCCACAAGGCAGGGGGCGCGCCCTGTAGGGGGGCGCCCCCCACCCTCGTGGACGCCACCTCAGCCCTATTTCGTGGTTCTCAAGTCTCCGGTGCGGATTTTGCTCCAAAAATATGTCTCTCGAAGTTTCATTCCGTTTGGACTTCGTTTGATATTCCTTTTCTGTAAAACCCTAAAATAGGCAAAAAAAACAGCAATCTAGACTGGGCCTTCGGGTTAATAGGTTAGTCCCAAAAATAATACAAAAGTGTATAACAAAGCCCATTAAACATCCAAAACATTTTAAATAATGGCATGGAACAATCAAAAATTATAGATACGTTGGAGACGTATCATCCCTTTCTTCTCCTAATTTCATCAAGGCACGGCCGACACAGAACGAGTAAACCGGGCTCACATTGTTCTTCTTCCTAAAAAGATCTTCCCACCTCTCCTGACGCTTTCCGGCCCGTCTCGCTCCAAAATAGCCCAATCAAAGAAGTTGCCAAAGTGTTGACCACTCGTCTCAAGCCCTTCATCCCTTCGCTAGTTCATGGCAATCAGACATGGTTTATACCAGGGAGGTATATCGCTGAGAATAAAATCTTCGCTGCCAACCTTATCAGGTCATGCCATACTAAGAAAAAACCTACTATGGTTTTCAAGCAAGATTTTTGGAAAGCCTTCGACTCCGTCGCCTGGCCTGCTCTTGACAAGATCCTCCGAGCCCGGGGCTTCTCCCACATCTTCCGCAGCTGGATCCAGAACATCCTCTTTACAGGCAAAACCGCCATTCTATTGAATGGTGTCCCATGCAACTGGATAGACTGCAAAAATGGCCTATGGCAGGGCGACCCCATCTCCCCCTACCCATTTCGCATCGTAGCAGACCTGCGCCAACAACTTATCTTTAGAAACACACACACCTCGCCCCACCACCCCATCTTCTCTCATCTACCCCCCACCGTCCTCCAGTACGCAAACGATACTCTGATCGTTGCCGCCGCCTCGCCTGATGCCGCGGCAACACTAAAAGTAATCCTAACCAACTTCGCCAACGCCACTGGGTTAACCATCAACTTCTCCAAAACCATGCTTGCAACCCTACAAACAGATGACACTACTTATAATTACATCGCCCCTGCCATGGGCTGCTCACGCGCCTCCTTCCCCCAAACCTACCTTGTCCGCCCCCTCTCCCCTACTAAACCTCCATACAATGCCTTCGAGCCCATCCTAGAACGCTCCCACAAGCTGCTTGCCGGCTGGCGCACTAAGCTGCTTGACAAAGGCGATCACGTCATTTTTATCTCCGCAATCCTAGACTTGCTACTCACCTACTTCATGTCAGTCTTCCGTATCCCAAAAAAAGTTTTAAAAACCATAGACTCCATTCGCAGAGCCTTCTTCTAGGCAGGTGATGAGTTAGTTTCAGTTCCCAATGCCTTATTGCGTGGAAAAACATTTGCATTCCAAAAACACAGTGGTTTAGGTCTCAAAAACTTGCATCTTCAAAATAAACGCCTGCTCATGAAATTTGCAGCCAAGGCCCTCACTTCCTCCTCCACCCCCTAGCTGGATTGTTTGGATCTTCAGCTCCTAAATGCTCTATTCTCACCCCCACTACAAAATTCCTTCCTCTGTCGTACCATTGCAAAACAAATACCCACTCGACAGTCCATCTCCTTTGTCCTAACAAACAGTGGGACACATACTTACTTCTGGCACGACACTTGGCTCACCCCAACACCTCTAGCCTACACCTTCCCCCCCTTATTCTCACACTCCACTCATCAGCTGGTTAAGGTGGCTAATGTGTTGCGATATGGTTTAGAAGCTAACCTCCGTAACCGTCTCTCCCTCCTAGCAGAGCAAGAGCTTGTTGCATTGTTGCCTGTTTTGCAGGATTTCATCCCCTCTGGCGAGGAAGACCAAATGTTTCTTCTACGGGGTCTTGCCTTCTCCACCAATAATGCGTACGGCACAATCATGGCATGCCCGAACTGCGATCCTTTCGCCCGCTCATTTGGCGCTCCAAGGTTCCACGCAAGATTTTTTTTACCTGGCTCCTCTTCGAGGATCTTCTCAACCCCAGGGCCAACCTTGCCCACAAGAAGATCATCTCCACGGACATATGTCCTCACTGTGCTATGCTACCTGAGGATTCCATGAACCTCTTCCTCACCTGCCCCCTTGCCAATCGAGTCTGGCAATGGCTGGGCATTCTACCTCAAGTGGAGCGCATCATCGACCTCTGGGACGCTCTGATACCTCACCATCTGCCACACTAGGCTTGGCCATTTATTCTCATGTCTCTCCTCTGGAAGATATGGGCTGCGCGCAGAGACATGATGTTTAGAAACATTGATTAACATTCTGTAATAACCCTTAGAGCTCTCATCTCTAACCTAGACCTTTGGTCACGTCGTCTCATGGCAACATGTGACAAGAAGGACGTCTACTCGTGGCATTCTTGCCTCTTTGCACGCTGCGCCATACCTTTGTAATTCTATGCATGCTGCCCTGGCGGCCTTTGAGTAATATATTCAGGTGGGGAGCTCCCCCCCCCGATGATTATCAAAAAACATTTCACATCTTAAATTTTTGGAGCCATGCTCCCATATTCATTACATACCACATGCACGGGGTACCAACGGTGTGTCTGGTGCCCTGTAAAAACAGTCATGTCCGCCTATCCAAGCACGACCCCGTCCCGAGAGTGACCTCGTGTCACCCCCGTCACTAGTAATGCGGGCACCATGCTAGTATCATCCTAGATAATCAATAATGCCCTTTCCCATATAAGGGTAGAGTGGATGCGCATGAAAGGTTGGAATAACGGTCGCAACTTAAACCATCCGTTTTGACAACAACATACACACACACACCCTTGCCTTGGTACACCACTTCGTCATCAAGTGTTAACCCAACTCATCAACTCCCTCGGGCATAAGTGGCACCTGACGAGGTTTTCAAAAAGTCTTTTGAAAGCACTTTGCCTCCATCACCATGCATATTCCCGTCCCACTTGCATAGCAACTACCGTAGCATCCTATCTACTCCCACCCACATAACCCTCATAGGAAGGTTGGGTCATGCTTGATGCAAGTTTCAATAGGAAAATAACACAGGTAACCCACCAAAGTGGTCACCACCCCAACATGTTTTCTGTGCATTAGTAATAAGGTGTTATATGACATGCATAATAGGTTTCTAAAACATGGTCAAAGGGCTGCTTGCCTTGGTTGGGTTGGTCTTCAAAGTCTTCAAGTCCTTCTCCTTCTTCTTCTCCAACTACTTCGTCAAACACGGAATCTATTCATCGCAAAAGAAACAACGGGAAAATAAGGCAATAAAAAAACAGAAAAGTCAAATTGCTCAGAAAAATGTCAACTTATTTTTGTACAATACTAGGATGAAAACTAAGAAGGGGAACATTCTTAGTTTTGGATTTGAAGTTAGAGGGACAGAGTAGTGGATTTTCAAACATAGATTTTACTGTTCAAATTGGAATTTAAATTTGAACAATACATAAAAGTTTGATGAACATGTATGAATGATACACCATTAAATAGGTGAGTATATTACAAGGTTTGTGGAGTTGGAATTATTTAATTTGGATAATCATTCTATCCTGTGGATTTATTTGAAAATCATCAGAAAAGAAAAAGGAAAAAGGCCACTGTGCAACTAGGCCAGAACAGCCGCAATGCAAAGGCCCAGAAGCAATTCGGGCCGGGCGAGCAGAGCGGCGCGCACGTGCCAGGTTTAAAACTGACGGGCGGGGCCCAAGCGCTAGTGAGAGAGAGAGGGGCAAGGGAGAGGAGAGTCTGACAAGCGGGGCCCACCTGTCATCCCTAACCCTGAGTCTAGACGGCCGGCAAGCTCACCAGCGGTGCTACAGGGCACGGCGGGTCGAGCAGGTAGCATCGTTCGAGTGGTGGTGGTGGTCGTCGGAGTTGTCTAGTTCGCCGGCGAGGAGGAGGCATGGCGGAGGAGCTTCGGGCGTCGGTGGTTTCTGCCGTTTCTGGCCGCAAAAGAGCGAGGGAACAGAGGGGAAAGGGTCAGTGAGGTGAGGCGGTTTCAGATTGGGGCACAATAGCAGCGGGGACGGCTCGTACCGAGCGGACGACGACGAGCCGCTGTGGCAGAGCTCGAGCTCGATCTCGAGCTCGAGAGCTTCTGGAGGTGAGCCGAGGGTGCATGGGGCCAATCTGGAGTGGGTGGAGGCGAGTGGTGGAGGGAGAGAGGCTTGGGGCAGCCTTTAAATAGGCGAGAAACGGTCCACCGAAGACTTGTGCGTCGGCAAGCTCGTTGTCATCTCCACGGGTCACGGGGGCTTGTTGCGGCTTGTCTGCGGCGCTCGTGAGGTCGGTTTAGTGCTAGCGGAAGGAAGAGAGAGAGCAGAGAGGGGCCAGAGGAGCCGCGCGTGTGAGCGTGCTCACTGGTGCGCTTGGGCGGCTGGCGCGCGTGCATGCTGGGATAAGACGAAGTAGAAGGAGGAGGGGGACCAGGTCGTGGCATGTTGTGGACGTCTAGGCGCATCGTCGGGTGCGTTGTGGAGGCCCGAGGTGGCCGGAGGTGCGTGGCCGCGGGCGGCTACAGTGCCAGAGCATACTGTAGCGCGCTCCAGAGCATGCAAATGCCTGGCATGCCATTTTTAAAGTGCCAACACATCTCCTCTTATGCCTTGGGGCTGCCTTGGATGTCCTCGGGTGGATGGAAGCTAGTTGGGGTGTTGCATATAGAAATGCGAGAGAGAGAGAGGCGCTACCATGGGTGAACAGGGAGAGAGGGAGGTGGTTTTACCCCCCCCCCCCCATAATTGAACTGAGATGCTGCCATTGTTACTGGGGGTAGAAGGGGACTAGGAGCATCTGTGGTAAAAAGTAGAGCCCATTTGGATTAGTGGAAGAGGCTCAAGTAGAGGTTTTGGTAAATAGCCAGAAGATGTTTGTGGCTTGTTTGGGAAATAAAATGGATTCCATTTGGCATGCGACTCCACATGGTGAAATGGCACATATAATTAGGGCCTTCCACTAATTTTGAGCTCATTTGGGCAAAGTTGCCAATGCAACTTTTGTAAACCCTAGAAATCAACATAAATGGGTTTACCAAGATCTACTCATGCAAAACCATTCCCCTTGATGCACCACTTGGAGTAGAGTCATCATTTGGGGTTGTGGGCATGTCCACAAAGTTTGGGGGCATTTGGAATAAGTTGGCAATGGAAAGTTGTTCATACGTGAATCTGAGCGATATGGTTTTGGGGCACTTTTGTGAAACAAAACAATTTGGATTGAGTTCAAACTTTGCAAGGTCATCATATTATACATATGTGACTTGCTAGAAGTTTCTTAGAATTTTTAGAGAATATTCCCTTTGTAAATATTTCAAAAGCTTGAAATATCCAGAAAGGGTTTTTGAGGGATTTGTCCAGTATTTTGAAAATGACCATTTGTTGAAACTCTTATATATGGACAATATATGTCCTATGAGTTTCCCTAAATTTTCTCAAATATTGTTGAAACATTCAAATAATTTTAACCTATTAAAGACCATTTCTGGCCTAAATAAAGACCATTTAAATAAAATAGGAAATTAACTTATAAAATTATAATTTTGTGGGTTATGGGAGTCCTATACCTAATAGGTTTCAAATATACCTTTTGAAAGATTTTTCACAACCCAAATCAAGTACTTGCAATGCAAATCTCAATTCATGGGTATTTGGAAAACTAATTTTAAAAAATACTATTTCGCCAAATTATTTTTGTAAGAAAATACTATATTGTTCTATACACATGGTATGACCATTGGGCAGAAGTTTGGAGCAAGGGGATGAAGTATAGAAGGTGATGCTATGTTGACCTTAAAGAGCACTTGAAATCACAAAAAGAAAAACCAACTCCATGTAAAAAGCTAAATGATGCGAAAGGTTTTTGTTGATCCAAATTTTCATGCTTTATTAATGCAATATCGATGTTACAAAATGCAGAGTGTGACATACCTACCCCCCGCCCCCTACAAGAATCTCGTCCCCGAGATTCGTAAACTAGGCTTTAAAAGAGATCGGCAAACTCGAATCTAAGGTAGTCTTCACGTTCCCAGGTGGCTTCTGCTTCAGTGTGGTTGCTCCAATGGACCTTGAAGTACTTGATAGTGCGGCTTTGTGTACGTCGTTCTGCTTCATCCAAAATGCAGATGGGCCTCTCACAGTAGGTCAAATCAGACTGAAGGTCAATGGCGTGGTGATCAACATCCTTGTAGAGATCGAGCTTGGCTAGAACTTGGAGACACTTCCGGAGTTGTGATACGTATAACATGTTATGCACATCGGATAGTTCAGGCGGTAGTTCCAACTGGTATGCAACTTCTACTCGTCGGTCGGTGATCTTGAAGGGGCCAATAAATATTATTGCAAGCTTTCCCTTAACGTGAAAACACTTAGTTCCCTTAAGAGGAGTTACTCGCAGGTACACATGGTCTCCAATACGGAAACTCATGTCTCGGCGACATGAATCAGCGTAGCTCTTCTGTCTTGACTTGGCGGCATTCAAACGCTCTCTAACTAGTTGAGCTTGCTATTCTGCTTCGCGGAGGACATCCGGTCCAAAGACTAGCCCTTCTCCGGTCTCTGAACAATGGGGTGGACGACACCTCCGTCCATACAGTACTTCAAACGCTGCCATTTGGAGACTTGACTGATAACTGTTCTTATAGAAAAACTTAGCAAAATGGAGGCAATCTTCCCATTTGGCTCCATATGCTAGGACACAGGCTTGGAGCATATCTTCGAGTATCTGATTTACTCGCTCAGTCTGACCTCCGGTCTGCGGGTGGAAAACGGTGCTGAATGACAACTTGGTTCCCAAGGCTTGTTGGAATCTTCTCCAGAATCTTGAGGTAAACTACGTTCCTCGATCTGACACAATCTCCTTAGGAACACCATGGAGGCTTACGATTCGACCGATGTAGAGGTTGGTCGGCTGGTTCCCACTGTAGGTTGTCTTGACAAGAATGAAATGGGATACTTTTGTCAAATGGTCGACTATGACCTAGATGGAGTCATGTCCCTTGCTTGACCTAGGTAATATAGTGATGAAATCCATTCCGACTTTATCCCATTGCCACTTGGGAATCTTGAGTGGCTGGAGCAATATAGCAGGTCGCTGATATTCAGCCTGAACCCTTTGGAATACATCATATTTTGCTACATAGGTGGAAATCTCCCTTTTCATCCCGTGCCACCAAAATCTTTCCTTCAAGTCTTAATACATCTTGGTTCCACCGGGGTGGATGGAATATAGAGTATCGTTGGCTTCTTTTAGGATCAAATCCTTCAACTCCTTCTTATTCTGTACGCAGATACGTCCTTTGTACAAAACAATTTTGTGCTTGTCTTCGGAGAATCATGGGGCCTTGCCTAGCTTCAACTTCTTCTCGATGCCTTCAATGCTTACGTGTCCATTATGCGCTTCTTTGACTTCATCCATCAGGGTCGGCTTGAGTTCTAGGTGGTCCAGATACCCATAGGTAACCAATTCGAAGCCAAATTATTCCAGATCTTCAAACAGGGCTGGCTGGTTTCCTTTAACCATGGCATTCATGGAGGAAGCCTTTCTGCTTAAAGCGTTTGCTACCACATTAGCCGTCCCGGGTGGTATTGAACACTGAGGTCATAATCCTTGATCAATTCCAGCCGTCTTCTCTGCCTCATGTTCAATTCCTTTTCAGTGAGAATATACTTCATACTTTTGTGGTCCGTGTATATCTCTCACCGCTTCCCTAGGAGGTAATGTCACCATGTCTTCAAAGCATGAACCACTCCTGCTAACTCAAGATCATGAGTAGCCTAGTTCTCCTCATGAGGTCGTAGCTGCCTTGAAAGGTAATCTATAACACAACCTTCTTGCATCAGAATGCTTCCCAATCCGGTTTGAGAGGCATCACTATATATCACAAACTCCTTGTGAATGTCTGGTGTTGCCAGAACTGGGGTAGTGGTCAATATCTTCTTGAGTTCTTGGAAGCGTTCTTCGCACTTCGGCGTCCATTTGAAATTCTTGTCCTTCAAGAGTTGAGTCATTGGCCGGGCAATGTTGGAGAATCCTTCCATGAATTTGCGATAATAGCCTGCAAGAACGAGGAAGCTTCTAACTTCCTTGACTGTAGTTGGGGATTTCCATTGGGTCACATCTTCAATCTTCGCGGCATCCATCGACAATCCTTCCTCGGTCAATACATGACCCAAGAATCCAACTTTATGTAGCCAAAACTCACACTTGCAGAATTTGGCGTATAGTTGGTGCTCTCGAAGGTTGTCTAGGACCATCCTCAATTGTTGCTCGTGCTCTTCTTCCGTCTTCGAGAAGACAAGAATGTAATCAATGAAGACGATAACAAACTTGTCCAAATATTCCATTAAGACCTTATTCATGAGGTATATGAAGTAAGCTGGGGCATTGGTCAATCCAAAGGACACGACCATGCAGTCCTATAGGCCATATCTGGTTACAAATGCCGTCTTCGGAATATCTTGGGGTCTGATCTTCAGCTGATAGTACCCAGATCTGAGGTCGATCTTGGAGAACACCTTGGCTCCATTGAGTTGATCAAACAGATCTTCAATCTTGGGAAGTGGATACTTGTTCTTGATTGTAACTTCATTGAGGGAACGATAGTCAATGCATAAGCGGATGATACCGTCCCTCTTTGCCACAAACAAAACAGGTGATCCCCAAGGGGAGGCACTAGGGCGGATAAATCCCTTCCTCAACTGCTCTTCCAGATGCTTCTTCAACTCTGCTAATTGTTCCGTCCCCATTCTATAAGGCTTCTTATAGATGGGTCCCGCTCCGGGCATGAGCTCGATGACGAACTCGATGTCACGGTCAGGAGGCATTCCCAGTAACTCATCAGGAAAGACATCGGCGGTACTCACATACTACTAGCACTTGCTCCAATCCAACTTTAGACAGATAGTTGACTTGGGCGGCTTGAGTAGAAGAGGAGTTGGAGGCAAATTTAACTTTGACTCCTTAGTCATTGGTCACAGTGACAGTCCGGTTGGCACAATCTAGCAAGCCTTGGCGCCTGATGAGCCAATTCATGCCTAAGATCACATCTAGATGTGTAGCCTATGATTGTTCTGTTAGCCTCTACGGACTAAACCCTCCAGCTTATATAGACGTCGGAGGGGGCCTAGGGTTGTACATAGATGACTTGAGGAGGAAGGAATCATTACATCCAAACATCTATCTTGCCTTTTCTACATACATAGGAGTCCTACCCGTACACGGGGGATGACCTCTTGCTTCTATCTTCATGGCCCATCAGTCCGGCCCACCTTTAGTAGTCCCGACACCCGAGGACCACCAAATCCAGGACTCCATCAGTAGCCCCCAAACTTGCCTTCAATGACGAGGTTGTATCCGACTTCATGTCTCCGGCCTCGCAAGGCACGTTGGTTGTTATACTTTGGAACAATGACAGTTCGGTTCTGACTTCTATAGCCCGCCTTGATGATTCCTTCCTGTCGTTGCCTCGACTACCACGTGTCAGACGAATGCGAACAGTCCACATACTTTTTACAGATAAAGCCCTGACCATGCAAGGATGGCGTCTATTTAAATAGATTGGATCTCAGATGCCATTCCACACCATGCAGAAACCCTTAGAACCAGCCACAAAAAATCCTCCAAACATGGCAAGTACTCCCGGCTCCTCCTCATGCTCCCACAGCCCTCAAGCAGGCGATTGGGGAAGCTTCTCGATACCCCATGCCCAGCTGAATAGACTTCAGATGGAGCGATATCTCCCTCCTGTGGATCTAGTCTCGGTCTGGGCTGGATTAGCTTCGATCGACGACGAAGCCTTGGCGGAAAATTTCCCCAACCCCACTAAAGAGGAGCGGGTGTGCTTTGTTTCCTTCCTCCTGAGAGGTGAAGGATTTCCAATCCATCCTTTCGTCAGAGGTTCCCTAGAGTTTTATGGGCTCCAACTGCACAATCTCACGCCAGGCTCTATCTTACATATTGTGGGGTTTGTTGCTCTTTGCGAGCTATTTTTAGGCTGTGAGGCTCATTTCGAGCTATGGAGGAAATTCTTTTGCCTCGTTCCTTGCTCCCAAAAGGGATCCATATTCGAGGAGGGCGGCGCCGAAGTATGGCGCATAGCAGGAATAGGTTACCTGTCCGGCACTCCCAAGAAGGGACCCGAAGAGTGGCCCTCGGAGTGGTTTTATATCAAATATGTTGCCCATCCGGACCCAGTTCGGCGTGGTCTTCCCGAATTCTCCAGCTCTCCTTTGAAGAAATTCTTCAACTGGCGCCCCCGAAGCCCCAAGGAAGAAAACAGCGAGGAGATTAAGAGGCTAGTCAGCAAGATCAGAGTGCTTGCCCACTCTGAACTTTCGATAATTGAAGTAATGGACATCGTGATAAAGCGGTGCGTTCAGGCACTTCAGTCCAGAGGGTTTCCCATGTGACAGTACAATGGGCAGTGCGATGCACCTCGTTGCCTACGCGAGGGTCTAGATACCCCATCCTCATTGGCCCCCATCTTAGCTGATCTTTATAAGGGGGGAGAAAGAAGACTTTGTCCGTTTGAAATGTCGGGAAGATTTTTCCTTGTATAACCCCATCAACCGGGTAAGTTTTTTCGATTCCTAGCTTTATCCAACCTTTTACTGAGATATGATAATCGAACTATATTCGGCTGTTTACAACAGGTATGGAGGAAGGTGATCGAGGGGGTTTATTGCCCTGCCCCACAGCTAGAGGACCATGCCCGTGACAAAAATCCCGGATTTGAAGAGGACCCGACTGTATTAACTCACTTACCAAGTTTTCTACCAGGCAAGCCACGATGGTACAGAAGTGGCCATTATAGCTGATTATCCTGGCCTTCTTCCCTCCTCCAATGTAAGTACCGAGGAGACATCCTCTCAAAGAGAGCGTTCCCTTTGCGCCTCACCCACCGCACTGTCTCGTGCTTAAAAGGGGCGGCACTCGGCACGCCATACTGTATCAAGGGCATGTTCTAAGAGGATGACGCCTATGCAGAGTGAGTCTTCAAAGCGAAAGGAAGCGGGGGCACCATCGAGCCCCCTCCTTCATCAAAGAGGTATAGTTTTCAATATGTGCCCGGTAGTAAGGCCGAATTGTCACATTTCTTCTTCTGTCTTATTCTAGAAGCAACGCATAAACTAGGGTTTAAGCTTCTTTCACTCTAGCAACCCATCATCTACTTATCACTTCCCAGTGCCTTCCTCTAGGCCCAAATAATGGTGAAGTGTCATGTAGTCGACGTTCACATGACACCACTAGAGGAGAGAAAACATACATCTCATCAAAATATCGAACGAAGACCAAATTCACATGACTACTTATAGCAAGACTTCTCCCATGTCCTCAGGAACAAAAGTAACTACTCACAAGACATAATATTGTTCATTATCAGAGGGGTATTAATATGCATAATGGATCTGAACATATGATCTTCCACCAAGTAAACCAACTAGCATCAACTACAAGGAGCAATCAACACTACTAGCAACCCACAGGTACCAATCTGAGGTTTGGGTACAAAGATTGGATACAAGAGAAGAACTAGGGTTTGAGAGGAGATGTTGCTGGTGAAGATGTTGATGAAGATAGCCCTCCCCAAGATGGGAGAGTTGTTGGTGATGACGGCGGTGACGATTTCCCCCTCCCGGAGTGAAGTATCCCTGGCAGAACAGCTCTGCCGGAGCCCTAGATTGGTTTCCGCCTCGGTTCCGCATTGAGACGGCGGTATCTGGTCCCGAAAGCCTCCGAGAGAGGGGGGCATCGGGGGCCTTCAAGGGGCCCACGAGACAGGGTGCGCGCCCAGAGAGGGGGGTGCGCCCCCCACCCTCGTGGACAGCAGGTGGCCCCCCTCGTGATCTTCTTTCGCCAGATATTTTTTATATTTTCTGAAACGGAGTTCTGTGAAGTTTTGGGGCTTTTGGAGTTGTGCAGAATAGGTTTCCAGAGTTTGCTCCTTTTCCAGCCCAGAATTCCAGCTGCCGGCATTCTCGCTCTTTATGTGAACCTTGTAAAATAAGAGAGAAAAGGCATAAGTATTGTGACATAACGTGTAATAACAGCCCATAATGAAATAAATATCAACATAAAAGCATGATGCAAAAATGACGTATCACTCCCCTCCTGTCCCTCACCCAGAAACTGCTCTGAACGGAAACCCCTTGCCTCCCGCTACCTCTTCCCCTTCACTAGTGTGCCTTAATTCCACCTCTAATGGCCACCTTGAGCGTTTGAAACTGCAGCCATTAACACATCTCGCCCCACCCAACTGTGGACCTCCCTAAGCCCTATAAAAAGCACCCCGCGAACCCCTCTCACCCCTCGTCCGAAGCCCTCTCCTTCTAGAGCTTTTCCCCCTCCCTAGCCTCGCCAATTGCTGACTGGAGTTCGTGAATTCCGGCGACCTCTCACCGTGTGTACAGGAAGCAATCTACAACCATAACTTGTTCAAGTGGTTCACCTCATCGTCCTCTACACCGTCCCGCACGCATCCTTCGCCGAAGCACACCGGAGCCACCTTCTTCCTCGTCTCCGGCGACAAGTCCGGTGAGCACCAAGCCAGCCAATCAGGGAGCGCCACTTGTCTCTGGCCGAATTTTTGTTCTTTTTCCAGTATTTTTCTAATCTCAGATTCTATACCAAATCTTGTTTCTAGTATATCTTTTAGTCTATAGATCGGATTTAGTTGATTCTTTTTCCTAGGGTTTCATAAAAATATGCTCTATCCAGAGAACAAAATGAAAAATATTTTTGAAAATTTTAAAATTTGAATTCAAACAGATCTGAATTCAAACTTTGTTAGGCCATAATTCGAGTTTCGTAACTCCGTTTTAGGTTATTCTTTTTATAAATCGAAGCTTGTGACATGTACCTTCTGTTAAAACCAAAAACATTTATCTTTGTTGATGTAAAAATTACATTCTGTACAGAAACTTTATATGGGTGTTTTTGCAATGTTTCGAAGTCTTTTATTTGTTTTCTTTTTGGATCTTTGCTTGTATGCTTATGTATGTTATTGCTTGCTTACGCTAGATCATCCGGAGTGCTAAGCTTGCTACTACAAATATTAAGATTTCAACGAATGTCAGCAAGGCAAGTTCACACTTTGATCATAATTTTCAATACCCTATTTTATTATGCATTAGTTTCACCCTCAAAGATTGCATGAGTAGGATTGGGAACATGTGGTTATGCTATGTAGTTCATGTGGTAGGAACCTATGACCTTTGATCACCCCAGAATATTCGTTATATCATATATTGCTTAGCCATGCTCGTAGATGGGGATTGGTATGTGCGATACATGCAATTTGCGAGAGATAATATTTTACCGGGACAACATAATGTGGCAACTTTGATACACATCTGGGTGGATTGTTTGGGGCACCTGGAGAAACCAGTGCATGCCCAAGGGGAATCCCAGAGTACCCGTGTGATTACCTAAGTCCGCCACCCAAGCTCAAAGGGACAAAGATCCCGGATTTGAACAGGACCCGAATATATTAACTCACTGGCGGAGTTTTCTACCAGGCAAGCCACAATGGTACAAAAGTGGCCATTGTAGCTGATTATCTTGGCCTTCTTCCCTCCTCCAATTTAAGTACCCAGGAGACATCCTCTCAAAGAGAGCCTTCCCTTTGCGCCTCACCCACCGCACTGTCTCGTGCTCAAAAGGGGCGGCACTCGGCATGCCATACTGTATCAAGGGCATGTTCTAAGAGGACGACGCCTATGCAGGGTGAGTCTTCAAAGCGAAAGGAAGCGGGGGCACAATCGAGCCCCCTCCTTCATCAAAGAGGTATAGTTTTCAATATGTGCCCGGTAGTAAGGCCAGATTGTCACATTTTTTCTTCCGTCTTATTCTAGAAGCAACGCATAAACTAGGGTTTAAGCTTCTTTCACTCTAGCAACCCATCATCTACTTATTACTTCCCAATGCCTTCCTATAGGCCCAAATAATGGTGAAGTGTCATGTAGTCGACGTTCACATGACACCACTAGAGGAGAGAAAACATACATCTCATCGAAATATCGAACGAAGACCAAATTCACATGACTACTTATAGCAAGACTTCTCCCATGTCCTCAGGAACAAAAGTAACTACTCACAAGACATAATATTGTTCATTATCAAAGGGGTATTAATATGCATAATGGATCTGAACATATGATCTTCCACCAAGTAAACCAACTAGCATCAACTACAAGGAGCAATCAACACTACTAGCACCCCACAGGTACCAATCTGAGGTTTGGGTACAAAGATTGGATACAAGAGATGAACTAGGGTTTGAGAGGAGATGGTGCTGGTGAAGATGTTGATGAAGATAGCCCTCCCCAAGATGGGAGAGTTGTTGGTGATGACGGCGGTGACGATTTCCCCCTCCCGGAGGGAAGTATCCCCGGCAGAACAGCTCTACCGGAGCCCTAGATTGGTTTCCGCCTCGGTTCCGCATTGAGGCGGCGGCATCTGGTCCCGAAAGCCTCCGAGAGAGGGGGGCATCGGGGGGCCTTCAAGGGGCCCACGAGACAGGGGGAGTGCCCAGAGAGGGGGGCGCCCCCCCCCCCCACCCTCGTGGACAGCAGGTGGCCCCCCTCGTGATCTTCTTTCGCCAGATATTTTTTATATTTTCTGAAACGGAGTTCTGTGAAGTTTCGGGGCTTTTGGAGTTGTGCAGAATAGGTTTCCAGAGTTTCCTCCTTTTCCAGCCCAGAATTCCAGCTGCCGGCTTTCTCCCTCTTCATATAAAACTTGTAAAATAAGAGAGAAAAGGCATAAGTATTGTGACATAATGTGTAATAACAGCCCATAATGAAGTAAATATCAACATAAAAGCATGATGCAAAAAGGACGTATCACTCCCCTCCTGTCCCTCACCCAGAAACTGCTCTGAACGGAACCCCCTCGCCTCCCGCTATCTCTTTCCCTTCACTAGTGCGCCTTAATTCCACCTCTAATGGCCACCATGAGCGTTTGAAATTGCAGCCATTAGCACATCTCGCCCCACCCAACTCTGGACCTCCCTAAGCCCTATAAAAAGCACCCCGCAAACCCCTCTCACCCGTCGTCTGAAGCCCTCTCCTTCTAGAGCTTTTCCCCCTCCCTAGCCTCGCCAATTGCTGACTGGAGTTCGTGAATTCCGGCGACCTCTCACCGTGTGTACAGGAAGCAATCTACAACCATAACTTGTTCAAGTGGTTCACCTCATCGTCCTCTACACCGTCCCGCACGCATCCTTCGCCGAAGCACACCGGAGCCACCTTCTTCCTCGTCTCCGGCGACAAGTCCGGTGAGCACCAAGCCAGCCAATCAGGGAGCGCCACTTGTCTCTGGCCGAATTTTTGTTCTTTTTCCAGTATTTTTCTAATCTCAGATTCTATACCAAATCTTGTTTCTAGTATATCTTTTAGTCTATAGATCGGATTTAGTTGATTCTTTTTCCTAGGGTTTCATAAAAATATGCTCTATCCAGAGAACAAAATGAAAAATATTTTTGAAAATTTTAAAATTTGAATTCAAACAGATCTGAATTCAAACTTTGTTAGGCCATAATTCGAGTTTCGTAACTCCGTTTTAGGTTATTCTTTTTGTAAATCGAAGCTTGTGACATGTACCTTCTGTTAAAACCAAAAACATTTATCTTTGTTGATGTAAAAATTACATTCTGTACAGAAACTTTATATGGGTGTTTTTGCAATGTTTCGAAGTCTTTTATTTGTTTTCTTTTTGGATCTTTGCTTGTATGCTTATGTATGTTATTGCTTGCTTACGCTAGATCATCCGGAGTGCTAAGCTTGCTACTACAAATATTAAGATTTCAACGAATGTCAGCAAGGCAAGTTCACACTTTGATCATAATTTTCAATACCCTATTTTATTATGCATTAGTTTCACCCTCAAAGATTGCATGAGTAGGATTGGGAACATGTGGTTATGCTATGTAGTTCATGTGGTAGGAACCTATGACCTTTGATCACCCCAGAATATTCGTTATATCATATATTGCTTAGCCATGCTCGTAGATGGGGATTGGTATGTGCGATACATGCAATTTGCGAGAGATAATATTTTACCGGGACAACATAATGTGGCAACTTTGATACACATCTGGGTGGATTGTTTGGGGCACCTGGAGAAACCAGTGCATGCCCAAGGGGAATCCCAGAGTACCCGTGTGATTACCTAAGTCCGCCACCCAAGCTCAAAGGGACAAAGATCCCGGATTTGAACAGGACCCGAATATATTAACTCACTGGCGGAGTTTTCTACCAGGCAAGCCACAATGGTACAAAAGTGGCCATTGTAGCTGATTATCTTGGCCTTCTTCCCTCCTCCAATTTAAGTACCCAGGAGACATCCTCTCAAAGAGAGCCTTCCCTTTGCGCCTCACCCACCGCACTGTCTCGTGCTCAAAAGGGGCGGCACTCGGCATGCCATACTGTATCAAGGGCATGTTCTAAGAGGACGACGCCTATGCAGGGTGAGTCTTCAAAGCGAAAGGAAGCGGGGGCACAATCGAGCCCCCTCCTTCATCAAAGAGGTATAGTTTTCAATATGTGCCCGGTAGTAAGGCCAGATTGTCACATTTTTTCTTCCGTCTTATTCTAGAAGCAACGCATAAACTAGGGTTTAAGCTTCTTTCACTCTAGCAACCCATCATCTACTTATTACTTCCCAATGCCTTCCTATAGGCCCAAATAATGGTGAAGTGTCATGTAGTCGACGTTCACATGACACCACTAGAGGAGAGAAAACATACATCTCATCGAAATATCGAACGAAGACCAAATTCACATGACTACTTATAGCAAGACTTCTCCCATGTCCTCAGGAACAAAAGTAACTACTCACAAGACATAATATTGTTCATTATCAAAGGGGTATTAATATGCATAATGGATCTGAACATATGATCTTCCACCAAGTAAACCAACTAGCATCAACTACAAGGAGCAATCAACACTACTAGCACCCCACAGGTACCAATCTGAGGTTTGGGTACAAAGATTGGATACAAGAGATGAACTAGGGTTTGAGAGGAGATGGTGCTGGTGAAGATGTTGATGAAGATAGCCCTCCCCAAGATGGGAGAGTTGTTGGTGATGACGGCGGTGACGATTTCCCCCTCCCGGAGGGAAGTATCCCCGGCAGAACAGCTCTACCGGAGCCCTAGATTGGTTTCCGCCTCGGTTCCGCATTGAGGCGGCGGCATCTGGTCCCGAAAGCCTCCGAGAGAGGGGGGCATCGGGGGGCCTTCAAGGGGCCCACGAGACAAGGGGAGTGCCCAGAGAGGGGGGCGCCCCCCCACCCTCGTGGACAGCAGGTGGCCCCCCTCGTGATCTTCTTTCGCCAGATATTTTTTATATTTTCTGAAACGGAGTTCTGTGAAGTTTCGGGGCTTTTGGAGTTGTGCAGAATAGGTTTCCAGAGTTTGCTCCTTTTCCAGCCCAGAATTCCAGCTGCCGGCTTTCTCCCTCTTCATATAAAACTTGTAAAATAAGAGAGAAAAGGCATAAGTATTGTGACATAATGTGTAATAACAGCCCATAATGAAGTAAATATCAACATAAAAGCATGATGCAAAAAGGACGTATCACTCCCCTCCTCTCCCTCACCCAGAAACTGCTCTGAACGGAACCCCCTCGCCTCCCGCTATCTCTTTCCCTTCACTAGTGCGCCTTAATTCCACCTCTAATGGCCACCATGAGCGTTTGAAATTGCAGCCATTAGCACATCTCGCCCCACCCAACTCTGGACCTCCCTAAGCCCTATAAAAAGCACCCCGCAAACCCCTCTCACCCCTCGTCTGAAGCCTTCTCCTTCTAGAGGTTTTCCCCCTCCATAGCCTCGCCAATTGCTCACTGGAGTTCATGAATTCCGGCGACCTCTCACCGTGTGTACAGGAAACAATCTACAACCACAACTTGTTCAAGTGGTTCACCTCATCGTCCTCTACACCATCCCGCACGCATCCTTCGCCGAAGCACACAGGAGCCACCTTCTTCCTCGTATCCGGCGACAAGTCCGGTGAGCACCAAGCCAGCCAATCAGGGAGCGCCACTTGTCTCTGGCCGAATTTTTGTTCTTTTTCCAGTATTTTTCTAATCTCAGATTCTATACCAAATCTTGTTTCTAGTATATCTTTTAGTCTATAGATCCGATTTAGTTGATTCTTTTTCCTACGGTTTCATAAAAATATCCTCTATCCAGAGAACAAAATGAAAAATATTTTTGAAAAATTTAATATTTGAATTCAAACATATCTGAATTCAAACTTCGTTAGGCCATAATTCGAGTTTCGTAACTCCGTTTTAGGTGATTCTTTTTGGAAATCGAAGCTTGTGACATGTACCTTCTGTTAAAACCAAAAACATTTATCTTTGTTGATGTAAAAAATACATTCTGTACAGAAACTTTATTTGGGTGTTTTTGCAATGTTTCGAAGTCTTTTATTTGTTTTCTTTTTGGATCTTTGCTTGTATGCTTATGTATGTTAATGCTTGCTTACGCTAGATCATCCGGAGTGCTAAGCTTGCTAGTACACATATTTAGAGTTCAACGAATGTCAGCAAGGCAAGTTCACACTTTGATCATAATTTTCAATACCCTATTTTATTATGCATTAGTTTCACCCTCAAAGATTGCATGAGTAGGATTGGGAACATGTGGTTATGCTATGTAGTTCATGTGGTAGGAACCTATGACCTTTGATCACCCCAGAATATTCGTTATATCATATATTGCTTAGCCATGCTTGTAGATGGGGATTGGTATGTGCGATACATGCAAGTTGCGAGAGATAATATTTTACCGGGACAACATAAGGTGGCAACTTTAATACACATCTGGGTGGATTGTTTGGGGCACATCGAGAAACCAGTGCTTGCCCAAGGGGAATCCCAGAGTACCCGTGTGATTACCCTAGGTCCGCAACCCAAGCTCAAAGGGACAAAGATCCCGGATTTGAAGAGGACCCGGATATATTAACTCACTGGCGGAGTTTTCTACCAGGCAAGCCACAATGGTACAGAAGTGACCATTGTAGATGATTATCTTGGCCTTCTTCCCTCCTCCAATGTAAGTACCCAGGAGACATCCTCTCAAAGAGAGCCTTCCCTTTGCGCCTCACCGAGCGCACTGTCTCATGCTCAAAAGGGGGAGCACTCGGCATGCCATATTGTATCAAGGGCATGTTCTAAGGGGACGACGCCTACGCAGGGTGAGTCTTCAAAGCGAAAGGAAGCGGGGGGCACCATTGAGCCCCCTCCTTCATCAAAGAGGTATAGTTTTCAATATGTGCCCGGTAGTAAGGCCGGATTGTCACATTTTTTCTTTCGTCTTATTCTAGAAGGTGCATACGCCGAACTGTGTCCGAGGACCCTGCTGGCCAAACACCAACCAATCCGGCCCGAGGCCCATCAACAAGGACAAGAGCCGATACGGGCGTAGCGCCGAATTGTCCTCCGCAGGAGGATTCAGATAATGTATCAGTCACAAATTCCGAAATGGAGAGCGCCATGAATCATCGGCGGCATAGCTACATTTGTTGCCGGGGAGCATAGCTATATTTGTTGAGTCACTTGGGATTAATATCTATTTATCACTATGAGGAATAAGTAAGCTTGCTACACTACACTCTGCACTTGATCTTTCGCTCAACTACGAGGGGAGGTAAGGAATTTCCATCACACTCTGCACTTGATTCTCCTACAGTTATAAGTAAGCTTGCTACACCACACTCTGCTATTAATCATGATATGTCGCAAGTTATTGATGATGCTACTTCTACTATGAATGACACTTATGATGATGCTAGTACCTTGCTTGATAAGACTGTGCCATTGGGTTTACTACTTGATGAACAACTTGCTAGACTTGATAATATTGAGAATGCTGAAATTATTGAGACTGTTTAAACTGATGAAGTGTTTGAGATTGAAATTTTTGAAACACCTATTGGATCTAGCCATCCTAGATATGATTTGCCAAAAGTACATGAAGGTTATTTTATGGATGAGGAGAAAAATAGAGACTTTCTTGCCTATAATGATAGAGATGACCTGAAGAAAATATTATGCAAACTGAGAGAAAAATCTTTGAATGCTAGAATGAAATGTGATCCTAAGTTTGCTACCTCACCAATCTTTGTTGATGATAAGGATTATGAGTTTTCTGTTGACCCAGAGTTAATTACTTTGGTAGAATCTGAAATTTTCCATGGCTATGAAACTGAAACCGTAGTGGCACATCTTACTAAATTGAATGATATAGCCACCCTATTTGCTCATGATGAGAACATTCGCTACTATTATATTCTCAAGTTATTTCCGTTCTCATTAAATGTTGATGCTAAATCTTGGTACAATACTCTTACTCCTGGTTGTATGCGTAGTCCCCATGACATGGTTTATTACTTCTCTGATAAATATTTCCTTGCCCATAAGAAGCAAGCTGCCTTGCAGGAAATATTTAACTTTGTGCAAATTGAAGAAAAGAGTCTCCCACAAGCTTGGGGGAGGCTTCTCCAATTCTTAAATGCTTTGCCTGATCATCCACTTAAGAAAAATGAAATACTTGATATCCTCTATAATGGACTAACCGATGCTTTAGGGATTTCCTAGATAGTTGTGCTGGTTGTGCTTTCAGGGAAAGGACTGTTGAACAAGCTGCAGAATTATTGAATAGTATATTGAAAAATTATGATGATTGGACTCTTCCTGAACCATCACCTAAACTAACTCCGAAGAAGAGATGAATCCTATATCTTAGTCCCGAAGATATGCAGGAGACAAAGAAAAGTAAGAAGGAGAAAGGTATGAAAGCCGAGGATGTCAAGAATTTACCACCTATTGAAGAGATGCATGGACTTAACATACCAGCATCCAAGATGGTTGAGGTAAATTCTTTGTTAAAGTTTGATAAGAATTCTAGTCAATGCCTTTATGAGTTCGATTACTATATTAGAAAACAAGATCACTTTAGTGCCAATGTCATGAAACAATTGAAATACAACTCTGACACGATGGCTCGCTTGAGTGACTTGTTATTTAGAATCTCTAATAATGTTGGGGGTGTGGGATAACGTGCTTCTATGGTCCAAAATCAGTTAGAACAATTTGCTAAATCTCAGAAATAATTACTTGATGAAATGAATAATAATATGAATGATCATGCTATTAGAGTAGTGACTAGAGGAGGTAGAATGACTTAGGAACCACTCTATCCTAAGGGACACCCTTAGATAATTAAACAATATTCACAAAGACTTAACACTGATGCACCTAGTCCTTCTAGGAAGAAAAAGAAGAAGAAAAATGATAGGACTTTGCACACCTCTAGTGAACCTGAAAAACCTCCTGAAATTAATAATGATGTCTCTATCTCTGATGCTTAAATTCAATCTGGTAATGAACACTCATCTAGTGATAAGGAAAAAGATAATGATAATGTTCATAAAGACACTCAACGAGACAATGATAAACATCCATATAAGGATGTTGAGATAGAACCTGCTGTTGACCTTGATAACCCACAACCTAAGAATAAAAGATATATTAAAAGAGATTTTGTTCCTAGGAAACATGGAAAGGAAACATAATCATTGGTACAACAACCCATGCCCTTTCCACCTAAACCAACTAAGAAGAAAGATGATGAATAATTTGAACGCTTTGCTGAAATGCTTAGGCCAGTCTTTTTGCGTACCCGCTTGACGGATATCCAAAAGATGGCTCCTTATGCAAAGTATATGAAAGAGATCATTACTAATAAAAGAAAAATATCGGTAGCTTAAATCTCCACCATGCTTGCTAATTACTCTTTTAAGGATGGAGTACCTAAAAAACTTGGAGATTCGGGAATACCAACTATACCTTGCTCCATAAAAAGAAATTATGTGAAAAATGGTTTATGTGACTTGGGAGCTGGTGTTAGTGTTATGCATTTCTCTTAATATAAAAGACTTGATTTGAAAAAGCTCACACCTATCGAGATATCTTTGCAAATGGCTGACAAATTAACTGCTGTACCTATCGGCATTTATGAGGATGTGCCCGTTGTTGTTTCCAATGTTACTATTTTAACTGACTTTGTTATACTTCAGATGCCCAAGGATGACAATATGTCTATTATTCTTGGTAGACCCTTTTTAAATACCGTAGGTGCTGTTATTGAATGCAATAAAAGCAAGGTCAGGTTTCATATTAATGGTAATGAGCACAAGGTGCACTTTCCGAAGAAACAATTCCAAGTGAATGGTATCAATATTATTGAAAGTTCTCCAACACTCGCAATTGGGAGTGTCCACATCCCGCTACCTACTGCCCAAAAGAAATATGAAATACTTATTGTTGGGGATGTGCATATCCCCGTTGAGGTAACTTAGTGTTTTGCGAAAATTCTTCGGTATCATGCTAATTGGAAGTGGTTGTTAATAAGACTTGATCAACCTTGTTAATTAATCATTTTTGAGAGGTATGAAGTTGAGGAATCTAGTGGGCACAAATTTATGTCCCTACCTTTTATATTTTTATTTTTATTAGTTTAATAAAAATAAAATGCCATATTTTGCATGTTTACTATTTTTTCGTGCAATAAAAAATGGCCCAAAAATAAAAGTGTTTAGAATGCCCTGAAAATTTAATACGATTTTTCTTGATTATTTTAGAATTTTTATTGCAAATAACATCAGAGGGGGGTGCACCAGGTGGGCACAACCCACCTGGGCACAACCCACCTGGGCACGCTAGTAGCCCCAGGCGCGCCCTAATGGGTTGTCGTCCCCACGTGGGCCCCCTCACTTATCTCTTTACTCCACTTTGCCCCTACCTTCAGAAAACATCACCATTGCATTCTCTTTCATGCTATTGCTCTCAAACCCACATATTTTGATCTCTTTGCTCGAAGCTCCGTTTCCGAAACTGTTTTGGGGGATTGCTACTTGGTATGTGACTCCCCCATTGCTCCAATTAGTTTTTTCTTTAGTGTTTTATATTTTGAATAATTAGCTACTCTTTGTGCTGTTGTAGATGAGCTTGCATGTTACAATCTTCGAGTTCTGAGTAGTTTGAATGCTCAAAATGGCCTCGATGCATCGCTATGTGTAGTTGCTATCAATCTTGTGAAGTTTTGCAGACAAATTTTTGTGGACCAAAATTTTCAAAGATTGTACGCGAATACAATGTACTTGTTCGGGAGGAGTTCTTAGAGGAGAAGGTCCTCGGAAGCATCATCCACTAGTGGCTCGATACGTCGGTCTTACGTTGAACCAAGCCCAAGCTCAATCCAAGAGGCCGTTACTAAATCTTGCTTATGGCCATGCAATGAGTTCATGGTGGATGCAGGTATTCAGGAAGAATTTGAGAAATATGTTCACAATGACGAGCTCGATACCTACATCGCAGATAAGTGTGACCAACAACTCATCCTCACTGAAACATTTACCAAGGAGTTTAAATTTCATTCTCATGAATCTAGGGTCTCATTTAAATTATATGACAACCCATTCACCTTGCCTTTAGAGACATTTTTCTAATATCAGCAAGATTCCATCTTGTGGTTTGCTGGATGAACCACCTAGCCCTGAGTATGAGTCATTTCTGACTAGTCTTTGTTATGGAGAGGATAGAGGAGTGACACAAGGAAGAATAAAAAGCATCCACTTTCCATCGATTCACTATTTTGCACTGTTTAATGCAAATGTGTTGTAGGCAAACACGACTCTAGCACACTTTGTGCTCCTGACTTCAGCCTCATACACACTTCCCTCACCGGTACTCAATGTTAAAACCTTGGAGCGATTATTGCACGTAGATTGCAGCACAACTCTAGTAGTGGTCATTTTTATGGTGGGATCTATGCCGCACGTTTAGCAAGGGAGCTGCATGTATCCACTTGGCCTAATCATCCTATATTACCCACTCAGTATTTAGACTTTGAGCCCATGAAGCACCATAAGTTTCTTCAGAGCAAAATTGATAACTATACTTATAACCTTAGGTTTAGTAAAATTGATATTGTGGAGACCTTTCTGCCTGCACCTGCTCTCCTTCATTTCCACAACAAGGGAAGATACTATGTTTCTGAGAGCAAGGCTCTTGCACATAACGTGGAGGTCATGGCTACTCGGCGGTCTGAGATGGTTGCACCAAGAGCTTCCGTGAGCTACCACGGTGACTACTATGCACGCCGTTAATGCTGATTACCGAGCTAGGCCAAAAGCCTAAGGTTCGGGGAGTACATGTTTCCACTGGCATTACATTCACGTTCACACTTTTTCATTGTATTATCCATGCTAAACTTATTTTCTCGCTTTCTTCTTGTGTGTTTGGAAAACTTCAAGAAAATCCAAAAATATTTCAGGTTTCTTTCCGGTTTCTTTCTAGTTTGGTTAGTTGTTGTAATTAAAAGAAAACCCAAAAAGATTTCTTGATTCTTCTTTTGTCTGTTGGGAGTTCTCCCGTGTAAATAGTTTTTCTTGTTTTTTTTTATTTCTTTATTTTGCCTTCTTTGAGAAAAACCCAAAACTAAAAAAAATCCGTGTGTTTCTCTTAATTTCTCTTCTAGTTTTTGAGTTGTACCAAGGAGAAGACCGCGATCAAAATGTTGAGTGGCTCTCATTTGCATTACTTTTAATCTAATAAAAAGCTCATATTATCTCGTCTTCTCCTTTTTGAATAAAATGTTTGCAGATTCCAGCTTAGTCCACGACACTCTTGCACTATGATTATTATTCTTATCATTCGGTCATGCAAGTGAAAGGCAATAATGACGATATTTCGTGAACTAGCCGTGGCAGAGAGAAATAGGTATGAACTCAAGTTATTTTTGTTTTTGTAAATATGTTTAACCTAGTATCCATGATTCATCCTATTATGATCAAACATGTTTGCAATGAAATTTAGATATTATAGTTTCTCATGACATGCTTAACTAGCTAGGAGTGGATAATGAATTATCTTGGAGGTCAACATTGCGTTAAAGTGATTGTGATGTAGTATGATGATATGGTATCCTCCTCCGAATGTTTCAAGTGGCTTGACTTGGCGCATGTTCAGGCATGTAGTTGAATCAAAACCAACATATCCTCTATGATATTAATGTCCATGGTCTCCATATCCTACTCATGCTGATATCCAATGTCTATTATGCATAATGTATGTTCATCACCATTATTGCTCTCTAGCTGGTCGCTTCCCAACCTACTTGCTACCCTTCACCTATACTAAGCGGAAATACTACTTGGCCATCAAATTGAAAAATCAAAGTTATTCCAGATGAGTCCACCATACCTACCTATATGCGGTATTACCCTGCCGTCTTAAGTAAATTTGCATGTGCCACCTCTAAAACTTCAAACAAACACTTTTTTTGTGTGCCTGGAATGTTCATAGAGTGACAGGAGGTAGTCGGTATCTTCCATGCTAAGTGGGTTATTCTCATGACGAGTGTTTATTCACTTGTCCTTGCACGAGAGGGGCGGTAATAGGGAGTCCCGGTCCCAAATTCAAAAGAAAAAGACTTACAAATAATCAAACAAAAACTCCTACGGAGTACTAACCTTTACTTTATCACTTGGGAACCACTACTAATGTGTTTAGCATTGGAAGATATTGATAACTGATGGTCGCGAAGTAAATATGAAGGGTGCATCTCTAAAAATTACATTTATCTCTGTTTTAAAACCTTGAGCTCTGGCACCTCTGCAAATCACAGTTGCCTCTGCGAAGGGACTCTCTATTTACTTTATGTGGAGTCATCACCTTCTCAAATAAGCGCTAGATATAAGAGCACTATTGTCATCCTCATGCATTGTGTGTAGTGAATGTTGGGTGTTAGCATGACTAGATCTTCTCTACCATGAATTAAAATGTTTAGTCGCTTCTTGAACTTTGGAGGTGCTCTGCATTTACGTTTTGATGTCTCAGAATGGGCTAGCGAGATACCACTATTATCATATTATATCATGGTTGTTTTGACAATGTGTTGACATTTGAGATATCTTATTATTGCTCTCTAGTTGTTTATGCTACTGATATGAGTTAATGTAATTTATAAGAGTTATTAACGACATGGTTAGTCATGATCTTTGGTGAAAACCCATGTGCTACTTAAGCTTATCTATGTAAACAAGAGCAAAAGAGTTCGTAAAAGTTTTTCTTTTTCACTTTCAGGTTATCAACTGAATTGCTTGAGGACAAGCAAAGGTTTAAGCTTGGGGGATTTTATACGTCTCCATCGTATCTACTTTTCCTAATGCTTTTCCTCTTGTATTGGACTCTAATTTGCATGATTTGGATGAAACTAACCCGGGCTGACGATGTCTTCAACAGAACTACCATGGTGTTGTATCTGTGCAGAAATAAAAGTTCTCGGATTAGAAAGAAACTTTGCGAGGATTTTTTATTCAATAAAAGAAAATTACTGGAGCCAAGAACCACTGGAGGGGGGCATCCGCGTGGGAACAACCCACTAGGGTGCGCCCCCCTCCTGGTGCACCTAGGTGGGTTGTCCCCACCTGGTGGCCCCACAAACTCCAACCCTGATAATATAAAATCATATTTTCAGAGAAAAAATAGAGGAGGAAGAATTTTCTCGTTTTGCGATACAGAGCCACTGCCACCTCCTGTTCTTCATCAGGAGGCCAGATCTGGAGTCCGTTTGGGGCTCTGGAGAGGGGAATCTTCGGTCTTCGTCACCATCAACCCTCCTCCATCGCCAATTCCATGATGCTCTCCACCGGGTGTGAGTAATTCCTTCGTAGGCTCACTGTTCGGTGAGGAGTTGGATGAGATTCATCATGTAATCGAGTTAGTTTTTTTTGGGCATGACCCCTAGTATCCACTATGTTCTGAGGTTGATGTTGTTATGACTTTGCTATGCTTAATGCTTGACACTTTGGGCCCGGGTGCCATGATTTAAGATGTGAACCGTTTATCGTATCTCTAATATATTTATGTTCTAGATCCAATCTTGCAAGTCATAGTCACCTACTCCGAGTTATGATCTATCAACTCTTTAGTGACAATATGCAGGATACTTTTCGGTGACGACCGTAGTTTGAGGAGTTCATGTACTCGCTCTGTGCTAATGGTTTGTTCCGGTACTCTATTAAAAGTACGCCTTAATTTCCCTTAGTTTCCTTATGGACCCTGCTGCCACGGGAGGGTAGGACAAAAGATGTCATACAAGTTCTTTCCATAAGCATGTATGACTATTTACGGAATACATCCTACATTACATTTTTGAACTGGAGCAAGTGCCGTATCACCCTAGGTTATTACTGTTACATGATGAATATCATCCAACAAATTGCCGATTCAATGCCTACGAATTTCCTACATATTGATCTTGCCAAGTTACTACTGCCGCTGTTACTATTGCGACTGCTACAAATCACTACTACCATTGTTACCATTACTATTACCGCTACCGCTATTATCAAAACTATCATACTAATGTGCTACTGATCACTTTACTATAGATAATTAATCTCCAGGTGTGGCCGAATTGACAACTCATTTGCTAATACTTGCAAATATTCTTTGGCTCCCCTTGTGCCAAATCTATAAATTTGGGCTGAATAATCTACCCTAACAAATTGTCGCGATCCCCTATACTTGTGGGTTATTAGGTCATCATATCCATCATCCTTTTCCTCACTAGGAAAATGCTCTAATAATGATGATGATCACACTTTTATTTACTTACAACTTGGTATTACAACTCGATAAACTAATACAAGATGACTCTATATGAATGCCTCTGGCCATGTACCAGGATGTGCAGTGATCTAGCATAACATGTACTACAATGATGAATGCTAGTTCTGCCACAAATATCATGTCATCTCTATATGATCATGCGAATCAGTATGATGATGAACACACATTTCATAATACGGAACGGTGGAAGTTGCATGGCAATATATCTCGGAACGACTATGCAAATGCCATGATAAGTATTTATTGTGGCTGTTTTCAGGAAGGTATATGGAGGCTTATGTGTGATAGAGTGTATCATATCATAGGGTTGGGAGTATCGGCAGGTATATGGAGGCTTATGTGTGATAGAGCGTATCATATCATGGGGTTGGGAGTATCAGCGAAGTTTGCACCAACTCTCGAGGTGAGAAAGGGAAAGGCATGGTACCGAAGAGTCTAGCAATATGCGGAAGGATGAGAGTGTGTATAATCAATGGACTGACATTAGTCATAAGGAACTCATATACTTATTGTGAAAGTTTTCCTATCCATCAAATCAAAGTACTGCTCACATGCCCCTAGGAAGGAGGTTGGTAGGAGTGAACCAATGCGTGCCCCTGATTCAAACATCACAAAGGATTTCAATTAGAGCTAAGAATGCTCAGACATCGTCCTCATGCCATGTTGAGCACTTAATTGAGTAGTTAATAACAATATTTAATATTGATATTTCTACCAGCCAATGATCATGAACTAATAGCCTTTATTATGACATTAATATAATAAAACCATACACTTCATATTCAGTGGTCTACTTGAAAGTTTTTACTATATCCCCCTCGAATATTTACCATTTTCGGACTAGTCTTATGACACATGCATATTACCTCTTACTGTTTAACAGACTCTCAAAAGGATTGAAGTGAAGCATGAGAGTGCAATCATTTCTATAAAATATAACCACTGACGTGCTCTAACAAATATAAGTGATGCATAAGAGCAGCTGCTTAGCTCAAAAGATATAAGTGAAGCATGTAGAGTATTCTAGCAAATCATGATAAACGTGTGTCTCTCAAAAGGTGTGTCTAGTAAACAATGATTGTGGCAAACTAAAAACCAAACGAAGCAAAACTATGGTACAAGACGCTCGAAGGAAAACTCATATCATGTGATGAATACAAATATTGCTCCAAATAACATGTCGATGAATTATAGACGAAAGATGGGATGCAATATGGGGCATCCCCAAGCTTAGATGATTGAGTATTCCTTGAATATTACCTTGGCCTGCCTTGGGAATTCCCACGATTAGGGTCTTTCCGCTCTTTATTCCGTCATCCATCGTAATCTCACCCAAAACTTGAAAACTTCAGCACACGAAACTCAACAGAAACCTCGTGAGATCCGTTAGTATAATAGATAAATCATAAACTTTAGATACCATTGTAAACTCATTCATAATTAATCTGGCATAATACCTACTATATTCTAACTTCTCCATGACTTATACCACTCGATATAATCCATAGCATCACTAAAAAAGCACACTATGAAAAAACAGAATCTATCTAAAACAGAACAGTATTTAATGATCCGAAGAAAAACTATACTTCTGCAACTCTAAAAATTCAGAACATTAGGACACCATATGGAATTTGTATATCTATGAAGTGTATAAATTTCAGCTAATTATCACGTTCCATTAAATTATAGGAATTTCTGCACTGGAAGCAAAACTTTCTGTTTTTTGCACAAAATCAAGTCAACTATTATCCAAATCACCCCAAAGGCTTTACCTGGCACAAACACTAATTAAAAGATAAAACACAATTTTTATAGTAGACATAATCATTTCATCACACAATACATAAATAAAAAGCAAAAAATTAAGATAACTATTGGGTTGCCTCCCACCAATCATTTTCTTTATAGCCATAAGATAGGCTTGAGATTTTAATGATGCTCACATGAAAAATAATAATTGAAACACAAAGGGAGCATCATAAAATATGTAACTAGAACACAAGTCTTACCCACTTCCTATGCCGCATTTTTATTAATAAACAAATTATTGCGACAAGTAATACGTAGCATATGGAAGGAAGATAAATGAAACATTGATAATTTCAACACCAAGAGAGGTAATTCTATGACATGAATCTTTCTAGAACCATATTTGCCTCCCTCGTAATAATTACATGTAGGACCATAACAAATTTTAACAATATAGCTATCATATAAAATATTTTCTTCATGATCCAGATGCATGAAAGTTTTATAATCTTCTGAGATAGTGGGATTAACATTAACTAAAGTCATGACCTCTCCAAACCCACTTTTATCAAAAAAATCATAAGATTGAACAATCTCCCAATATGTGGGATTCATTTTACCTAAACTGGAGACTCTTCCAAACCCACTTTCAATACTATTACAAATATTATTATCAATAATATATTCACCATGAGGCTTAAATAAGTTTTCAAAATCATAAGAAGCATTATCACCCCAATAATATCATTGCAATAAGTAGTGGACATGAAAAAATTATTATCCCCAAACTTGTAGCTTTGCATATCATTAGCACAATTGACATTAATAGAATTTATAACATCACTACAATCATGCTTTTCATTCAACGAGTTATTATGAATCACTTTATAAATTTCTTCTTTTACCACTTCATCATAGTATCTAGATTCCCAATTTTCAAGCAAAACTTCATAAATATAATCCACTGGTACAACGAGGTGCTATACAAACAGTTTTAACCCCTTTCTGCTATGACGTTTTGAACCGTCGCCAAGTGAGTGACTGCGATAGGGGGGGTCCTTCCCACACGACCCGGAAACCATCGAGGATAGGGAGCGTTGATGCATATAGTTGTCCCTATAGAATTGTTTCTGATATCTTGAATATCCCAAATGCTTCATCCTTTCTACTTGTTTGTGCTCGCATTGCCATCGCAGTCGGTATTATGTGGTACTACATTTACGATACGCGGCCCATCACAAATGGTTCATGATTATAAACTATGTATGATAAGCAGACAATCACACAAATTCACTTTTCCCGAACTGTATGCGACAAATAATTAAGAAGATTAGATAATCATTGTATGAGTGTCGGATAGGACCATCGTAACATCGTCGTACATGATAACTATTGCACACGCTATTCTATGGTGCAATGTTTATGATGTGTACCACATAAGACAGAGTTCATGGTTTCGAATCATGTACAATAAGGCGACTATCACAAACATTTAGTTTGCCCGCACCGTTCGTGATATTGTCTGACATCACACACAGTATGCAAATGTCAAATGTGTGCTTGCTCACACACGTTTCCTCTTTGTGAATTGTGTCGGAGTGTATATCCCAAACGTTTGTCTTTTACCGACTGTGTGCGCCGTAACGAACTGTAGAGCATAATTTCATCATAATTTAATTGCTGCTATTTCAAATTGTACTAGATATGAATTTGAGAGTATGCTATAGATTTATTCATATCCATCAGTTTCAAACAGCCAATGCATTATTCGATTCACAGGTACATATGTTCAAGAATTACATAAGCACCAAATAAATAATGATGAACCAGAGTTGTATACTTGTATTATTAAAGATGGTAAAGAAAGAAGTGAAATACATTCTGGCTGCTGAACAAGGTGAAGCGGAATTCCCATGTTGTTCCCTCCTCCATGCAGAAGGCACGCACGACTCTAGTCCAACCCCTTGTGATGGCTAACCGCTCATCCTTCACTATCTTTATGAAGACATCTAGATAATCATCGTGTTCTGGTAGAAATAGTTTAACCTTAGCATGCCCACCAATCATGTAGTTTGAGAGGTAATCTTTAGTAAACTGCTTTGGGAACCATTACAAAGGAAAAAGATTCAGACATTGTCATCTAACACAACTCATTATGGGAAGTAAAACGAAGGCTGTAGAGTTCTTACTTACCATCACGTAGTTCGCTGTTGTCTTGGATAAAATGTAAACGAATAGTTTATTTGCCATCTTTTGACCCATTTTACTAACAATCTTTATCAGCTTCCTCACTTGATGCTGGTTCATCAATATCTCATTGCCCCATATGTAGAAAGGGTTGGAGCACGGATCTTTACCAATGAAATATGTATCTAAAAGCACCAAGTTAATATTAGAAGCTAAACAACAATTGCACAATGATGTAGTACAACACTCCCTCCGTCCAATTATATAATATCTTATAACATCTAATATACTCACATATTGGATGAATTAACATCTTACATTATGGGCCGGAGGTAGTTTATAGATTTTTTTACAAATTATCGGCTCATTAACTGTTGATGTGTGGTTGTTGTTGTTGTTGCTCCTCTTCTTCGTTTATCTAGACATCATCAAAACATTATGGTAACACTCTTCCTTGTTACTATGTAGCCTAGGATTGCATATTTAGACATTTAGTACAATGCATGTTGTGTAGCCTCAGATATATTACATATGGCCCTAGTTAACCTAACGATAAATGGGTTACAGATATATTCAATGAAAAGTATGATTCACCGCCGATATCCTGAACATTGAGTATAAGCCATGGGATGAAACTAACCTCGATGGAAAACAATAATCATTCCCAAAATTGTCATGTGTAAGTACATCGAGAGGCATGTTAAGTATAACAGGCTAAACATGAACCAAATATATCCATGGCAGACAGAATAATCTCCAAAAGATAGCTTCAGTGTGTAGGTTTAAGCATGCTAGTTAACCAAAACAAGTGGAAAGTTGTGTTAACTGCTACTGGCCTAACATTTAACAATAAGCAAACATAGTCATTCAAACTGGTATTGTGCCAGTCTAAGTACACTAGTTATTGTTGAATAAAAATGGAAAGGCGTGTTAACTACAACATGCAACAACCAAATGTAAGCATTCATAGTGGTATTGTTGAAACTGGTATTGATGAAATTGAACTGCATAGTTCATACTTGCACATATAGAACATCATGTTGTGAGTAACTGGAATAAACAAGGCATACTATGAATAACCAAAGATAGCATTTGAAACTAGACATATTCTAACTACAAACAACCGAACAACCAAAAAAATTCAAAAGAGGCATATGCTAGCTATATCAGGCTTACCAGTAAGCAAATATATGCATTCCTATCGGTATGTTTAAAACTGGTATTGATGAAAATGTACTACACAGTAAGTAGTTGCACATATAGAGCATCACATTGTGAACAACTGAAAGAAACAAGGTATACTTAAAACAACCAAATATAGCAATTAAAACTGGACATATTCTCACTACTCTATAAAAGGGAATCGACAAAACAAATCATGGGTTCCCCCCTGTCGTGGTTTTGTCACAGCAGATGTCCTAGCAAAAGGACTTAGGTGTGGAGCCATCGCAACAAGGTTAGCTTAAAGGGGTTGAACGAGACAAAGGACACAGAGAGTTTACCCAAGTTTCAGCCCCTCATGGTGGAGGTAAAGGCCAACTCTTGCTTTTTGTTGTATTGCAGGAGTCTCAATTACCAGGGAGCGAATACGCTTGAACTAGCTCTCGAGCGATTATTTCTTGAGTTAACCCACCGCCGTGTCACCCCTTTATATACAGGTTGATGCCAGGCAGCTTACAGAGTCCCAGCCGGCTCACACAGGCATGACCAGATCGGTTTCTATCTATGATTGCCTTACAAAACAAGTCACCATCTAGCGGTTCACTCCTCTTGGCCATTAAGTCGCCTCGGGGTCTTGGGCCTTCAATAGGCTTGTTCTATGGACCACCATCTTCATATCTTCTTGGACCTTAACGGGCCTCTTCATCTTAAGCCACCAATGGTATGACCTGACCCCTCTTGGGCGGGTCATACCTAGTAGTAATATTCCTACCATTAGGCACCCGGTTGATTTGAACTTGTTCACGTCAATCTTCACCACTTGACTTTAACAGAATCTTCTACTATCATTTCCTTATCAATTCACTGTAACCCGCCATGATGTCACATTCCATAATCGTGCTAACCCGCCATGACATCCTGCGCATTTACTTCGCACAAAACCCAGGACATCTCATCAGATCTTTATCTTAATAAACTTCCCGAGAATCGAGACGTCCATATAGCCACATAGTCATTTTTGGCCTCCTCGATTCCCACGCATGCCGTTTAGTCACTTCCTTATAAATAGGGACACGGGGGCCTTCTTTTCACTTTTTACCACTGTCCTCGCATCTTCTTCTTCCTCGCGACTTCGCTGCAACCGAGTTCCGCCGCCGCCGTCCTTTGCCAACAGTACTAACTCCGACCGCTGCATCGACCCGAATGACACGAAACCTGCGGCGGACCCACACTATTTTATCAGCGTTAGTAAGTATTCAACTTTCCTCAAAGCAGATCAGCATTAGGGTTTCCATAGTTCGTCGGTGTTCTTCATCGTTCTTCAATTTTCTCTTGTGAAACAGATAGTTTGATCTGAACACAATACTGAAACTGTGCGGCAGCAGTTGTGCATCCCTTTTCCATCTTAGAAGATCCCCTTTCTGTACTGAATCCCACTTGGGCACATGAGTCCTTCCACTACCGCAACCTTAGGTTTAGGATATATTTTATTTTCTGAACTGCTGTGGAACTAAAATTATACAATTGATCTGTGGAAACATTTTCTTCAACACTTATCGAAACTTCATTTTTAGATCTATAGATAATTGCGAACTACAGTCGTGTGGGCGGCTTATATGATAGGCCATAACCCGACAAATATCATTAGTCCGTCCTTAAGCTGCCAGTACATGTTCAGAATCTGTTTGACCCGGCATTGTCTTCCGGCTTAATCATGCTAACCTTTATAACATGTATTCTCTACATATGCATTGATCTTACATAATGCACTTATTTTTTTGATCACTGACCATCTTAATAGTATGATCTTAATCCATCAATATCTTCCTTTCTAGGCTGTTCATTGGAAAAACTGTGACCTCATGCAACTGGGTGATCTCCACCGTTACGGAGCAATCTTTTAAAGAACATGTTTATGTAGGCGTCTTAGCACCAAAAAATGTCAACCACTGGAGGACTCCAGGAAACGAGACCACCCCTGACCCTAAAGAAGGCGAAGTCATAGTGTTCACTGATCATATGCTCCGGGGGTTTACCCCACCCGGTTCAAAATTCTTTCGGGATGTGCTGCATTTTTTCCAACTCCATCCTCAAGATATCGGTCCCAACTCTGTTTCAAACATCTGCAACTTTCAAGTTTATTGCGAAGTGTACCTTCAACAAGAGCCCACTATAGAAATATTCAAATAATTCTATTATTTGAACCGCCAGAACAAGTTCACAGACAGGCCCAGCTTGGAGCTAGGCGGTAATTCAGAGGCAGAAAGAAGCCACATTTCCTGCCGCCGCACTTCCCAGTCATCCTATGGACTGAACCATACTTGGTTTTATTGCCAAGATATATCTCCATAGGGTGAAAATCCTCTGTGGGGTTTCCGTGGAAACCGGCTTAGTACCAAACACCCTCTCCCAGAACGGATCAACACAGAAGAATGGGCCAAATATATGCCCTTTTTTCAAAGATTAGAGCCTTGATGGCCAATGGATAGACTGGAGTCGACCTAGTTCGATGCTGGGTCGCATGGAGGATCTTACCCTTAAGCCGCCGACCCGGCTTAATGACTGAGTATACTGGCAATGTCAAAGATCCCCAACACCACTGCCAAATAGAGCTGAATGATGATGATGTCAATAAGATGACCAAAACCCTGCTTAATGAGTGTTTGGCAACTTGAAGCAAAACGGGATTGGCTCCATTCTACACCCTTAACAAGCCTCCAACGGTAAGTACTTTGAACAATTTCCGGTTTAATCATTAAATCAATAAACTGTCTTCTCATTACCACTTGATTTCTGCAGGCTGACTCCTTTTGGAACAAAGAAACTCTGGGATAAGCCGGCAAAAATGGTCATGACCAAAACCAAGGTTATCAAAAAGCCTGGCAAGAAAAAGACATATGCACTCAACCCAAGAACTCCGGAGGATGAGTCGGAGGTAGAACTTGACTCTCTTGGCTCCTTTTTATATATCTTATTGACACTAATTACCATCAGGATGACACGGAAGCCAGCCACATGGATGGTGAAGAGTTAATTATCCTTTCCTCCGACTCTGAACCTCTGCCAAGACCGAAAGCTTGACAAGCGATCCCTAAAGTAAGGTTATCTCACCCTTTACCTAACTTGGATCCCAACTTTATTTTGAAGAAACAACAACATGAAGCTCGGCGCACAACCCAGAATAGCAGCTGCAGAAACCTTTCCTCCGGTTTGCCCAACACGCCGGTTCCTCGGAAATGCTGAAAAGAGGTGCCGCAAAATTCAATCTCTTTTTACTCGAAGGCGGGTCTTATTCGTCAACCACTGAATCATTCTGACTCGAACTATCAGGGAGCCTCTCATTCTTCTTGTACTGATTCATCGCAGACCCAAATGCCTACCGTCAAAGTTGCCCCTGGGTAATGACATTTTAGCTTTGCCATGTTAATCATTTGTAAGATAATGCACTTATATCGTCATTATTATTTTTCAAGTGGTATAGCATAACCGGGCAAAAAATTGAAGGTGAACAAGCCGGTCAAAGACCCCAAAGTCCATGAGCCAGAGAAACGACCACCAGCATCTGAAGCCTCAGCCCAGAACCCCGAGGATATTGCTTATTACCTGTCACTAGAAACTGTTGATGCTTCTGTGAATCCAATGGATGTTGACACATTAAGCACTAAGCCCCCAAGCCCTGCTAAGCCCGCTGAGGAAGCCACTGAAGATGTCCTAATTATAGGCACTGGTTATTCATACCGGGGGAATCCCACGGTTTTGACTAAGCATTCAGCTAAGGAAGAACTTGTTGAAAAGAGCAAGTCCCAGTTTGATATTGTGAGCTACCAAAATTTGGATGTTAATGAGTTATATTCTGGTTATCTGAGCCGCCTTCATTCTGGTCGTGAACTAGAGGCTGACATAATCAAGAGAATGCGGCAGAAATATGAGGTATAAACATATGTTTCCTCTACCTATTTCGTAGTCTAGCCCCAAGTCTTAACTGTAGGAAAAGATGCGTTTGAGTAGGGTTAAGACTTGTGCATAAGCATCACCGTAGATTTGAAGCCATAACCCTCATTGGCCGGTTTATCCTGACAAGGATGAGCCGGTTCATTGCTTTGAAGAATATAACTTCACACCGTAGCCCTCATGGGCCGGTTTATCCTAACAAAGATGAGCCGGTTCATTATTTTGAAGAAAATAACTTCACACCGTAGACCTCATGGGCTAGTTTATCTTGACAAGGATGAGCCGGTTCATTATTTTGAAGAAAATAACTTCACACTATAGCCCTCATGTGCCGGTTTATCATAGAGAAAAGAACTTCTGCATATATTAGCCCCCAAGTGCCAAGTACTTTGCTTGAAAAGGGCTTGGGACTTATTATGTATATTGTGTCTTGAAAATCTTGATAATGACTGTATAATCTTGCCTTGCAGTCTTAATTGAGTGACTTAAAATCCGAGGCTTGAACATCAAGAGGCTGAGACTCGAAAAGCTGAAGCCAAGTTTAACTTTAGCTTGGATGAAAATGAAAAGCTCAAAACTGGATTTGCCACAGAAAAATCCACCTGGACTGAAGAAAAGGCCGCTTTAACACAATGAGCAGAAAAGGCTGAATAATCCTTGATAGAGGTCACTGCAGAATTGATAGGTTTAAAGCGCCACATTTCGCAGAAGACTGCTGCTGTATTTGGTAAGTAATGCAAGATGCCTTGAACTATTCCCAATTTTCACTTGTAAACCGTCTGACCGGCTTATCTACTCGTTTTATTTCACAGGCTCCAGGAGTGCCAACCTTGGGCAGGATATGCTAGTGAAGCTGAAGGCCATTAATACTTTGGTGGAGCAACTATACACAGGTGCTCAGCGTACCATAACTGCCATCTCTCACACCAAACAGGCACCTTCACTTCTCAAGGAGGTCATGGACAAACTCTTTGTCCTTCCACAAAGAATTGAAGAAATAAAGTTATCATCTGCCAAAGCCGGCGCTATTACTGCATTGAGTCGGGCAAAGGCGTGGCAGGCAGAATTAGACCCGGAGGAGTTGGCCACTAACTTCCCAAGTCTGAAAGAAGACGGGTCTCCCTTTGAACAAGACGATTTTGCCGCTTGTGTGAAGGAGATGCGCCTGCTAGCAAGCAAACTAGCTGAATAAACCGATCTCTCTAGATATCAGGCGGCTTATACAATGGAAAATTCAAAAGTGAAGGCGTCGACTTATGAAGTTATTGATCTTATCCGTCCAATACGTAAGCACACCTTTTCTCCTGAAGTTGATTCATCCGAACTTATAGATGATGAAGCTTAATTTCAAGCCTTAACCGGCATCAACTTATCATCGCCTAACTTCCAGTCAAAGGATGAAGGAAAAGAACTGGAGGCTTCAACTCATCAAGACCAGAACAACAAATTCAAGAGGCGGCTCTTCAATTGTGGCACACCGTTTCTCGTTTTTAAAAACTCTTAATCATCTGGGCTTGGAAAGCCGTGTAATAGGCTTAGCGAAAACAATGATCTCACATGCAATTTTGCATGCTTATTTGTTGAATACCTTAAACCGTTGATCTGATGTTTAAGGTCGGCTTCTCGTACTCATAATATTATCAATCATGTGGGTCATATTATCACATTCCTTACACACAAGCAAATAACATGTGCCCTATTGGTTTACACCAGGGCGGGTCACGATGTCCCATATAATATGTTCTGGCGACTCAATGTCTATAACCAGGGTAGGTTAATCAAACCTCGCATATTCATATAACAAGTATAATCATACCTGCAACATTAGCAAATACTGCCGGCTTACATCACCATACCCTGTGAAGGTAACAATTCAAAGATTTTTAAGCGCACGATTCCAATGGCACAATTCAAAGTGTACTGGCAATTTAATGTCCAAAGCCAGGGCGGGTTATTAAACCCCAAGTATACTCAAATATGAGTCATAAAGATTAAATCTACTTTGTCTGAATCGTTTTAAACCATATGTTAATATGGAACAAGGATATGACTCCAAAAAATGTTTAGATAAAATAACGAATCAGAAAAGAGAAGGCTTTCGTAGGCTGCCAAGCCGAAATTTCAAGTGCTTTCATGGGCCGCACATCCACTGAGTTAATCCTTCATTCAAACCCGTAAGCCACCCCTCACATGACCAACCACCGTTTTAACCTCAACAACTTCAGGGTATTTATAAGATTGACTGTTGAGAGTACAACGGGTCATTCCAGGATTACCTGGGCAGAGTGACATGGACATATAGGCAGGATAACCCAGAATTTGGTGTTTTACACCTGGCATACAAGCCGATCAAGAGGATAAACACAACTATGTTCATTGAACACGGAGCCACCAAATGACATATAATAAACCATCAAGGCAGGATACCTATGTTTGAACTGCGCACTGCAGCAAGTTCTCTTTGGTAGCCTTCAACTTGGTCAGGAAAACCCCCAAGTAATGAACAATAAGGCATGTAAGCTGGATCAAGAGGGTAGTAACAACTATGCTTAGTGAGCAGGAAGCCCCCAAGTAATTGACAACAAGGCGTGTAAGACAGATGAAGAGGGTAGTCATAGCTATGCTCAGTGAGCAGGAAGCCCCCAAGTAATTGACAACAAGGCATGTCAGCTGGATCAAGAGGGTAGTCATAGCTATGCTTAGTGAGCAGGAATCCCCCAAGTGATCTTATGAATTGATAATAAAGACTCAAGTACTTAGAAGTGAAACGATAAAGGCCCTGAATTACCAGGGATGCCGGCTTTATTATACTGATCATAATATGTACATCAATAAAAATATGTACAACACAAGAACCGGTGGCTCAAGTGTAATAAGGCCGAAGATGAGCAATGTTCCAAGGCCGGTGTGTCTCCTCCTCCGATGTGCGTGAGTTTTTATGGTCTTGAATATCAATGAGGTAATATGACCCGTTGTTCAAGTTTTTGCTGACCACAAAAGGCCCATCCCAAGGCGGGGATAATTTGTGCATATAAGATTGATCCTGGATGAGCCGGAGCACCAAGTCACCTTCTTGAAAGGTCCGAGTTTTAACCCGATGACTATGATAACGATGTAGATCATGCTGGTTAATCACCAAACGAGCCGCCGCATGGTCACGCTCCTCATCCAAAAAGTCAAGATCATTTTGAGGTTCTTTTTCATTATCAGCTTCAACATAAGCCACCACACGAGGCAAGTTGTGACGGACACACTGGGCAGAACTGCCTCTGCTCCATAAACCATTAAGAAGGGCGTATAACCCGTAGACCTGGTGGGGGTGGTAGTGATACTGCAAAGCACTGAAGGCAACTCCTCAACCCAACAACCCGGCGTCCTCTGTAAAGGCACCATAAGCCTCCGTTTTATGCCTCTCAAGATTTCTTGATTGTCCCTTTCCGCTTGACCATTGGACTGGAGGTGAGCCACTGATGAGACGTCAAGACGAATATGCTCTCGTTGACAGAATTCCTTCATAGCACCCTTAGAAAAATTAGTACCATTATCAGATATGATGCTATGAGGGTAGCCAAAGCGGAAAATCACCTTTTTAATGAATTTAACCGTCGTTGCCGCATCACACTTGCTGACCGGCTCTGCCTCAACCCACTTTGTAAACTTGTCAACTGCCACCAAAAGGTGGGTCTTTTTTCCTTGGACCTCTTGAAAGGCCCAACCATATCCAGCCCCCAGACTGCAAATGGCCAAAAGATTGGAATCATCCTCAATTCTTGAGTCGGCACATGAACTCGTCTGGAAAACATCTGACAACCGTCGCACTTGCTAATCAGATCCTCTGCATCAACATGAGCCGTCGACCAATAAAACCCATGATGAAAAGCCTTGGCCACAAGAGACTTAGAGCCGGCGTGATGACCGCAATCTCCTTCATGAATCTCTCTGAGTATCTCACGGCCTTCTTTAGGGGAAATACGATGCTGGAACACCCCTGTAACACTGCATTAGTGTAACTCATCATTAGCTATGGTCATTGACTTGGACCACCGGGTTATTTGCCTGGCCAAAGTTTCGTCCTCAGGCAACTCACCCCAGGTCATATAAGCCAAATATGGAGCCATCCAATCAGGAATGGTGTGAAGAGCCGCCACCAATTGTGCCTCCGTGTCAGGGATAGAAAGATCTTCTCCCGTAGACAATTTAACTGAAGGATTATTCAGAATATCCTGCAAAACATTAGGTGGTACCGGCTTACGCTGAGACCCCAGCCGGCTTAAAGCATCATCCGCCTCATTTTTCCTGAGGTCAACATGTTCCACTTGATAACCTTTGAAATGACCGGCAATACCATCAACCGCCCGGCGATAAGCCGCTATGAGTGGGTCTTTTGAATCCCAAGTTCCTAAGACTTGCTGAGCCACCAAATATGAATCACCAAAGCACCCGACTCGGCTTAAATTCATCTCTTCAGCCATTCGAGGCCATGGACCAAGGCTTCATACTCAGCTGCATTATTAGTACAAGGAAACATGAGCCTTAAAACATAGCAAAATTTGTCATCTCGTGGGGAAGTCAAAATAACTCCAGCCCCCAAGCCTTCCAATTGCCTGGAACCATCAAAATGAATAGTCCAATACGTGTTATCGGGCTTCTCCTCAGGCATCTGCAACTCTGTCCAGTCATTGATGAAATCCACTAGAGCCTAAGACTTAATGGCCTTCCTAGGCATAAATTTCAAACCGTGAGGTCCAAGTTCAATGGCCTCTTGTCCACCCTGCCCGTAGCTTCTCTGTTTTGAATAATATCCCCTAGAGGAGCAGAACTGACCACTATAATAGGATGACCAAGGAAATAATGCTTCAACTTACGACTGGCCATGGACACTCCATAAACTAGCTTCTGACAATGTGGGTACCTTTGTTTAGACTCAGTTAGCACCTCACTGACATAGTAAGCCGGCCTTTGAACCGAATATTCCGTGCATGTCTCCTTCCTTTCAACCACAACTGCAACACTGACCGCTCTGCTATTAGTAGCCACATATAAATGCAAGGGCTCCTTATCAATAGGAGCTGCAAGAACCGGCGGCTCAACCAACTGTTTTTTAAGCGCCTCAAACGCCTGATTGGCAGCTTCACTCCATACAAAATGATTTTTTTCTTCATCAACTGGTATAAAGCAATGGCCTTCTCTCCCAGGAGGCTTATAAAGCAGCCTAAGGCCGCAATACGACCCGCCAAATGCTGGACATCATTAAAACATGCCGAGTTAGCCAAAGAAGTGATATCCTTGATTTTCACCGGTTTAGCTTCAATGCCCCTCTTAGAGACCAAGAACCCCAGGAGCTTGCCTGTTGGCACACCAAAGACACATTTGGCCGGGTTAAGCATCATCTTGTAGACTCAGAGGTTATCAAAGGTCTCCTTCAAATCATCTAACAAAGTCTCCTTCCTTCTGGATTTCACAACGATGTCATCCACATAAGCATGGACATTGCGTCCAATCTGGCTGTGGAGGCAGTTCTGAACACAACGTTGATAAGTCGCCTGAGTACTCTTAAGCCCGAAAGACATACACACATAGGAGAAGGCGCCAAAGGGAGTGATGAAAGATGTCTTCTCCTGGTCCTTAACTGCCATCTTGATCTGATGGTAACCGGAATAAGCATCCAAGAAACTCAAACGCTCACAACCCGCCGTAGCATCAATGATTTTATCAATATGTGGAAGAGCGAAAGGATCAACCGGACAAGCCCTATTAAGATCTGTGTAATCCACACACATACTCCAAGTGTCGTTTATCTTAAGCACCAGCACTAGATTAGCCAACCATTTTGGATGGAAAACTTCAACAATGAACCCGGCTGCCAAGAGTCGGGCTACCTCTTCTCCAATGGCCTTGCGCCTCTCTTCATTAAAACGACGAATGAATTGCTTGAGTGGTTTAAACTTTGGATCAATACTGAGAGTGTGCTCAGGGAGTTCCCTTGGTATACCTGGCATGTCTGAATGCTTCCATGTAAAGATGTCCCGGTTCTCACAGATGAACTCAATGAGCGCGCTTTCCTATTTTGGATCCAATGTTGGCACTGATAGTGAACTGTTGGGATGAATTGTCAGGGATAAAATCGACCTGCTTGGTGCCATCTGCCGACTTAAATTTAAACAAAGGGTCATGCTCTCTGGTTGGTTTCTTCAAGGTGGTCATATCTGCCAGGACAACATTATCTTTGTAGAACTTCAATTCCTCTGTTGCACAAACAGCCTCAGCATAAGCAGCATCACCCTCTTCCAATTCCAAAGCTATCCTTCTATCACCATGCACCGTTATGGTACCTTTGTGACCAGGCATTTTAAGTTGAAGATAAACATAACAAGGTCATGCCATAAATTTAGCATAAGCCGGCCATCCAAACAAGGCGTGATAAGGACTCGTGATCTTAACCACCTCAAAAGTAAATGTTTTACTCCAATAGTCATGCTCATTGCCAAAAGAAACTTCGAAGGCTATCTTACCCATCGGATACGCCGACTTACCAGGCACCACCCCATGAAAGGTTGTAGAGGACGGCTTGAGATCTTTGTCATCCAAATACATATGGCGAAAAATATCATAACAAAGGATATTGATACTGCTGCCTCCATCCATAAACACCTTTGTGAACTTGTAACCTCCAACCAGAGGAGCAACGACCAACGCTAGTAGTCCCGGGTTATCAACCCGGGGTGGGTGATCCTCACGGCTCCATACAGTGGGCTGCTCTGACCATCGTAAGTATCGAGGGATTGCCGGCTTAACCATGCCCACCGCTTGTTTATGAACTTTCTGATAGCACTTCCATAAGATTGTGGTAAAACATGATATTGTCCACTATTCAGCTACTTTGGATTACTCTGATATCCGGACTACTGCTACTGATTACCTCACTACTAGGAAAAGGGCTATAGATGGAATTGATACTAATGGCACACCGGACAAGCAGTGCGCCATTAGAATATAGTAATGGCGCACCAGCAACAGATACGCCATTAGAGCTCGAACTACTAATGGTGCACGATGTCCAGAGTGCGCCATTAGTATCAAGAAGTTTTTTTTTTGAACTAGCGCGCCTGTCCAAACATACTAATGGCGCACCTAGGGAACGTGCGCCATAAGAATCTACATACTTATGGCGCACAGAGGTGCAGTGCGCCATTAGTATTCCCCCATCCATATCCCCCCCACCGGCCGCACCCTCCTCTCTCTCCCTCGCCAGATCTCCCCCCTCTCCCCGATGCCTCTCTCTCCCTCCAGCGCCGCGCCGCCGCCCCCGCGCCACCCCCGCTGAGCCGAGCGCCGCGCCGCCGACGCCCTCGACGCCCGCGCCCCCGACGCCCCGGACGTCCGGAGCTACACCGCCGCCGCCCGCGCCCCCGACGCCCGCGCCCCCGACGCCCCGGCCTCCCCCGACTCTGCAGCAACGCCGCCGCCCGGAGCTACGCCGGCGACCACTCCATACGTAGGTAGCCATCACTCCTCCCTCCTTCCTCTCTAATCACCACCACAAAGTCATTTTTTTGTATTTCTGCCATTATCGTTGAAGTACGCGGTTGAGATCAAAATTTAGGTCACTTGGATCAAAATTTAGGTCACTTGGATCAAAATTTGATTAGCCCCTAAATGGAAGGATCCTTGATGGATGGATGTTCGTCTTCTCCAACTCCGGTTGCTTAAACTAGCTCGTGCTCTTCCCCCTACCTATTCTGCGTGAGAGTGGAAATCTGTTGTTTCCTGATTATTGTTCTCATGAAGATGATGATATACTGATATACCTTTAAGATTCGAGCTTGCTCTTCAATGGTAGTCCCTGTTTGATTAATGGGTCATTTGATGATATAAAATTGATGATATACTGTTAAGAGCTGATCGGACTTGCCGTTAATATGCCTGGGTGGGTTTCACCATTCTGGCTGCAGGATACTCCCTCCGTCCGAAAATAAGTGTCGCTGTCTGTATGATCCAAGTATCGGAGCTGTTTTGACCATGCGGCTTCTTTATGTGTTTTGTTGTCCCGAACTCCTGCCACAGCATGTTATGCTGTCCATGATGTACTAGAAAATATTGTCCTATGTCAGTAAATTTGTATGGATGAACCACTAACTTGCAGTTATCCTGTTTTATAATCTTGCACAATAACAGGGATGCGTTCTCTCTTCCAGTTTCTTTGTGCATTCATGAGAGCCCAATGTTGCAAATATTGACAATATCGGGACCATGATGAAATGAATTGTTTTACTGAACTATAATTATATTGTTATTTATATGTATGCACAAAGACCAAGCTATACATAGTGGTAATACTGCCAGGCACAATACTGTCTGCTACAATATGATGGCAAAATTGCAACTGGTTACTAGTTCTCTGCACTTTTAAGAAGTTGGTCATCACATGTTACTGTTTCAAGTTTGAAACAACTGAAATATGTCCACCTATCCTTGTAAGGGATGGCTAGGCATAGATTAAACTTTATGTATTTCCAAACATTGCTTATTAGATGCCATGCCCTAATTTTTTGGTGGTGTTTTAGGATAAAGATCTTACACTTTTTGAACTCGTTTAGAATGAGTTTATAGAGAGGATAGTAATCAGATTGTGAGGTTCTGCTGAAAGTCACAAGCGCTTCAAGTTTGTATGCTGTAGCAATGTTGAAACTTAAAAAGCCTAGGATGGTATGTAGCAGAACTAGTGCAAAAGTGTTGACAATGTTAGTCCTAATGAGCCTAGGATGGTGCCACAGCTAGCTTGTCTAGGTACATATTTTTAATTTATAAAGTTTAATCTCTTCGAAACATAGGAAATGTCGTCTTCCGACGACGATAGGATCCCGGAGTGCTCCTGGTGCGGTGACGACCGGGGTCTGTGCGACAGGCCTCACCTGGTAGACGGTCGTTACTTCAGTATTAAGCTCGACGAGACCTTCGATGTCGAAATGGTACGCAACGACAAGTCTTGTTTCGTAATTAATTAAGCACGATTTCTAGCTACTTCAACGTGTAAGTAATTAATTTTCTTCTTTTACATGCAACTAGTTTATCCCGTGTCATGCAAGACGCTATGTCTTGGAGAGGATGGGATTTGAAGATCATGAAACTTCGGAGACAAAGCAAATTCAACTAAGGACCATGCATAATGTTGATTTAGAAGTGGATTTGTACAATTCAGATAACGTAACCACTTTTGGTTGCAAGAATTGGGAATCATTTTGCAAGATATATGGTTTTTATGAGGGTATGCTTCTCACCATGGATCTTGGTAATCCGGATTCCATCGCCGAAGACGATTTGGACATTTGGGTCCTTGTTGACGATATGATTCCAATTCTACCGAGAAGTGAGTTTATCAAACATAGTTATTTAGTAATTTATATTGTTTATTTCAAAATAGTTGACAACTTATTTCCATTGATAGGTTATTTTGATTATTCAAATAATGTGAGGATGATGCTAGACAGAACCTACTACACCCCTAGCTCAGAATGTACTTATAAGGACAAAGAGCAGATCATCTTCTTTTATTCCTTTCTTCTGGATTACATTCAATATCACAATATTGATCCACAGTATAGTCAATACGTCCCACTAGTGCACGTCTTGAACTACGTTAATATCAATGGAGATACCATGGTAAGATTTTTTTACTATTATGACATTCGTGCATGTTTTGCATTAGTTCTTCTCGAACTGAACTACAATGCTAACTACGAAGTCTTACTATGTTTTGCAACAGATTCTCCCTAGTGACTGTGTGCCTCCTGTCATGTTTCAATCTGGTCAACTACAAGTTTTAAACATTCTGCCAGGTGAACCTACAAATCACACGTGTCCATATCGGATTTCTTCTAAAAATGAAGGAATGAGAATCAAAGAATGGCGAAAAATAACGAAAACTCGTAAGGAGGTACTTGGAAGCAATAGAGTGAGAAGGGCAAGAAATGGAGACAAGATAATCTGCGTTCTCCATAATGGCCCTTTAAATCTAATTGATTTAGAGACAAACGCCATCTTGTTTTATGCCATTTTATCTTAGAAAATTGCTACGTAGTAGAAGTTGTATGGTCGATAATGATGTGTAAGACTTATTATTTAATACCAATGTTGAGTTTTTATTATTATTATGATCGATGATGCATGATGCTAAGTTGTTTTATGAGCTATTATATACTCCCTCCGTTCCGATTTACTCGTCGTGGTTTTAGTTCAAATTTGAACTAAAACCACGACGAGTAAATCAGAACGGAGGGAGTAGATTCTAATAGTTTCGATGTGCGTACCATATATGTTGGCTCCACGAGAAATTATATTTATATATATGCATAACCTGTGCAAAAAACAGAAAATTAAAAAAAAACCTAATATTCATACTAATGGCGCATCACAGCAGAGTGCGCCATTAGTATGCCAAAGCACCTGGCTACACATGGCCCCTGGGAGGCATACTAATGGCGCACCACTGTGCATACTAATGGCGCATCTGTGGTGCGCCATTAGTATACCAGATACTAATGGCGCACCAGAGGTGCCCCATTAGTAAAGTATACTAATGGCGTGCTAGTAATGGCGCACCCCTAATGCGCCATTAATGGCCAAACTAGGTGCGCCATTAATAGGCCTTTTCCTAGTAGTGCCTTGGTTGTGTTGCTGATTAAAACCGCCTTGGTTGGCCTCGCCATGAAATCCAGAACTAGAGCCGCCACCTCCAAAGCCGGGCCCATGAGGGACGGATCCTGACCCACCATGCGGGCTGCGATGGTCCTGAAAAAAGCCGGAATTTCTATACCCCTTCACGATGAAACAATCATTACACAGATGAGTAGCTGCTTTTTCTTGAGAACCATGCTATGGGCAAGGCTGATTCATTATCGCTTCAAGGTTGAACTTTGGCCCGCCAAACTGGGGCATTGACGATTTCCCCTTCCGACGCTGATTGTTATTCTATGTACTGGTGTTAGCCACAAAATCTGACCCACCATCAGCTTGCTTGCACTTACCAATATTGCCTTGGCTTTGACCCGCCGTATTGTGCTGCTGCCCTTTATCGGTTTTCTTCCTCTTGCCGGCCTGCTCTTCATCAGACTCAGGGTCCTTAGTATTATCAGAGTCGCTGTATTTGGCGAGAGCCGCCATGAGCTCTGACTTGTCATTGAAGTGACACTTAAGCCGGCCTAACTTCTGTTTGAGGGGGACGAACCGGCAAATCTTCCCCAAAATGAGGACAGTAGAACCAGCGTTGATGCTGTCCGATGAGTGAATAATAGCAGAGACCCGGCAGACCCAGTGGTTGGTTGACTCATCCTCACGCTGAATACACGTGTCCAGGTCAATAATCGACAGAGGTTGTTTGCATGTATCTATGAAATTTTGAATAAAACGCGTCCACAATTTAGCCCATGATCTGATTGAATTAGGTGGCAGTCCCTTCAGCCAGGTACGAGCCGGCCCATCCAACATCATGGTGAAATATTTAGCGCACACAGCGTCATTAACGTCCAACATCTCCATGGCCAGCTCATAGCTTTCAATCCAAGCCTCCGGAGGTTGATCAACTGTGTAATTGGGCACCTTGCAAGGGCCCTTGAAATTCATAGGCAGAGGCTCATTACGCAAAGTTAGCACCAGGCATGGTACCCCCATGGTCCTAGAAGTCATCCCAGCTTCCATAGAACCTGATGGATTGTGCTGAGGTTGCTGATGAGCCGCCAACTGAGCCGCTAGTTCTGCCTCCCAACGTGCCCTGAATTGATCAACCAAACCATGAGCATGGTTTTCAGCACGCAGCGGGTCATGCCCACGGGGCTGGTTATAGTGTCGCTCACTGCTCAAAACCACCGGTGACTCAATACGTCGGTTGAAACTCCGACTGGGGCATGGAGTCGAATGAATCCACTCGTGGCTATACGAATAGGCCGCCCGCTAAGCTACCGTCGTCTGAAGAAGTTCTATGGACTTTTGTGCTTCAACCGCCACTGGTGATTGGAAGAGCCGCCAGCCGTGATGCCGCAACAATCATGTTATCTAGAGGGTTATAAAAATGACCCAGGGGTGTTGACCCTTGCGGAGGCGGCATTAAGTTCTGACAAGGCGGAACCGTAACGCGCGGTGGAGTCGTCGCCCCAGTTGCGGGTGCTTCGACAGCCCGGGTTACCTCGGGCGGGTAGCTCGTTCCTGGCCCAGGGGTATGGAAGAGATTCCTTGCATCCAACTCCAGAGGTAGACGACTCTGGTGCCTCCTGAAAAGAACGACATTTGATGCGGTCTGATCCAAGCATAACCGAAAAGCCTCTGCTTGAATCCGTTGTGATTCCGTGTCTAGGACGGCTCGCTCTGTCGCCATCCTAGCGTTCTTAGTGTTAAGCTCCTCCTTGGCCTGAGTGATCTCATCTCGTAATTTCACGAGGTCCAACTTATGTTGTTCTTGGATCGCCGGTGTTATCTCCGCAGCCAACAACGTTGCCAATGCATCCAAGAGCTCAGATAACACTTGAACTAACGGGCGCACAGGGACGCTTGCCCCATCCATCGCCGCAACCATTCAACCGGAAGTCATAGCCGCTGCAGTTGATGGATTCAGCCCCGGTTGCGTGCCATCCATGAAGATCACAACTCTGTTCGGCGACTCATAGGAGTTCAGAATACTTTCACCATCGGAACAACCCCCAAGCCCACTGTCTTGAAGTTGATACATTGAACTGGTCTCTCCGGTTGAAGATTCATCACCAGAGTCAATGACTATCTCTCCACCGGACACATATCCTTCCTCAAGATCCGCTCCATGAGTAAAACCAACAAAAGCATGTGTCACGGCAGCTTGAACCTTATTGGGTCATGCGTGTCGGGCTGTCTAGATGATGTCATTGTAGGTATCCATCTTAGGCTCCTAATCGCCAATCTTGCCAATGAAGACGTGCATTCCGCCGAAGGGGACCCGGTACCTGTATTTGATTGAATCGGCCTCCGGGCCCCAGCTTACATCAACGATGTAGATCTTGCCGTGGTGACTATTGGTCATCTGGCCCACGACGTATCCCTTGATCCCTGAGAAGCTTCCCTTCAAGAACTCGAAACCACCATGCTCTGGCCCCATGGTAGGCACTAACTGCCGTGGTTTTGTCACGGCAGATGTCCTGGCAAAAGGACTAAGGTGTGGAGCCATCGCAACTAGGTTAGCTTAAAGGGGTTGAATGGGACAAAGGGAAAAAAGAGTTTACCCAGGTTTCAGCCCCTCGCGGTGGAGGTAAAGGCCTACTCATGCTTTTTGTTCTATTGCTCGAGTCTCAATTACTAGGGAGTGAATACACTTGACCTAGCTCTAGAGCGATTGTTTCTTGTGTTAACCCATCGTCGGGTCGCCCCTTTATATACAGGTTGATGCCCAATGGCTTACAGAGTCCCAGCCGGCTAACACAGGCGTGACCGGCTCGGTTTCTAACTAAGCTTGCCTTACAAAACAAGTCACCATCTGGCGGTTCACACCTCCGGGCCATTTAGTCGCCTCCGGGTCTTGTGCATTCAATAGGCTTGTTCTATGGACCGCTAAGGGAGTCCTGGATTTAGGGGTCCTCGGGTTTCCAGGCTACTGAAGCTGGGCCGGACTGATGGGTCATGAAGATAAAAGTAGAAGGTCATCCTCCATGTTCGAATAGGACTCATGTGTATGTAGAAAGGAAAAATAGATGTCCGGATGTAATGATTCCTTCCTCCCCAAGTCAGCTTATGTAACCCTAGGCCTCCACCGGCGTGTATATAAGCTGGAGTGTTTAGTTCGTAAGGGCTTACAGAATCACAATTACATAGGCCGGACTTCTAGGGTTTAACTATTACGATCTCTAGGTAGATCAACTCTTGTATCCCTATATTCATCAAGATCAATCAACCAGGAAGTAGGGTATTACCTCGATAGAGAGGGCCCAAACCTGGGTAAACATTGTGTCCCCGGTCCCTTGTTACCATCGATCCTTAGACGCATGGCTTGGGCACCCCTACCCGAGATCTGCCAGTTTTTACACTAACAATGGTGCTTTCATTGAGAGCTCTGCTGTGTACTCGCCAGAAGCGATCGGTGGCTCGCCTCGTCATCAATGACGACATTACCCTCAAAAAAAGAATGGCTCTTGGCCAGGTCCTCTAGCTCGGCGGGTTCGCCATATGCGCCCGCATAGCCTTCAAGCCGACCGCATCACCTGTGGTCACCAAACACCACTCTTACATCGGCTCCGAACTCTCTGAAGACGCGAATCTGGCACACTCCTCGCCTTTAAATGAGCTGCTAGGTTGCGTTGCCGCCCTAGGGCTTTCCGCATCCAATGATCAGATCAGGCCTAAACCTGATCAGGAGGAAGACAATTCCACCCCGATCACTCACCTAGTGGCAGCCGTCGAGGAACGGGTCGAAGTCACTCCTCCTCGTGAACCAAAGATCGGTTGTGTCCGGATCTCCGGACCCTTTGAGCCAAACACCCCTCTGTCAGGCGGGACTCCACACCTTTTGAGATCAGGGACAAACATCGAGCCCAGGGAATGCTCAGATCCTGCTAGGCCCGGGTTGTCGACATCGGAGGTTTTGCAAGCCTCGGACACTATATTGGGTCGGGATTCAAATTTTACCACACCCACCCACCACAATCAATACTCTCCAAGTAACTCTGGCCCTTCGGACATACGTGACTTCATGTACGTGCGGCAGCAGCCCCAGGAGACGGTCCATCACTTCTGGGCCAGATTCCAACTTGCTAAAAACAAGATTAAGGACTGCTGCGACGATGACAAGGTTCTAAACTTTCACCGCAATTGCACGGACGAGGGAGTCTTGAACGCCCTCAATCGTTGCACGTACATAGTTTCATAGAGTTGAAGCAATTAGTACGAATATACTGCACCATTGAAAGTACTTGGAAGGCCCAGAATACCCATCTAGAACAGCCTGTTTTCGGACAAAACGCCGCTATGGCGAAACAGACATACCCTAACAGGGCATTCGATCATATACCTGTCGGCAAGAAACATAAACCTTTTACAGGACACATGTCCGTTCTGGACGCACTGTTAGATAAACCTTGCCTGATACATGCAACCCCAGGCATGACCCCAACCCACAGCCTTCGAGCATGTTGGGTACTCTGGCAGGTAGCTAAAAGCGACGAACCATCCTCGCCACTACAACCCAAGAAGAGGACAATTTTGATGTCTTCACGGTCTTCGAGACCTTCTCTTCAAACAACCGGCGCAAGAGAGCACATCGTGAGCTCGCCTAGGTTCATCAAATAATCACTGCAAGTCCATGGAATGATGCGGCAATCACTTTCGATGCCAATGGTGAACCTCGAGTCCGGACAGTCTGAGCCCCAGCCGCTCTTTTACCAAATCCAATAATAGATGGCTTTCGCCTCACCAAAGTTCTCATGGATGGCGACAGTGGACTCAACCTCATATACGAGGACACACTCGAAAAAATGTTGGTCGATAAAACCCGCATTGAGCAAAGTAACACAACCTTTCGAGGAATCATCCCCAGCTGGGAAGTCCGGTGTTTGATAAGTATTAAATTCTACATAGTTTTCGGTACGCCCGAGAACTACAGGTTAGAAGAGCTGCTCTTCCACATTGTCCCCTTCAACAACGGATACCACGCCCTTCTAGGGCGTGATGCTTTCTCACACTTTCAAGCCATACCCCATTACAGGTACATGAAGCTTAAAATGCCAGGCCCTAATAGAATAATGATAGTCGTAAGTGATCCGGACAGAGCACTCCGTGCTAAAAACAAAACCACATCCTTGGCTCTAGAGGCACTATCCGAAGCCTTTGCGGCCAAAGAATTAACCACCTTACGATCCATGGTGGACAAGGACGATGTAGTCCTTGATAAAAGATCTAAGTCTACCTCATTGAAGCCAGTAGATGAAATTATCAAATTTCAGGTACATCCAATGGACCCCAATAAAACAGCATCCATTGTAGCATTGCTGGACCGAACGGTAGACAGCGCTCTGCGTGCATTCCTACGAGAAAACTTGGACATATTCGCCTGGCATCCTTCAGACATGCCTAGGATCCCACACAGGCTTGCCGAACACAACCTCAACATTATCAAAGGTTCAAACCAGTCAAGCAGTCACTGCGATGATTTTGCGAACCCAAAAGACAAGCTATGGGGGAAGAGCTGGCCAAGTTCTTAGAGGCCGGATTCATTAGGGAAATTAAACATCCGGATTGGCTAGCCAATTTGGTCATGGTACCGAAGAAGGATAAATCCTGGCGCCTGTGTGTCGACTTTAAAGACATGATTAAGGCTTGCCCTCAGGACCCTTTTCTGCTGCCCCGCATCGATCAAATCATCGATGCAACAGCAGGACATGACTTGCTATGCTTCCTCGACGCTTACTCCGGATACCATCAGATAAAAATGAAGGAATCCGACCAGGCCGCGATCGTGTTTATCACTCCGTATGGGCCCTTTTGCTTCAACACTATGCCCTTTCAGCTCAAAAACACTAGTGCCATGTATCAACACATGATTCAAACATGCTTAGAGATACAAATTTGCAAGACGGTGGAGGCATACGTCGACGATGTAGTCATCAAGACGAAACGCGTCAAAACATTGATGGACGATCTCCTCCTCACGTTTAATAACCTCCGGAAATATGACATACAACTCAATCCAGAAAAATGCGTCTTCGGCATTCCGGCCGGAAAGATGTTAGGGTTTATCATCTCCCATAGAGGAATTGAGGCAAACCCAGCTAAAATCTGAGCCTTGTCACAACTGGCTACGCAAACCGATCTAAAACAAGTGCAAAAGCTAGCAGGGTGTGTGGCGGTCTTAAGCCACTTCATCTCCATACTAGGAGAAAAGGCATTACCACTTTATAGACTGCTGAGGCGCACAAACAACTTTGAATGGACGGACACGGCCACGGCCGGATTGGAAGAAATAAAAACCCTATTATCGAACAACCCAGTCCTAGCCGCTCAAAGTGTTGGCGAGCCAATGCTGCTTTACATCGCCACTCACCAGGTAGTGAGTGTTGTACTCGTCGTAGAGCGAGAGGAAGATGGACATAAATTCCATGTCCAAAAACCAGTATACTACGTATCATAGGTTCTCACATCGTGCAAGTCACGATACCCCCATTATCAAAAAATTGCCTATGCGGTGTTCATGGCATCGCGGAAGCTCCGACACTACTTTCAAGAGTGTTCGATTAAAGTGGCATCCCAAATACCACTCAATGATATTATAAACAATAAAGACGCCACAGGCCGAATAGCCAAATGGGACATCAAGCTCTTGCCATTCTAAATAACATAGAAACCACGCCAAACTATTAAATCTCAGGTGTTGTTTGACTTTGTCGCATAATGGACTGAGGCCGAACTCCCTATAAAGTACCGAGCATACTCCCACTGGACCATGTATTTCGACGGCTCCAAAATGCTAGCCAGATTGGGGGTCGGCGTCATCTTAACATCTCCCACAGGAGATAAAGTCCGCCACATACTGTAAATCATGTATACGGACTCAAACAATGCTGCAGAATATTAGGCACTACTACACGGCCTCCGCATGGCCATATCCATGGGCATACAACGCCTCGAGGTGCACAGAGACTCAAACCGCTCAATATCTCAGGTAAACAGAGAATTTGATGCGAAGGATTCAAAGATGGCAGCTTATCAAAACACCATATTAAAAATAACGACTCGATTTGAGGGTTTGGAGTTTCACCATGTCACTCGGAACAGTAATCGGGCAGAGGATATACTCGCTCGCATGGGAGCCAAACGCGGTCTGGTCCCTCCTAGCACCTTTGTAGAAAGGCTGTTTAAGCCATCAGTGACATGGCATGACGAGAGCGGAGACGCTAATTCAGACTCGAACACGCCCCCACCAGCCGAACTCAATACATATGTCATCAGGGATTCAGATATGGAAATAACATCTTCGTCTCATGAGATCATCGATGTCATAGCCCCCTAGATCGAACCCTTCCTGGCCTACCTTAATAGGCAAGAGCTCCCCGATGACAAAAATGAGGCTCGTCGCACAATTCGGTGTTCTAAAGACTATAATGTTCATGAAGGAGAACTATATAAGAAAAGCACTACTGGTGTTCTCCAAAGATGCATCTCTAAAGAGGAGGGACGACAACTTCTAGCCAAAATACACGCTGGCATGGGCGGCCATCACACCGTAGCTCGGGCTCTCATAAGGAAGGCTTTCCGAACAAGTTTCTTCTGGCCAACTGCCCGAGCAGATGCTCAAGCCCTAGTCCAACATTTTGTTGGATGCTAGCTTTTCGCAAATAAAAGTCATATGCCTCCCACCGCTCTGAGAACCATCCCTACTACTTGGTCCTTTGCGGCATGGGGGCTGGATATGATTGGACCCCTTAAAGGGGGACGCCACAAAAACAAATATGTGTTGGTCATGGTGGACAAATTCACTAAATGGATAGAAGCCAAACCAGCCAAAAAGGCTAAAGCAGGGCTAGTGATAGATTTTATATCAGGTGTAGTACACATTCGGTGTCAAGCATAGTATTATCACAGATAATGGATCTAACTTCATAGCCGACGAGGTGAAAAACTGGTGCGTCAAGTTAGGCATTAAACTTTATTACACCTCCGTGTATCACCCTCAAACAAATGGTCAAGACGAACGGGCCAATGGCTTAATAATGAGCGGCATTAAACCCCGACTAGTGTGCTTTCTACGGGAGTCAGATAAACACTGGGTTGAGGAGCACGAATCCGTACTCTGGGGGCTGCGGACCACACCTAACCGAACAACCAAATATACGCCTTTTTCATGGTATACGGCGCAAAGGCTGTTTTGCCTTGCGACATTATTCATGAATCACCTCGAGTGTGTATGTATGAAGAGCGAGAGGCCGAGCTCGATCAGCAGGATGACCTAGACAGCCTTGAAGAGGAGCGCGAAATCGTGTAGGCCCATTCCGCATTCTATCAACATCAGGCTAGGCGATACCAGAGCAGAGAAGTGTGGGCCAAAACATACAATGTTGGCGAAATCGTTTTGCGCCTCCCGGAGAAGAAAAAGGATAAGCTCAAACCAAGATGGGAGGGCCCCCTTCATTATTGATGAAGTACTCACCGGAGGAGCCTAACGCCTTCGAAACGCATCAGACAATATCCTTGAGGCAAATCCATGGAACGCTGCCAGGCTCCGATGATTCTATGGATAGTTTGGTAGCACCTTTTATCTCTCTTTCTATTTAGGTCTCTTCCCTTTTTTTCCTCTTCATTTTTTGTTTTTTTCCTTCCCGGAAAGTGTTCGGCTAAACCGAACTGTTAGGGGTAAACATTTTCAAATGTATTATTCCAAGCTTATTGCTTACAGTACTCATGTCGTCTGTTTCATACAGCCTCTTCGCCATTATATGCACCTTTATGACTTAAGTTTTTGCCAAGCTGGGTTGCCTGGCTTCTTTGTTTATACCCTACGTTCCCAATTGTTCGGCTAGGGTGTAAAGGGAGCACCTCTATGATTGCTACAACCGGGTAATCCAGACATGTACCTCACACGGGTGAAGCCGAAAGCTAGTGTTCTTAAGGGAATCATTGGTCAGTGGACAAACGACGTATTGATTTTTGGCACATAATTTCTCAATCTTAAAGGATAGGCTCCCTGTAATCCTATATTTTAGGATCAAAGCCTAGGCACGCATACATACGCATGCTGACCCAGGGAAAGGAACCCTTAACGGAACTATTCTCTCTGAACGATGTTCCTTACGTTAAATAGTAATATAACATAACTCAATGAACGAAACTTGCCTGTTCAAGCAAAAATGACCGATTTGCCTGGTTTCTGAACATACTAAGTGTTTACCACAAGTATAGTATCTGGAAACACTACAAACCTTTGGTTTAGGAGGTGGAAGCCAAAGGTCTGACATGAAAAACTTTTTTAAAGTACGGTAGGAGATAAGTTTGATGATAAAGTACGTTATTACATGGAATCAAATGCCTATTCTTCATCTATGCGATCTATAAGACTGTCTAATTTACAGTCTTCTTGCGAAAAATGTGCGACAATCATTACTTGGTCATACACCAAGCTAACGCAAATTTCTTGTCCGTCTGGTCCCCGAGGCCCAACTCGGGCCATATGATTTGGATCAAGTCTAGTATACCACATTTTCACCATGGCCCAGGACTCTCGTGCACCTTCTTGGCATGTCGATGCCTTCCATAGTTCAAAACGACGCCGAGCTCCTTTGAATAAGTTCGCCAGCTCCTCCATAATTTCTGGAGGAGAATTGGCAGGCCATAAGGATTTAGCCATGCTTTTCATGGCTTTCCGAACTCGCTCATGCACTTTGGAGAGCTCTTGTAGCACGTCACCTTGAAATCCGGATACTTCTCCTTCGGGCCTACCAGTTAACAAATCTGCAAGAATAGCATTAAAAAGCTATGTATCATGGATAAATATGAAGGCTGGGTTAAAGGTCATACTGAATGTGCCGCCTTTAGCTCTTTTTATTCTCCTTCAAAGCATCCGATAGTTGGGCCCATAGATCCTTTAGCTCTTCAGCTTGCTTGACATTCTCGTCTAACAGTTTGTTCTTTTCATTAATGGTCCATGTTAGTACATGTTGACCAGCAGCTTCTTGCCCTTCGGCATGTCTTTTTAAAACCTGAGCAGCCCTTAGCTTCTCCTCCAGTCGATCTGTCGATTCCACAGCTCAAATGAAAACAATGTATGCTTAAACATCATTAAGGGCGCATAATCGCATTTTCTGGACACTATTCGTCCATACCATCAGATCCATTGTTGGATTTCTCAAATCTTCCAGCTTGGTGGTAACAACATTTAGCTTAATCCGGTTTGATTCAAGCTCCTTGGACAATGTGTCATTATTTTCCTTGAGAACATGCGGACATAAACAATCCTGAAATCAGTTGGGCCAACTGCTTCCAGTCTCGGGGGCTATTGGCATATGCTTATTAAATTTACGAAATGTCCTTACCCGCATGTCCTTTGAAAGCAGGTGAGTGGCTCCAGCGAGTCCATCCCGAGCAACTCGGATATACGCATCCGTAGAGTTGAGGGCGTTGAATGCCTCCTCAGTAAAAACCGGATCGCGCATGGCCTCCTTTCGCCGCCTATGGTTCATCGCGCTCTCCACTTCAGAATTTATAACTGATACATTATCCGAATCCTCCTGGAGAGGACAATCCGGCATGACGCCCGTATCGGCTCTTGTCCTTTTAGATGGGCTAGGGGCCGGATTGGTTGGTGTTTGGCCAAGAGGGTCTTTGGACACAGTTCGGCGTATACTTCTCCTAAAATGAGACGAAGGGAAAATGTAACAATTCGGCCTTGCTACCGAGCACATGTGAAAAACTATACCTCTTTGATGAAGGAGGGGGTTCTACAGTGCCTCCCGTTAGCTTTTGCTTGATAGACACGCCCTGCGCAGGCGTCGTCCTCTTAAGAGATGCCCTTGAAGCAGTACAGTGAGATGAGCGCCTCCCCTTTGGAGCATGAGACAGTTTGGTGGGTGAGGCGCGAAGGGGAGGCTCTCTTGAGGGGATGTTTTCTGGGTATTTACGTGGGAGGAGGGAAGAAGGCCAGGGTAACCGGCTACAATGGCCACTTCTGTGCCATCATGGATCGCCTGATGAAAAAATCAGTCAGTAAGTTCTATGAATATGTCCGGATGTTCTTCAAATCCAGGATCTTTGTCGTGAGCATGGTCCTCTGGCTGCGGAGCGGGGCAGTAAAGTCCCTCGATCACCTTCCTCCATTCCTATTGAAAACATCCATATTTAGTTCGGTTAACATATTTCGGAACAGAGGTTGTATAGAGGTAACAACCGAAAATACTCACCCGGTCGATGGGGTTATACACAATGTTGAGGATATCGCTTATCGTTATCGTTTCAGTCAATTGGGGATTAGAGATTAATCGGAAATCGGTTGATTAATCGATTTTATCGGTCGACTGTTAATCGGCCATTTTTTGCAAATCCAAGGTTCCTATCACTAAAATATGATATATCCAACACCAAAACAATATTGGACAAAAATGTTACCTTGACTCCTAGCATTTGAACCGTCTTATAATGACAAACAAAATAGGACAATAATACATATTGCAAAACAAGATCCACAAAACACAAATAAACATACTTTTTGCAAACGTAATGTTAGGAATAGGCCTGATTTATCGGTAGATTCTCGATAAATCGCTTGTCATAGTGATAAATCGGCACAAACGATAAACGGTGAAGATAAGGCATAATCTTATCGGTCACCCCAAGAGAAGCGATAAATCGGAAGATAAATCGCTGAATCGGAAGATTTCTTGAACAATGGTTATACATGGAAAAACCTTCCCAACATTTCAAGCGGACGTAGTCTTCCTTTTCCCCCTTACGGAGACCGGCCAGGATGGCGGCCAAGGCGGAAGGGGTATCCGGACCCTTGCGTAGGCAACGGGAGCCATCGTGTTGCCCGTTATAATGCCACATGGTAAACCCTCTAGACTGAAGTGGCTGGACGCATCGTGTTATCGTAATAGACATTACTTCAATTATTGAGAGTTCGGTGTGGGCAAATACTCTAATCTTGCTGACTAGCCTCCTAAAATCCGGAATGTCCTCTTCCTTGAGACTTCAAGGACGCTAGTTGAAGCATTTCTTCAAAGGGGCGTTGTAGAATTCGGGAAGACCTTGTCGGATTGGGTCTGGAAGAATAACATATTCGATATAAAACCACTCCGAGGGCCACTCTTCGGATGCCTTCCTAGGAGTACCGGACATGTAACCTATCCATGCTATGTGCCACACTTCGGCGCCGCCCACCTCGAATATGGATCCCTTTTGGGAGCGAGGAACAAGCCAAAATAATTTCCTCCGTAGCTTGAAATGAGCCTCGCAGCCCAAAAATAGCTCGCAAAGAGCTACAAAGACCGCAATATGCAGGATGGAGCCTGGCGTGAGATTGTGCAGTTGGAGGACATAAAATTACAGAAAACCTGTGAGGACATAAGATTCCGCCAAGGCTTCGCCGTCGATTGAGGTTAATCCAGCTTGAACGGTGACTAGATCCACGTGAAGGAGATATCCCTCCATTTGAAGTCTGTTCAGATGGACATGAGATACCGAGAAGCTTTCCCAATCACCCGCTTGAGGACCATGGTGTAATGCCCAGTATGCGGCTATGTCCCCCACGTGTCGAGACACGACTTAAGGACATAAACTCATACTAGAATGATCTCAAGTATGGTCTCTTTGCACATCTCATGTAAAATTCAGGGATGAAATTGTAAAATGATAGTTGGCTTACAGTCGCCACGTCACACAATGAATACAATAGCATACATCATCCAAATAACATCAGGGTCCGACTACAGACGAAATCCAAATGAGAAAGATACCATAAATAACACAAGCCCGGATCCTCCTAGTAAGAACCACTACTGATCGTCGGGATAAGACACATAGTAACGTCCACGCTTTTCATCGAACTCCCAGTAAAGTTCTGAACCATCTCCTGCATAGTTCTCAACTGTACATGCATCTAGTGTGTGTAGTAATCTGTGAGCCACATGGACTCAGCAATCCCATTCCCGGGTATCAAAACTACCAAAGCCTTAGGTGTGGAAAGGCTATAAACAAGGGTTGCAGCAAGCACTAAGCACTAGTCTACGAGTTTAGAGCGAGGAGAGAACAAGTTCTAGCGATCGCCAAATTGATCAAGATGTGATCGTAGCTACTCATGATCAAACATTACCCCATCGTGTTCACTTCTCGAAGCCCTTCGGAAAGAGACCATCACGGTTACTCACGTAGGTAGTGTATTCATGAATAAGGTGTCAAGTTATCTACAACCGGATATTAACAAATTCCCATCTGCCACATAACCGCGGGCACGACATTCGAAAGATCAAACCCTACAGGGATGTCCCAACTTAGCCCATCACAAGCTCACGATTTGCGGAGTCGCAACTCCGAAGTGGGAAGACCCGAGTATTCTCGGAATCCCGTGCTCAAGATATTTTGACAAAGGTAAAACTAATCCAGCAAGACCTCTCGGCGTGCCGACACACTGATAGTAGCCGCGCGTATCTCGTCTCAGGCCACGACCAGATGGGACAGCCTACAAGAAAATACCATATACCTCGGGTTTCCCCGAGGCGGCCCTGCAGTCTGCCCAGTTGGACGAACACTCATGAGGAGCACTGGCCCGGGGGTTGTTAATTAAGTCCTCGGGGTAGCTAGTCCCTATGCAAATTTTAGTTGTTAGGCAAATGTAAAACCAATGTTGGGCCTTGCTGGAAAAGCTTTAAACAGAGCGAATTATCAAGGGGGACCATAAACCCCAACCGTGTTAGGAACGCAAAATCAAGGAACATAACACCGGTTTATCGGTTCCTAAGGTGGCATGAGTGGAACAAAACACCAAGCAGAAAGGCTTAGCCTTCCACCCATTACCCATATATTGGTTCATTAGTTTAACAGGTAATATATATATTGTGATATCCCAATAACAACTTCATCATGGAGCAATCTTCAAAAACTTCACCTGCAACTAACAACACTATAAGAGGGGCTGAGTGATGCGTACTTAGCCAAACAACGGTTTGCTAGGAAGGCGGTTAGAGTGTTTCATGGCAACAATAGGAGGGCTGACAAACAGGAATAGGCATCGAGGCAACATCTAAAGAGCGAGACATCTAGCATAGGCAAAGAGAGAAGTGATATCTGGGAATGGTCATCTTGCCTAGTAAGTCGTCGGTGGAATCGTAAGGCGGCTCCTCGAACTCAGTCTCGACGAGATCCTCGAACTCGGTATCGGCTACCGGCTCTACCCAACACAAGAGCACAACAACCGCAAAATATCAAACACGGTGCAATGCACAATCAACATGATGCAAGTCATATCATGGGATGCAAGTATGATGTGTGTATGCATGAGGATGCTCTCGATCCTAAGGAGAAGATGATGGAAATGGCCTCATCTTGGGAAACCAAGCAAGGCACTGGATAGATTGGAAGATTTCGGTTGAAATCGAGATAAATATCATCGGAAACGGATGCACGGTTTGCAAATGACAAGCAAAACAAGATGCAATGCAAAACTGTAGTTTACAACAACATGGCATATTTTAAGCAAGAAATAAATATGCTACAGCAACCAAACAAGAAGACAAAAGGCATGGATGTGAAATAGACATGATACTTTACAAGCATGAACTTAGAGCACACCCAAAAACTTGCTGGAACACAATTAAACAAGCATGGCAAGTTGCAATAAATTTATAGAATTCTCAGACTTTGTGAAAATTACAAGGCATGGCAGAATTACAATGAGTAGGCATTTTTGCAAGCTTGTGCAACTCAACTCAAAGCATAGCATGGCTTGTGAAGATATCCAACAGCAAGAAGCCATATTTGAGAAGCTACTCATGGCAAGAACATGCTCATAGGATGCATAGAACACTAGCTATACTCATGGCAAAACTGAACTTGTTGATAACATGCTGACAGATACATTTTATAGCCACTTGAGAGCATGAAAACAACAAGTTACAGCAAGCCATCGTGCAAGCAAAAGGCATGGTAATAACATACATAACATGCTCTTTGAGAATAACCACATGGCTACTTCTACAACATACTAGAAAATGCCTCAAACACCATGGCAAAAGTGCAAACGTTTATCCAGACTTAGCAAAATATGGGCATGCTGACAGAAACATTTTATAGCAACTTGAGGGCCTCATAAGAACAAGCTACATCATGGCATCATGGCAAACCAGAGCATGTATAGCTAGACATAACATATACATCAAGGAACAACCACTGGACAACTCTAAACATGCACAACAATGACGGTGGCAACATGGAAACATGGCAATAAAATTAACGGATACACCTTAGCAGAAATTTATCATCATGATAACATGTTAACAAGCTTGTTGCACTCATCTCAAGACATATCATGGCATGAAAAAGAATCTATCATATAGAGCACATTCCAAAGAGCAAAACTCATGTTGACCCCTAGCTCATATGACACATGGATTAATATACACAAGCAAGACAAGACATCATCTCGTAACAAGTTCCGAAACTTATCAGCCAAATGCACTTTTGCAATAGAGATAAACATGGCAATAGGACACCTAACATGAATTCTGCAGCAACCATCATGTAGCGCACTTCACAATGAACATCTGGACATATCATTCACTCCATTTGGACCAATATGCACAAAGTTACTAGCTCGCGAACATGCCAACAAATTTACACAGACAACAAGTGCTGAAAGAGTTTCACCAAGATGCACTCTTCCCCTGAAGATTAAGTCAACTAGATGATCTCTAAAATGCATGAAACTGATGCTATCATGTAGAGCACGACGAGACGAACAGTTCGACATATCATATGCGCAAAACGGAGCACCGAGCACAAAGTTACCACACATCAAAGAGGGCAACAAAATTACACAGATCTAGGACTTAGTGGAATTTAGACCTCACTGAAAGTCTACGGGGCGGAGGGATCCCATGACGGATCGGTGCGGGATGGCGGAGGTGTTTGGTTCGGATCCCGGTGGATCTCGTCTAGATCCACCGGATTCGGGCGGGACGAGGCGACGCGGCGGTTCCGGCGAGGAGGACCGGCGGCGGCGGCGGCCAGCTGCAGTGGTGGAGGAATGCGAGGCGGCGGAGGTCCGCCGGGGCGGCGGTGATGGTTGGTGGCGCCGGCCGGAGAGGCGCGCTGGCGACAGGAGGCGGCGGGCCGGCGGCGACGAAGCCGGCCGACGGCGGGGCGCGAGCTTCGCGCGGGGGCGGCGCGACGTGCGGCCTGTCCGGGCGGCGGGGATCGGCGGCTGGGCCGGGAGGGCCGAAGTCGGGCCGCGGTGGGCCCGCGGCGGCACGGGTGGAGGTGGGCGGCAGACGAGCCACATGGCACGCGGCGGTTGGTCCGGCGCGTCCGGGTGGACGTATCCGGTCCGTCCCGGACGTGTCCGGCGGCGCGAGCAGGGAGGAGCTAGGGTTTCACCCGTGAAATGGAGGGGGTGGACGTTTTTATAGGCATAGGGAGCTAGGAGTGTCCAAATGACGAGCGGTTTTCGCCCACACGATCATGATCAGACGACCGAGAGGATGGGAGTGGTTGTGCTTGGTTAGTGGGCTGTTGTGGAGGGGTGTTGGGCCAAAAGAAAGAGGAGCTTTTAGCCCACTAGGTTAACCGTTGGAGTACCAAACGATCTCCAAATGCGATGAAACTTGACAAGCGGCCCACACGTACTATAACAACAACGTACGACAAGTCTCACCTCATTCTGATAACGTTCTACGGCCACATACGAAAGAAAGACTCGAAGGTGGCACGGGCACGTGTGTGAGTGTCGGAACTCGAAACGGACAGCAGGAAGAGACGAGCATGACCGGGTGCAAGTGACAACACGAATGGAATGCAATATACATGATGACATGACATGGATAAAATGCACACACGCACACGACAAAAACGAAGAAACCCAAGATGAACGAAGAGCCCAGAATGGAATTGATGATGTCAACATTGCATATATTGCTATAAATGGAAGGTATCACATATGGGGTGTTACAGGTGGGGGCATGAGGAGGAGCCGGGAGCGCTGGCCATGTTGGGATTATTTTCCGTGGCTAGCTCTAAGGGTTTCTGCATGGTGTGGAATGGCATTTGATATCCAATCTCTTTAAATATACGACATCCCCACGCGTCCAAGGGGTTATTTGTAAAAAAGTACATGGACTGTTCGCATTTGTCTGACACGTGGAAGCCGAGGCGACGACGGTAAGGAATCAACGGGGTGCAGTCAAAAGCTGAACTGTCGCTTATTCCGAAGAAGAACATGTCTTGCAAGACCAAAGACATGAAGCCGGATACAACCTCTTCACTGAATGCAAGTTCGGGGGCTACTGAGGGAGTCTTGGATTTAGCGGTCCTCTGGTGTCCGGGCTACTCAAGTTGGGCCGGACTGATGGGCCAAGAAGATAAAAGCAGAAGGTCATCCCCCGTGTCCGAATAGGACTCCTATGTATGTAGAAAGGCAAAATAGATATCTGGATGTAATGATTCCTTCCACCCTAAGTCATCTTTTTGTAACCCTAGTCCTCCTCCGGCATGAATATAAGCTGGATGGTTTAGTTCGTAAGGGCTAACAGAATCACAATTACATAGGCTAGACTTCTAGGATTTAGCCATTACGATCTCGAGGTAGATCAACTCTTGTAACCCTATATTCATCAAGATCAATCAAGCAGGAAGTAGGGTATTACCTCGATAGAGAGGGTCCGAACCTGGGTAAACATCGTGTCCCTAGTCCCTTGTTACCATCGATCCTTAGACGCACAACTTGCGCACCCCTACGTGTCACACCCTGCATTTTGTAACATGGCTATTGCATTAATAAAGCATGAAAATTTGGACCAACAAAAACTTTTTGCGTCATTTGCCTTTTTACTTGGAGTTGGTTTTTCTCTCTGTGATTTCAAGTGTTCTTTAAGGTCAACATAGCTTCACCTACTATACTTCATCCCCTTGCTCCAAACTTCTGCCCAATGATCATACCATGTGTATAGAACAATATAGTATTTTCTTATAAAAAAATTTGGCCAAATATTATTTTCTAAAATTAGTTTTCCAAAAACCCGTGAATTGAGATTTGCACTACAAGTACTTGATTTGGGGTGTAAAACATATTTCAAAAGGTATATTTGAAACCTATTAGGTATAGGACTCCCATAACCCACAAATTTATAATTTAGAAAGTTATTTTCCTATTTTATTTAAAGGCTTTTTCTTTAGGCCAGAAATGGTCTTTAATAGGTTAAAGTTATTTAAATGTATCAAAAATATTTGAGAAACTTTAGGGAAACTCATGGGACATATATTGTCCATATATAAGAGTTTCAACACATGGCAATGTTCAAAATATTGGACAAATCCCTCAAAAACCCTTTCTGGATATTTCAAGATTTTGAAATATTAACAAAGGGAATATTCCCTAAAACTTCCAAGAAAATTCTAGCAAGTCACATATGCATAATATGATGACCTTAAAAAGTTTCAACTCAATACAAATTGGTTTGGTTCATAAAAGTGCCCCAAAACCATCTCTATTCAGATTCAAGTTTGAACAAATGCCCCCAAACTTTGTGGATATGCCCACAACCCCAAATTACGACATTATACCAAGTGGTGCATCAAGGGGATTGGTTTTGCATGAGTAGATCTTGGTAAACCCATTTCTGTTGATTTCTAGGGTTTACAAAAGTTGTATTGGCAACTTTGCCCAAAATGAGCTCAAAATTAGTGGAAGGCCCTAATTATATGTGCCATTTCACTATGTGGAGTCTCATGCCAAATGGAATCCATTTGCTTCCCCAAACAAGCCACAAACACCTTCTGGCTATTTAACAAAACCTCTACTTGAGCCTCTTCCACTAATCCAAAGAGGCTCAACTTTTTTACCACAGAAGCTCCTAGTCCCCTTCTACCCCCAATAATAATGGTAGTATCTCAGATCAATTATTGTGGGGGGGGGGGGTAAGACCACCTCCCTCTCTCTCTGTTCACCCATGGCAGCACCTCTCTCTCTCCCATTTCTATATGCAGCACCCCACGTAGCCTCAATCCACCCCAGGGCATCCAAGGAAGCCCCAAGGTACAAGAGGACTTGCGTTGGTGCTTTATAAATTGCATGCTCTGGAACACGCTACAGTGCGCTCTGGCACTCTGGCCGCCCGCGGCCACACACCTCCGGCCACCTCGGGCCACACCAGTGGGCCCTACGATGCGCCTCGACGTCCACAACAAGCCACGACCTGGTCCCCCTCCTGCTTCTCTCTCCTGTTACCCTAGCTTGCACGCGCGCTAGCCGCCCAGCGCACAAGTGAGCACGCTCACACGCGTGGCTCCTATGGCCCCTCTCTGCTCTCTCTCTACCTTCGCCCAGCACTAAAACGACCTCACGAGTGCCGCAGACAAGCGGCAGCAAGGCTCCATGACCTGTGGCGACGGCAATGAGCTCGACGGCGCATGAGTCTTTGGTGGACCGCTGCTTGCCTATTTAATGGCCGCCCTCAGCCTCTCCCTCTCCACCACTCGCCACCACCCACTCCAGATTGCCCCCCTGCACCCTCAGCTCATCTCCAGAAGTTCTCGAGCTCGAGCTCTGCCACGGCGGCTCGCCGTCATCCGCCTTGTATGAGTCGTCCCCGCTGCTCCTGTGCCCCAATCTGAAACCGGCTCACCTCATTGACACTTTCCCCTCTCTTCCCTCGCTCTTTCGTAGCCAGAAACGGCTGGAACCACCGCCACCCGAAGCTCCTCCACCATGCCTCCTCATCGTCGGTGAACCAGGCAGCTCTGGCGACCACCACCACCACCACTCGACCGGCGACATCCTTCTGAGTCCAACGGTGCCACCTGCTCGACCCGGCACGCCCTTTAGCATCGTCGGTGAGCTCGCCGGCAATCTTGACTCGGGGTTAGGGATGACAGGCAGGCCCCGCCTATCAGCCTCTCCTCTCCCTCTCCCCTCTCTCTCTTACTGGCGGCTGGGCCCTGCCTGTCAGGCTTAAACCTGGTGTGCGTGTCCTGCTCGGCTCGCCCTGGCCGAATTGCTTCTGGGCATGTGCACTGCGGCTTTTCTGGCCCAGTTGCATAGTGGCCTTTTCCCCTTTTCTTTTCTAATTATTTTGAAATGAATCCACTCGATTAAATAATTATCCAAATTAAACAATTCCAACTCCACAAATCTTGTAATATTCTCACTTATTTAATGGTGTATCTTTCATACATGTTCATCAAACTTTTATGTACTATTCAAATTTCAATTCAAATTTGAACAATAAAATCTATGTTTGAAAATGCATTACTCTGTCCCTCTAACTCCAAATCCAAAACTAAGAATTTTCTCCTTAGTTTTCCTCCTAGTATTTTACAAACATAAGTTGATATTTTTCTGTGCACTTTGACTTTTCTTCTTTTATTATTGCCTTATTTTCCCGTTGTTTCTTTTGTGACGAATAGATTCCGTGTTTGACAAAGTAGTTGGAGAAAAAGAAGGACAAGGACTTGAAGACTTTGAAGACCAAGCCAACCAAGGCAATCAGCCCTTTGACCATGTTTAAGAAACCCTTTTATGCATGTCATATAGCACCTTATTATCAATGTATCGGAATCATGTTGAGGTGGTGACCACTTTGGTGGGTTACCTTTGTTATTTTCCTATTGAAACTTGCATCAAGCATGACCCTACCTTCCTATGAGGGTTATGAGGGTGGGAGTAGATAGGATGCTATGGTAGTGGCTATGCAGGTGGGACGGGAATATGCATGGTGATGGAGGCAAAGTGCTTTCAAAAGACTTTTCGAAAACCCCATCGGGTGCCACTTATGCCCGAGGGAGATGATGAGTTGGGTGACCACTTGATGACGAAGTGGTGTACCAAGGCAAGTGTGTGTGTGTTATTTTTAAAACAGATTGGCTTAAGTTGCGACCATTATTCCAACCATACATGCGAAACCACTCTACCCTTATATGGGAAAGGGCATTATTGATTACCTAGGCCGATACTAGCATGGTTCCTTCATTACTAGTGACGGGGGTGACATGAGGTCACTCTCAGGATGGGGTTGTGCTTGGATAGGTGGCCATGACTGTTTTTACAGGGCACCGGACACACCGTTGGTACCCTGTGCTTGTGGTATGTGATGAATATGGGAGCATGGTTCCAAAATTTTAAGATGTGAAATGTTGGGCACATGGGTTACTACCAATCAAGTGGACTCTATGTTAGTGTCGTCTAGGGAAAGATAGTGATCGGGTGCTTACCACGGGTACTCCTGCGCAAGCTGCTGAGCAAGGCTGTGAGACCGGCCTAACATGTTGGTCATAGCTTCCAGGTGTAGTTGTTTAGCGATGAGGTTCTCATTGGTGTTCTCCGCAATCTTTCTTAGAGATAGGACTTCAAGTCAAAGTTGAGTTGCAGAATGCCTTTCTGCTAGAACTTGGGACTGAAGAAGTCAAACTGATTCAGATAACAAATTCTATGAGCTTGTCTGACTGCTAATCTCAAGTAACTTGAACACTGGATAAAGACAAGACTTTGGGGTTGTCTCCCTATCTTCAAGATGTTTTGCCTTCTTTGCTGCAATATATTTTGGGTTTGTCACACAGCCTTCAGCAGACTTATGCATGCCATCAGGCATATCACCCTGAAACAAAGCAGAGAGATGACGGGTTTTGCACGTGTATAAACAAAGATGATAACTGTGCTGTCAATTCCATCCAATTTCAAATTAGAAAATAAAGATTAAGTTCAAAATATCAATAGCATAAATTGGCATTGTTATAATGCGGGGAGCTTCACCACACTACTAGATTACCATGTCAACATAACAAGCATAGATGAAGGGCAAAGAAAATCATTGTATCTATTTTGGTTAATGTGCATGGCATGTTGTTCATATCATCAGCCACATCAGTAAGATAAAACAGGAGATGACAAGGTGCAAACGTGGGCTGCTTCAGCACACACTGGATTATAGATTCACAAGAACAAACATACATATATGGAGTATTGAGTAATGTGCATGGTATGAATAAGGAATTTGGTTTTACAAGTAAAACTTAGAACTTACGGCTCTTGCGAACATGCATTTTGGTAGAAACAACAAACTAAACAGCAGTAAACGATAGGGAGTATGCGCAAATTAAATAGCAGTTGAGGATATAGTCTTTAGAAGGACTGACTTACATTAACACTTAGCACCGGCTTTATAATGCCCTTCTCCATGTCAAGGGAAGGATAACTCAAGAATTTCAGCGCATAATCTTCTTCATAAGCATTGCCTGTACTCTACATTTTGTAGAGAGTAATTATAGATATGATAATACTAGAAGGGATAGAGGATAATGAAGATAAGATGCAGATTGATGCTACATAATCAACTACCAATCCCTGGAAGTACAAGCATTATAGGACAAAATGTACTGACAAGAGCAATGGGCTACACTTCTGCACTGGCATTGTCTGTGTATTCTAATTTTTGGTAAGATTAAATATAGATCTGATCTTTTTTAGTAAATGGTGGGCGAGGGAGATAAGATGCAGAATGCTACACAATGAACCAATCCCTCTTCCCATAATACAAGAGTGTTTTAAACACTGGTGTACTGTACAAAACGTTCTTATATTATGGTACGGAGGCAATAGCTGTTAATGTAAGTACAGTGATAGACGATGTTCAGTCCTTACAAGAGGAATGCAGAGCTAAACCTCTTCAAAAGCATTGGGTTGATTCTAAATTTATGTAAGAGTCCATCAGATCTTATAATGTCCATCAAATGGACGATAACGACGCTAAGATGTGCACTGATGCTACATAATCAAACATCTATGAAAGTAAGTATGGTCATACAGGGCAAGAGGTACTCACAAGAGCAATGCAGTGTACAATATAGTTGAGAGATTCTGTGGTCCCTTGAGAATGAATGTTTTTCTGCTAACAGTTTTCGTACAAGTGAGACGTTAAGGCAAATGCAGAAATGTAGTTATAATTGTGATGTGATATCATAGATAGTACCTTACGCTGCAGCCGAGACCAGTGTGTAACCAGATTATTCCAGTCACCGACGGATAAATGTAGCATCGGAGACTTTATAGAAATTTGGTTTAGAGGCTTGCCATCGAAGTGCGCTTGCCTCAGGTAGGAACGATACTTCATCAACGAGTGCTTGAAAAGCGCAACCAACCCTTGCTCGTCTTCACAATCCTATTTGGTCCTCTCCTATTTAAAAGAAAGAAATCTTGTGTCTTCTGTCAGCAGAAACATATGCAGCAATGACCATGAATAACATTAGTACGTTACTTACGCGTAAGTTGCGGAGGAAGACTGGAAATTGTTCTGTGTCTGCGGTATAATCTTTCCATGAAGGAAAGATGCGCACAAAGTTCCTGACAGCAATATAAGCTTTGTCTTCTAAACTGGGAAGAAATGGAACATCGGTCCAATTTGCTGCAATTGGGGCTCTCTCTGGTTCCAAAAGGGATTTGGCAACTAGATTTGGTCTACTCTTTGCCGGAATGGGGGTATTGCGTCGTAGAGCTGGTGCTATGTCAACTGGCATAATCATAATGCTTGCTACAGTCGAGGTCTGCTGAGTTGGGGCATCAGAAATGACAAGTGTAGTAGGGCTAGAGTCTGCTAGAGTTGGGGTGTTTTGTGGGTCAGGTGATATTGCAACTACACCTAGTGGGCTATTTGATTTATCAGGTGCCACTACTTTTTCCAAATACTTTGCTTGTGCTCGTCCACGATCAGCAATCGCCCTCTTCCTTTTGAACGTCTCATACACAAGAAGATCATTTGAATGGATAAATATGGTATGATGACAGATGGAATATGTACTAAAAATGGATAGGCAGGGCGTATTCACATACACAATGTGTAAACTAAGCTAATGGCAGTTCAACAAAGTAGAAGCAATGCAAATAATCAATTGGAAGATATGTGTGACAAATATAACCTTGGAAAGTTAAAGCAAGCACCTTGATGGGTGAATAAGACAGGGCATCTTCCTCTGACCCCTTCACTAGGGAGCTACATTGACTTAGGTCTCCCTCTAGCTCAGAATCACTGTTAGGATCATATTCTAAGCATGAATCTGTAGGTGGAGAGCGTTTGCATTGCATTGCATCCAGACTTGATTTCAGTCCCTTAATGCCAAGTTTGACAGCCATGGCATTTTTCTTCTTTATTCTTTTCATGCGCGCAAGCTCATAATCATTATGATGCTGTTCACAATCTGAGATTCATGAAAACATAAAAAGTAGTCAGATTATCTATGGAATGCATTGCGGATTCAACTCGAAGAGTGTCTCCCTATAAACCCCTGCATATGCAAAGTTCAGCCCCCAACCGTGCTGACCAGACCACACACAGAAATACAAACCACTTATGTCTCTATAACAGGCAGACACATATTTCAAAACTGAAGTAGGAACATTAGAATCATATGAAATTCGTATTTGAACAAATAAACTAAGGAATTATGAGTGACATAATGTTTAGCTTCAAGGGTGGAGTGTTGGTAGTGCGACACAAAGCAAGTAGGCAGATTGTATTCCCTGTAAAAGATCGAAGCCTATGTAAAAGCTGGAAATGACACTTTCTTTCTATACAATGCAGTGTTCGTTGCCCACACATGCTGGAAGAGATCACATAGAGAAATACTATTCACTCATGTCTACGGTTGCAGTATTTAGAAACAGGGTGGTCCATCGTAAAAGAATATTGATAACAAATATGACAAGGCAAGCATAGATGTACTGAATCAATCATTTACTTGTGAGCTTACTAGGACAAGTATGCATAATTGTAACTGCAGTAAGAGACCGTCCAAAATCCGAATCAAGAAATTTGTCTAGTACTTATTGTTTGCAACTAATCGACGTGAATAATTGGATATTATATCGAATGAGTAAGAAAGACAAGTAAAATTGACAACAAACCTGGCTTGCAGTAGTAATCTCGGTCAATGTCACTACGACCAACAATCCGAAATGACTAATGTTTGTTCCTAGGGCCGGAATTTTGAAAACCTTGTGAACTTTATAGGTACTAAAGATTACCGAAATACATCTGAACCATTAAGTGTAGGTTGCACTGAGCACACAACAAACCCTAATGACAGTCCTGCCTAATGAGTAATTAATCAATTAGAAAATGGGTGATAAGGAGTGGCTGCTAAGTGTTGAGGACTTATCTCCGGATAAATCAGGTTGGCTTAGTGGGTGATGCACGCCTGAGCCCTGAACGGACTGGGAAGGTAGGCACGACGGCGCGCCCGGGCAGCGGTGACGCTGTTGGGCGAGCGGCTCCTGACCTCCTGTTAGTCCGGTGTCTCCTCCTAGAGTCATGCCGTCTGGGGACGGCAAGTCGCCGGCGAGGAAGGCGGTTGGGGGCGAGTAGAGATTGGAAGCGCGCAGCAGACCAGAGGGGAATCGGGCCCTGGGACGACCTAAAATCCCAGGGTGGGCCACCCACCATGGGCACCCTTTAGAGATACACACCCGAGCGACGAACATGCATTTTCCAAACTAATTTTGGAACATTTAGCTGACCAATTAAACGAATCAGTTTGAATAATATCATATTCATATTTGAACAACTAAGCTTGTCTAGCTTGATGGGTCGAGCAGTGCTATTATGACACGAAGCACGTATTCTGATCATATAGTGATCATAAAAGGGGGAAACCAAAGAAATGGTATTTAGCAGCCATTGTTTGCTTCGAACTAAAAACTAAATTCTAAGAGCTGAAAAGAAAGTAGAGTAACCAAGTTAAGATCTATTTTCTGGTTGAGATCAAAAGGTTGAGGAGATATGAAGTATCACCTCTCTTGCGGCACCGTGTAGGCATCGCGGGTCGATGGCTATCGGTGGCGTCGAAGAAGATCTGCGACGGTAGACGGGTGCATTGGGGGATAGGTCCCGTTGCGGTGGAAGAGAAGGTCGTGTGAGAGGCCCCGGCAAAGAGGACGACGGAGGCGATGAAGCAAGAGGACGTGATGCAAGGCTCTTGGTCCATCGCCGTGGATGAGACACGGCCATCTCTAGCAGTGGACGACGCGGTCTTGGTAGGCGCTCCGGCATGGTGGAGGACGACGGCGATGGATGTTGTGGAGGACGGCGGCGATGGATGTGGTGGAGGATGGCGGCGATGGATGGGGTGGCGGACGGAGGCTGGTGTGGGGATGGTGTTCTAGCGCGGACAGTGTATGAATGGGGAAATGGAGGGAGAGGTACGGGGAACCATGTTTTTGGGACGCGCCTGTCTGAAATATGGGAAAGTTATGAAGTTAGCCCCAGTTTAAAATTTGGACGTCTCGTCGGTTGGGGATACGACGGTAATCTCGCATCTCGCCAATATTTGCCCAGAGCGATTTCGGGCGAGGAGAGGGTGGTTGGCGCCCATGGTTGGCGCCCATGGTATATGAATGGGGCTGACAGGTAGGGCGGTTGTGTCACGTCTGTGTGAAGTTACAAACCTGCCCCTATTGAAAATATTTGCCTACATCGATTTTGACCGAGTTGAGTTTGTTTTGCCGCCCACCGTGTATGAATGGGGAAATGGAGGGAGAAACAAAGGTCTTTCAGACGAGCTTGAATCAAATGTGTTTTGCCGCCCATGTTTGGCACCCACCATGTCGGAATGGGCTCAGAGGCGGTCGTGTCACGTCTAATTGAAGTTACTATCCTACCCCTATTTAGAGTAGTGGAAATCGGGTCGACGGATTGTCCGTGTAATGGGTAGACAGTAATTTCCATCTCCCAAACACTTGGCTTCGGGCAGCCGACGTAGGAGTGGACATTTTGCCGCTTCTTTCGAATTTTGGGACAATAAGCATCCACGTTTACCCTGGCAACTAAATTCTAATCCATTTTGTATTCCTATACGAATATTTATAAATCATTATATGTGTTTTTATATATCTTCAAAAGGATGACAAAGATGTATTCCACTGTCATATATGAATATGGTTTACAAATGACGATACTCAAATTCAGAAGCTAGAATCCAGTTTAAGGTGAATTCGAATATTTGGAACACTTCATGTCCAACTCAAATGTCACACGCAGCATAATGTGTACTCCCATTTAGAAATGTACACAAGCGATGTATCAAGATTCAAATACCGAGTCAATCAACCAAGAATGTACAAAACTAACAAACATATAAACACTTATAGAGTATATGGATCAACAATATCAACTAACATACATAAGCCAGGCCGCTATACTTTTCTTTGCTACAACAACATCCTTTTTTTAGCCAAGCTCCGACAGCATCTTGGCCCTTGTCTATGTGTGCCACTTATGGTCCATCTATACTACTATTATTGTTGAATACACATTCAGCTCGATTGTCATATTTGTAGGTCTGGCACAGCAATCAAAATGAAATGTCTCTGAGTCTTATCAATTAATACAGACTTGTGCTCAAATAAAATTACAAACCAAAAAACAAAAAACAAAAAACAATTATTACATGATCTCTAAAACAAATGGTTTGATTTATTACATGAACAAACAACAAAAATGTTATTCAACGATGGAAAGAACATTTCACCTATGATTTACCAAGTGGGAATTTAATTTCCTTTTTCCCTTCAGGACCTTAACAATGTGGTCAGTCTCAGCTTGCTTCGTTTTGAAATCCACCAAATATTTAATGGTTGTCTTGAGTACTGCTACTGATTGTGCTGTTTGCTTCCTCAACATGTCAACTTCATATCTAAGTGTAGATGCAGAATCTCTTTCTACCACTAGTTTAGCCTCTAGAGTATCAGCAGTTGGCAATTTATAATGCACGATTGGTCCGGTGCCACTGCTGTGGGATGATACAACGTCCATGGGGACCTCGCTCTTTGATCTTGGGCTAACCTGTTTTTCCATTAAAGTTCCGATTGGATTCAGAAAAGTTGAAGTTAGCAAAACGTCTCAACTGGGAGTTATAACAGCAAACCAGTTAAACAAACAAGGAATTAAAGAGTTTCAATTCGATGCTGAAAAGTAGTTATCAACATCATTCTAACCCGTTGTTGAAGTAGCAAAGAAGTTAAACAAACAAGTAGCTATTTAAGTTCAGGCAAACAGGTAATTCTTAACAGTAAGTATCAAACACATAGATAGGCGCCGTCTATAATAGGATTAACAGGCTATGGCATTATGTAATCAGTAGCAAACTATATTAAGCCAAGCTACGTAGTTGAACAATTTTGCAATAATTGGCTAACTAAAATTCGGAGAAGCAGGTAACTGAACTTACGCTAGTTCTTTGTACAGGCACACTGCAACTTCTTTTTCGCTTGCAAGGTTGTACGAAGGAGTCCATGGCATCAATTGCTTGGATACGTAGTCCCAATACTTCTTTCTTCCCACACTGCATTGGTAAGTCGAATGGTTAATCTGGTAAGATGGTGCGTCCTTGATATGTTATATGAGGACGTGTAGTCAGAATAGTTGTAGCCACACACATCACACTGGCTTTTACTATATATTGCATGTGATTACTTTTGGCATATCGAGATCTAAGCAATCTACAATAGGATGAAAAGACTACATCCTTCACATTATTGGCGAACTGAGTTCATAGAAACAAGCAATTCAACCATTATGTGGGAAAATCAAAAGCACCACTGGAATATTTTCCACTACCCCTATCATACACACAAAAGGGGCGACGCCACCATAGGGGCTGGTATGGGTGGACGCCTTGGGTGGCTTGAAAATGTGCACATAGTTTGAGTCGTCCAGGTTGGCCCAGGCTAGTTTTGTTCGTCCCAACGCACGAGCAGGCAATGTAAAAAATGAAGAAAAATGTTTGAATTTGGATAGGGCAATAACATAAGTGCAAGGCAGGCCCTATAGCAAGCTCATGGCCCAAACGATCGCCTCCCATATCGATCGACAGCAGGAAAAATTCCAATTGATCTACTCCAGCCTCTAGTCTGGTTTGCTCCTAACCTAGCCGTCGCTGGACAGACCAACACAACACTTCCTCGCGCCCTCTTTGGAGGGCGGTAGCCGAGCTTCAAGCGAACTGAAGGACAAGAAGATGAAGATCCAACCCTAGGTGTAGCCTGCGTGGGAGACAGCGGTGGCAGCACGGGCATGGCATCGAGCTTGCGCAAACGGAGTCGCAGCTTGCAAGAGTAGCATGCGCAAGGAGCAGGTACATCACATCCCTGATTATATCTAATTCAACACTTCAATTTCTGGCCAATAGTTAAACCTGACAGTGTTGTAAAACTGCTTGTATGTAGGGAATCTATAAGAAAATGAAACCAATTTTACTTATTTTATAACTCCCCCAATCAATACTGAACTGACTGAATAGGATGAATCTAATCCAGTTTCCGGTGCAAACATCCAAGCTCATGTTGTTCTTGAGCCTGAAGTGTCTAATGAACACACTGGTAATGAAGGATTTGATGCAAACATTTTACATGCTCTTGGTGATGAACATATATTGTCTAATGAGGCATCTAATTCAAGCATTTTGCAAGATCCCATTGAAGGATTTAGTCTCTAATGATGATCTACTATGTTGAGAGAGACATAGAGATTTGCATGCATTGATGACAAGCAAATTATAGTGCATTTTCATGGCTTGAGGAAACGTCGAGGCCATCTACCAGAAAGTCCCCGTATCATGACAACGTAGCATAAATACTTTTCTAATATGTTGTTTGAAACTATTGGCATACTTGTGCAGGATAGATATATTGATATGCAGTTTGCGCACTGGTTATAGGTGCAATTACACTTCGATATTTTCAGCCAGACAACGAATAATTCAAGCAGGTACAGACCATGTTTGTAGTCCTTGTACACCATGTTGCATTTTGTGTTTTTTGGTTCTTGCATCATTTAGTGTTTATAATCTGAACTACTTTGGATCATTAGCTGGTTTTCAAAGTGCATGTAGCTTCACATTTCTCAAGTTATGTTGATTTCCGGAGTGCAAGTGCCTTCGTATTTTTTAAGTTAAATGTTTGCCACTGGTAACTTGAATTCGTGGATCCACCACTGCACACAAATCATACACGAATGCCAGTATGAATTAAATGAAATGCAGGGACTTACGCTAGCTCGTTGTACGGGCTCACTGCATCCCTGCTTGCGCTTGGGATGTTCCATGTACAAGTCCATGTTACCACTTGCTTGGATGTCCAGGCCTTGTGCTCCTTGCATCCCCCTGTGCATTTTTTACATGGCGAATGGCTGATCAGATGAGAGGAATCGACCTTGCTGTTGTACTGGAGGACAGATACTTACAAGGTTATACGGGTGTGCAGGATGTGTACCAGATCCCATAGCGCCGTCATGCTTCGCTAAAAAATGGTTTGCTTGTTTCAGATGATATCTCCAGAAGAAATAAGAGTTAAAGTCAGAGTTGGATAGGCGTGTAAGCTAAGAGAGCAGTGAAAGGATATCCAAACATCATCGGAACAGTGCACAAGGGAGTGATGTGTGGATACCTAGTTCGGGCCGGCGTTTGGGCATGCTCGCCTAGCTAGAGTGCGGGTCACTTCAGAGCCGTTGAGGGTGATGCACTGGCGTTGGCTGGCCGCGCACGGATGTAGATCTTGAGTGGCAGCGGAGCGCTACGATGCGGTGGACGAGACCGTTGGTGAAGCCCCAGCGGCCTTGGGGGGCGGAGGCGCGACGATGTGCTCAGTGAAGTAGCCCCGGTGAGTTGGGAGACAGCATCGGTGAAGCGCACCTGATGCGGTGTGTCACAGCCCTAGACCAGCCCTTGCCTGCCTTGCTCGGTCCTCAGGTGCATCATGTTTACTTTCAAAGAAACTTGAAATGGGAATGACAGAAACCCCAGCACCCCTCTTCTAACAACTAGGGTTTGATAAAATCTTTTCCAATGTACCCAAAATGCCCTTCAAAAATGTTCATCATTTCTGCCTTGGTCCTAAACCTCTGCCAAAAATGGTGCACAGTTTTCTAGGACCTCTAAGGTCTTTGGATTAAATCATATGGTATTTGTATTTGGGCATTTAAATGCTATAAAATATTTTAAATGCTCAAATAATCATAAACTATAATGTTCCATACTATTCATATTATATACAGTGGGCATGATTAGTTTTATGAGATATAAAAATGTTCTGGCATTTTTATTAATTAAACAAAGTTGCAAAAGAAATGAAACAGAAAAGAAATAGGAAAAAAGAAAGAGAGAGAAAGGACTTACCTGGAGCCCAGCACTGTTGCAGGCCGGCCCAGCCCACCAGCCCCGCTCATGTCGCCTTCCTCCTCGCGCCAGTAGGCAGCGCGCGTGGCCACCGCGCGCCGGCACGCGCCCGGCCACCTCCAGCCTGCCTGCCTGCGTCCCCGACGGCCTGGACACCTCCATGCGTCGCCACGCAGCTGCCCCGACCTCTCTCTCACTTCCCCTCGTGCTCATCTCCTTCCCCTGGCTCTCTCCCTCTCATCACCGAGGCCGCCCGTCGCCGCCGTTCGCCGTTGCCGCACTTAGAGCCTCCCACTCGTCCCGTGAGAGTGTCCAGAAGGATCGCCGCGACGCCCTCTTCCTCCTCGTTGAGCCACGGATCGCTGGGAGCCCTGCAACGCCTTCACGCCGTCGTCCCCCTCCTCGGATCGCCGGAGCTCCTCGTCGTCGATAAAGGAGCTGCAGAGCGTCCCCGACCTCTCCGTCAAGCTCGCTAGCACCGCTGTGAGCCCCTACGCCGAATCCCTCCCTCCTCCGCTTCGTTTGCGCCGCCTAGCTGCTGCTCCGCTGATCACCGAAACCCGCCGCCGCCGTGCTTGCCGCCGGTGATGCTCCGATGACCATTTGGTCACGGACGCACGTCCATCTCGCTCGCCGCAGCACGTAGATGAGCTAGGTGCCACGCACACATCGCCTAGGCCACCGTAGCCGCGTCTCCACACACGCCCGAACGCCGGCCGCCGCTGCCGAGCTCGTCGCCGTCGCCTCCGGCCACAACAGGCCCGACGGCCACCACCTCTCGACGCGCGCCAGCAAGGGCTCTCCAACGCGCCCAACCGCGGCTCGAACCGTGCCCTGTAGGCGATTTCCGAAGCTCGCCACCGTGTTTGGCCTCGCCGGCGTCACTTCGCCGGCGAGTTTGACTTGTTTGACCGGGGGGTTGACCACCCCTGGGTCGCTGACGTGTGGGCCACCCCTCCCCTAATTAGCTAGTTTAATTAAGTAAATGTTAATTAAATTAGTTAGTTAGTTTAGTCACTGACCCGTGGGCCCAGACCCCATTGACAGCTAATTAGTTCCTAGATTAACACTAATTAACTTTGCTAATTAGCTATGACACTGACATGCCGGGCCCACGTGTCATGTTTGACCTGGACCAGCACCTGTTGACCTGCTGACGTCAGCATGAGGTCATGCTGACGCAGTAAAGAGTTTCTGGAATTTAATATAAATCTTAAATGATTTATGAATTTCAGAAAAAAAAATACCCAAAACTTCTAAAAATCATATAAAATCAACAGTAGCTCAGATGGAAATAATTTATATATGAAAAATGATCAGAAAAATCCAATCTTTCCAATGGCAGTGGTTTCATGCATGTTTGAGCAAGTTAACCTTGATGTATACATTAAAACATTATAATGCACTTAATTAAATAATAGCTAAAGTGCCAATTTGAATCTTTGATTCAAATAGGCTCAAACCCTTCTGGTTATAGTTGCATTAGCACAAAACACATGCATCTTGCCATGTCATGAGCATGCATCATATTGTTGCATTTGTTTGTTTAATGATTGTATCACCGGTATTCTCCGTGTTAGGTCCTGCTCCCGAGGATACTGCTGCGTATCCAGCTGAAGAGCAGTACCCGACAACCACTTTGTCAGGCAAGCAATCATTGATCATTCCGATACAAACCCATCTTCTCGCTCCTGCTCTCTTTTACTGCATTAAGGCAACAGCTTGTGAACTACTACTTGCTGCGGTAGTTGAACCCTATTCCCTTGCAAGACCTGTCATTGCCACAGTAAATAGTTGAAACCCACTAGCATGTGTAGGAGTTGATTGAGCCATGTGATGTGTGATCCACCATGCTATTTGCTTATGTTGCCTGCTATGCTTAGAGTTGTGTCTGGTCTGGTTCATCTGGGTGATGGATCAGAGTGAAATGATCATACCGGTAAAGAGAAGGAAGTGTGGAATATGCTTGGTAAAGGTATCGATGAAAGGCCATGTAGGAGTACATGGTGGGTTGTTTCATTGGAATCGTCCATAGGACCCGAGATCTGTATGTGTGGTTCAAGTTACAGCTACTACCACACATTGGGATCCTTAATTGACCCTCTCGGCTTATTAATTACCCTCGATCTCTGTCCAGGAGTTGCAACTAGTTTCTGGTGTTTATAGTTTACTGGAGGTGGTGCACAGCGCTGACCCTCGGGGTGGGTTGTGATGCGACAGGTATGTGGCACGGTGTACCGGTTGCCCGTTTGGTGACTGGGGAACCCTGTACACATCGTTTGGGGCCGTGAGCGACACCCCGGCCGGATCTCCCCACGGATGGAACCCAAATAGGCGATAAACCTGGACGAGAGACTTGAGTAGTTAGTCAGGTCGTGGCCGACACCCACGCTGGGCTTCCGCTTGAAGGTTGCCGAGTACACGTCAAGTAAACGGCGATAAGTGGTGGGAGCGTGTGTGAAGAAGTACACCCCCGCAGGGTTATCAATCTATTCGAATAGCCGTTGTTCGCGGTACGGACTACTTGGTTACTCTTACAGTTCAAAGACAAGTTGATGGATACTACTAAAGTCCTCAAGATAAGTGTGAGTGCCGTGGATGGCCCTTCCGTAGGATGACGGAAGAGGATCCTCGGTAGTGTATTGTTGTGGTGAGTAGAGGACTCGTGTTCGTAATAACATCTTGCAATCCGTTGAGAGTTGTAGTATAGGTTAGCCAAGAGTCAAAGCTGGCTTTCTGCTATGAACTCCACTACCCCCTTTGATAATGTTGCATGTATGATAGGTTCTGTGGTAAGACTTGCTGAGTACCTTTGAACTCATGTTTGCTTAATAACTGTTGCAGAGGAGAACCCTGCCCCTGCTGATGGGTTCTACATAGACGTTGACGTCGACGAGTAGCTTGACACCCAGACGGAGATCTGGAGCTTGTGAAGGGCCTTGTAGATAGTCAGGCTACACCAAGCCTGTTTTATTTTCTAAGTTGTCTGTACTCAGACATGTAGCTTCCACTTGTGCTTGTATGACTGTATGACTTGAGTGTTGGGTCATGTGACCCCTACCTGTATGGATATGTTATGTATGGGTCTTGGAGCCTCTTAAATAAAGTACTTTGAGTCATAGAGTTCTGTTGTGACGCAATGTTGTATTTGCACATATTTAGCATATTGTGTGTATGGTTGAAATGCTTGGTATGTGTGGGATCCGACACCTAGCTGTTTTCCTTTGGTAGCCTACCTTACAGGGAAATGCCTCCTAGTGATTCCAATGAGCCTTGGTAGCTTGCTACTGCTCGGAACACATAGGCTGGCCGACATGTGTCCTTCTTCGTTCCTGTGTCTGTCCCTTAGGGGAAATGTCACGCGTTGTTCCTTTAAGTCCATGTAGCTTGCTACGACTTCGGTTCATACGTTGATGACCGACACGTTCGTTGCTGGGTCATGGATTCATGTCTCTGTAATCTAGTGCCACTTTTGGTTTATAACTAGCCATGTCGGCCCGGGTTCTCTGTCATATGGATGCTAGCGACACTGTCATATGCGTGTGCCAAAATGCGCAAACGGTCCCGGGCCATGTAAGGTGGCACCCGTGGGGTTATCGTGCGTGAGGCCGCAAAGTGATATGACGTGTTACAGCTAGATCGGTGTGACTTAGGATCGGGGGCCTGACAACGTTGGTATCAGAGCCTGACTGCCTGTAGGATTAGTAAGCCAAACTGGTCGAAGTCGTGTCTAGAAACTCTTTAGTTATATAAGGGAATTGATTGTGGAAGGGAACGTAAGGCTCTTTTTACTCCTTTACCTTATGACCCTCTGATCTGAGTCACCTTCTTCTTTCCACGGGGATTAAGAACTAGGATTCTCATTCTATTTATCAGGATCACGTTATTGTGGATTCAACCCTCAGTTCAGTTTCTTCTACCTCTGTTTGTTCAACTGTTGGTCTCAGAACCTTGACATTATGATGTTAAGTGGATATGCTACCCCTATGCTTGGATCTCAAAAGTATTTTCGAGCATTTGCAGCCGTTATGCTGTCTGAGTCATCCCAGGTTTCTAAATAGTCTGATGCATTTGCAAACCATTCCTATCTGTTCTTAATGTCCTTTTAGGCCAGATTAATCACACCAGTCGGTGTGTGGAGGTACTCTGTTACCTCGACACATGTGTTGGAGTTGTTGTTATGACCCTAGGTGTCTTAGAAGATCACCAGTAATCTAGCAATGCTTTATATTCCCAGTGTGATGATTCTGGCCATTATTCTCGAAAGCATCCCGTGATGCCATTTAGTTAGTAGGCATTCTACTCCTAGGTTCTTGGACCCGAGATTCACTCTACTTACTTCATGTGGATAGTATTGCTCGTTCCTTTAGGACATTAGTAACCTTGTGATAGTCCTCGAGGTCCGTGGTTATCGTTCTTCCAATACCATGAACCATCATGGCAGAAGTTCTCCCGAACCAAAAGATCACAACCAGAGTGCTCCTGAGTGGTACTCCATTCATATTGTGACTCTGCCAGTCCTACTTTTCTGCATGGGTTATCCGGAAGAAACATGCTGTACTAGTTCGACATACTAACCTATGCATCCACAACTCAGAAAGTTATATGTTCCTTTGAGTTGTCCCCTTTTAGTTGTATTATGACCCTCGTCTATCAGATGATAGTCAGGAGTAGTTGTGCACTCGTGTTCATCGATGCCTTTTACTCTTGTAGTCCGTCAAGCCATTCTATTCCGGAATGACTAGGAGAAACAAACTCCAATACCTTATCCATATCCAGGATTGGGTCAAAGAAGTTGTACTTCGCAGATGAAGAATGCTAATCCAACTTCTAAACTGTTCTATCCTGGAGTATTACCATCCTTATGTCAAGAATGTCATGGGAATTGCACAACCTCCTATGAACTCTTGATACTGTGATACTTCTCACCATCACCGTTCATTCCTCGGTCTCTGTGTTGTTGTAACCGGAATACTGACAAGTGAATTGTGATGTGTGAAAACAATACTCCTAGCAACCCTGTTGCTTGCTAGTTAAAGGACAACAATTTCATTCTTAGTGTGTTGGTTACTGAATCACCATTTCTAAGATTGATCGTGCTACCTAGTCCACTTTCTTGGTGCACTCCTTGATTGATGAGTTAGGATTTCGTTAAGTCCTCGCTCATTTGATCATATCGTTTTGCCCTTAAAAGCAAGATTGTTCTCGAGCTTAGTAACATATCTGTGGTTCGTGGTTTTCCGAATATCTTCTCGGAAGTATTACCAGGTTGTTTCCTGACCGCTATGTTGAGTTCGTGATCAAGTTGGTTCCTTATAAACCACCACTTCTCAAAGAATCTGTGTTGGATACCCTGAACTAGTTGGTTAAGCTAAACAACAACTTGGAGAGTTGGAAGATAAAAGCTTAATCCACATAGCTCACCTCAAAGGGATATCTTGTGTGTATATTGAAGATAGATGATATCTTCTTCAAATGATCTCCGTGATCATTTGTGGATCTATTGTCTTGTTCATACTTTGATTTGAGTATGGGTTATCGTCAAGTCAAATCAGAACCAATGATATTCGTAACGTTGTCTTACTCGTGGTTGATCCCTCAAGCATACACCGTTATATCTTTTGGTCTGACCAATGCTATCACCGTGTTTACTTAATAGTGGAATTCCACCTATATGGAAACCTGGATGAGTTATTGTTGAGCCCATCGACAGCATCCCTATCCTCTCCATGATTTTGATGAACATTAAGCTAGTGTTGGAAACTTTGTAAGCAACGCCTATGTGTTCCATCATGAAGCTTACGCTTGGATGGAAGAAGTGACTTCCTCCAATTCATGTGCATTTGGTGCAAGTTGCTGCCATGAGTTCGAGAAAGTTTGTTTTGCTTCCGTGGAATCATCCCAAGTCATTCATGCATACGTGCGAAGTATTCTGTGGTTTGGAGACTTGCAACCTTCACTCTATATGTATCCTTAGCACACCAAGCCACTGATTGATTTGTTTAAGGAGAAGGAGTTCCTTCTTAAGAGCTAACCCGGGCTTAATCAAGGACTTCGATATCCTCGATGATGGTTCCCCAACCCGAACTTGGTAGTGTTTCGTTGTAAGACTACTACGTGGTCATGTTTGTCTTGGACAATGTGTTCACATGTATGTAGCAGAACCAGCTCATGTTTTGGAGCTTGCTATCGTAGTTCACTCCCCGAGAATCTCGCAACGCCATCTCGTCGATTTGTGTTGTAAACTTTCATTTTTCTTTCTAGACTCGATGAGTCTGGAATATCCTGACACCAACCAGAACTGAATCTCAGGCATATATGATGGTTGGAGCCTTTTCCCTAGAACTGTAATATTGGTCTCTCAATAACCGGTAAAGTGGATGTCGTGGCCAACACACCCAGCCGGAAGACCTATTGTTGTAGTATCTTGATTGAAGAAGTTGGCCACCTCCCCACAAGGACTTCGTAGGATTTACTCCCTAGTTGTTCCTTATGGATTGTTGTGCTCCTGAAGTCCGACCTTTTACTTGACGTTCTAGGTACCAAACCATTTTAATAAATGGATTGCACTAGCACGTCAAGGAGAACATTAGAAGCGGACTGCTAAATGTCTATCGGTCGATCATCCAGATTTTGCCCTTGACTCCACTAAGGTGAAATCTGAGAAAGCGTTATCTTCCTTTGCATCTGCATCGTCCATCATTATTCATCATGGTAGCATGTTGTGTTGCCAGGATCCTTGACACGGATATCGGTAAAACTTTGATGAATATGGGAATGCTCAAGTTCTTGAGAGCACGCTCAAGCACTAGGTGTTATCACTGGCACTAACCGGGATAGCTCCCAGTGTTCTTGGTTATGTTATAAACCCTCAAAGAGTAGATTTACCCTCTACTGTTGGGTTTCTTCCAAGTCACCAGAATCATTCCCAGCATTTGCATTTTGTTCCCAGCTTGCACCGCCAATGTGCCAATTTTCCATGGGTTCCCTTCTCAGCATCTGCTGCTCAAGATTATCTTCAAAAGTGGTCCTACCATGGGTCCCATCCATTTCCGATGATAACCAAAATCATCCCTTCTGTTGTCTTCAACAAGGTAGTCCACATCATCCATTTTGGCCCGAGAATGTCATTCCTTCGGACTCCGTCAAACGATCGATTGTGTTTGCCTTAGGCTGGTATAGGGAATCTCAATGATCTCTATATCAAAAGTAATTCTTTTTGCCACTTAAGGGGATAATTCTACGAGTCACCTTGTCTAAGGTGCCCCGTCTGGTGACCTCGATCACCCTCTTCTTAGGAGTGGAATTATTGCCACTAGGTGAACCTTCATCGTTTGTTTCACTCCATCCCCCTGGATGTGTACTTTGTGTCTCAGCTCAAGAGATGTCTCAACGTCTCACTCCATGAGTTGATCTTGAGTTGCTCGATCTTTCAGAAGATCAATTTTGTAGAGTTTCTATCATCGTCACCGTTTAGACAAAGATCTCGAAAGCAAGGATGCCGGGATCAACATGATGCTAGCAATCAACATTCATATGAAGGGCACTTGGATCACGAAGATTGTGTTAGTTAGTGTCCCCTCTAATTTCTTACCATACGCTTGAATCTCGGGACGAGATTCTTGTTTAGTGGGGGTGAGTTGTCACAGCCCTAGACCAGCCCTTGCCTGCCTTGCTCGGTCCTCAGGTGCATCATGTTTACTTTCAAAGAAACTTGAAATGGGAATGACAGAAACCCCAGCACCCCTCTTCTAACAACTAGGGTTTGATAAAATCTTTTCCACTGAACCCAAAATGCCCTTCAAAAATGTTAATCATTTCTGCCTTGGTCCTAAACCTCTGCCAAAAATGGTGCACAATTTTCTAGGACCTCTAAGGTCTTTGGATTAAATCATATGGTATTTGTATTTGGGCATTTAAATGCTATAAAATATTTTAAATGCTCAAATAATCATAAACTATAATGTTCCATACTGTTCATATTATATACAGTGGGCATGATTAGTTTTATGAGATACAAAAATGTTCTGGCATTTTTATTAATTAAACAAAGTTGCAAAAGAAATGAAACAGAAAAGAAATAGGAAAAAAGAAAGAGAGAGAAAGGACTTACCTGGAGCCCAGCACTGTTGCAGGCCGGCCCAGCCCACCAGCCCCGCTCATGTCGCCTTCCTCCTCGCGCCAGTAGGCAGCGCGCGTGGCCACCGCGCGCCGGCACGCGCCCGGCCACCTCCAGCCTGCCTGCCTGCGTCCCCGACGGCCTGGACACCTCCGTGCGTCGCCACGCAGCTGCCCTGACCTCTCTCTCACTTCCCCTCGTCCTCATCTCCTTCCCCTGGCTCTCTCCCTCTCATCACCGAGGCCGCCCATCGCCGCCGTTCGCCGTTGCCGCACTTAGAGCCTCCCACTCGTCCCGTGAGAGTGTCCAGAAGGATCGCCGCGACGCCCTCTTCCTCCTCGTTGAGCCACGGATCGCTGGGAGCCCTGCAACGCCTTCACGCCGTCGTCCCCCTCCTCGGATCGCCGGAGCTCCTCGTCGTCGATAAAGGAGCTGCAGAGCGTCCCCGACCTCTCCGTCAAGCTCGCTAGCACCGCTGTGAGCCCCTACGCCGAATCCCTCCCTCCTCCGCTTCGTTTGCGCCGCCTAGCTGCTGCTCCGCTGATCACCGAAACCCGCCGCCGCCGTGCTTGCCGCCGGTGATGCTCCGATGACCATTTGGTCACGGACGCACGTCCATCTCGCTCGCCGCAGCACGTAGATGAGCTAGGTGCCACGCACACATCGCCTAGGCCACCGTAGCCGCGTCTCCACACACGCCCGAACGCCGGCCGCCGCTGCCGAGCTCGTCGCCGTCGCCTCCGGCCACAACAGGCCCGACGGCCACCACCTCTCGACGCGCGCCAGCAAGGGCTCTCCAACGCGCCCAACCGCGGCTCGAACCGTGCCCTGTAGGCGATTTCCGAAGCTCGCCACCGTGTTTGGCCTCGCCGGCGTCACTTCGCCGGCGAGTTTGACTTGTTTGACCGGGGGGTTGACCACCCCTGGGTCGCTGACGTGTGGGCCACCCCTCCCCTAATTAGCTAGTTTAATTAAGTAAATGTTAATTAAATTAGTTAGTTAGTTTAGTCACTGACCCGTGGGCCCAGACCCCATTGACAGCTAATTAGTTCCTAGATTAACACTAATTAACTTTGCTAATTAGCTATGACACTGACATGCCGGGCCCACGTGTCATGTTTGACCTGGACCAGCACCTGTTGACCTGCTGACGTCAGCATGAGGTCATGCTGACGCAGTAAAGAGTTTCTGGAATTTAATATAAATCTTAAATGATTTATGAATTTCAGAAAAAAAAATACCCAAAACTTCTAAAAATCATATAAAATCAACAGTAGCTCAGATGGAAATAATTTATATATGAAAAATGATCAGAAAAATCCAATCTTTCCAATGGCAGTGGTTTCATGCATGTTTGAGCAAGTTAACCTTGATGTATACATTAAAACATTATAATGCACTTAATTAAATAATAGCTAAAGTGCCAATTTGAATCTTTGATTCAAATAGGCTCAAACCCTTCTGGTTATAGTTGCATTAGCACAAAACACATGCATCTTGCCATGTCATGAGCATGCATCATATTGTTGCATTTGTTTGTTTAATGATTGTATCACCGGTATTCTCCGTGTTAGGTCCTGCTCCCGAGGATACTGCTGCGTATCCAGCTGAAGAGCAGTACCCGACAACCACTTTGTCAGGCAAGCAATCATTGATCATTCCGATACAAACCCATCTTCTCGCTCCTGCTCTCTTTTACTGCATTAAGGCAACAGCTTGTGAACTACTACTTGCTGCGGTAGTTGAACCCTATTCCCTTGCAAGACCTGTCATTGCCACAGTAAATAGTTGAAACCCACTAGCATGTGTAGGAGTTGATTGAGCCATGTGATGTGTGATCCACCATGCTATTTGCTTATGTTGCCTGCTATGCTTAGAGTTGTGTCTGGTCTGGTTCATCTGGGTGATGGATCAGAGTGAAATGATCATACCGGTAAAGAGAAGGAAGTGTGGAATATGCTTGGTAAAGGTATCGATGAAAGGCCATGTAGGAGTACATGGTGGGTTGTTTCATTGGAATCGTCCATAGGACCCGAGATCTGTATGTGTGGTTCAAGTTACAGCTACTACCACACATTGGGATCCTTAATTGACCCTCTCGGCTTATTAATTACCCTCGATCTCTGTCCAGGAGTTGCAACTAGTTTCTGGTGTTTATAGTTTACTGGAGGTGGTGCACAGCGCTGACCCTCGGGGTGGGTTGTGATGCGACAGGTATGTGGCACGGTGTACCGGTTGCCCGTTTGGTGACTGGGGAACCCTGTACACATCGTTTGGGGCCGTGAGCGACACCCCGGCCGGATCTCCCCACGGATGGAACCCAAATAGGCGATAAACCTGGACGAGAGACTTGAGTAGTTAGTCAGGTCGTGGCCGACACCCACGCTGGGCTTCCGCTTGAAGGTTGCCGAGTACACGTCAAGTAAACGGCGATAAGTGGTGGGAGCGTGTGTGAAGAAGTACACCCCCGCAGGGTTATCAATCTATTCGAATAGCCGTTGTTCGCGGTACGGACTACTTGGTTACTCTTACAGTTCAAAGACAAGTTGATGGATACTACTAAAGTCCTCAAGATAAGTGTGAGTGCCGTGGATGGCCCTTCCGTAGGATGACGGAAGAGGATCCTCGGTAGTGTATTGTTGTGGTGAGTAGAGGACTCGTGTTCGTAATAACATCTTGCAATCCGTTGAGAGTTGTAGTATAGGTTAGCCAAGAGTCAAAGCTGGCTTTCTGCTATGAACTCCACTACCCCCTTTGATAATGTTGCATGTATGATAGGTTCTGTGGTAAGACTTGCTGAGTACCTTTGAACT
>LR738712.1:326582862-326701795 GCA_902687465.1 Secale cereale
ATGTTTGCTTAATAACTGTTGCAGAGGAGAACCCTGCCCCTGCTGATGGGTTCTACATAGACGTTGACGTCGACGAGTAGCTTGACACCCAGACGGAGATCTGGAGCTTGTGAAGGGCCTTGTAGATAGTCAGGCTACACCAAGCCTGTTTTATTTTCTAAGTTGTCTGTACTCAGACATGTAGCTTCCACTTGTGCTTGTATGACTGTATGACTTGAGTGTTGGGTCATGTGACCCCTACCTGTATGGATATGTTATGTATGGGTCTTGGAGCCTCTTAAATAAAGTACTTTGAGTCATAGAGTTCTGTTGTGACGCAATGTTGTATTTGCACATATTTAGCATATTGTGTGTATGGTTGAAATGCTTGGTATGTGTGGGATCCGACACCTAGCTGTTTTCCTTTGGTAGCCTACCTTACAGGGAAATGCCTCCTAGTGATTCCAATGAGCCTTGGTAGCTTGCTACTGCTCGGAACACATAGGCTGGCCGACATGTGTCCTTCTTCGTTCCTGTGTCTGTCCCTTAGGGGAAATGTCACGCGTTGTTCCTTTAAGTCCATGTAGCTTGCTACGACTTCGGTTCATACATTGATGACCGACACGTTCGTTGCTGGGTCATGGATTCATGTCTCTGTAATCTAGTGCCACTTTTGGTTTATAACTAGCCATGTCGGCCCGGGTTCTCTGTCATATGGATGCTAGCGACACTGTCATATGCGTGTGCCAAAATGCGCAAACGGTCCCGGGCCATGTAAGGTGGCACCCGTGGGGTTATCGTGCGTGAGGCCGCAAAGTGATATGACGTGTTACAGCTAGATCGGTGTGACTTAGGATCGGGGGCCTGACAGCGTTGGTATCAGAGCCTGACTGCCTGTAGGATTAGTAAGCCAAACTGGTCGAAGTCGTGTCTAGAAACTCTTTAGTTATATAAGGGAATTGATTGTGGAAGGGAACGTAAGGCTCTTTTTACTCCTTTACCTTATGACCCTCTGATCTGAGTCACCTTCTTCTTTCCACGGGGATTAAGAACTAGGATTCTCATTCTATTTATCAGGATCACGTTATTGTGGATTCAACCCTCAGTTCAGTTTCTTCTACCTCTGTTTGTTCAACTGTTGGTCTCAGAACCTTGACATTATGATGTTAAGTGGATATGCTACCCCTATGCTTGGATCTCAAAAGTATTTTCGAGCATTTGCAGCCGTTATGCTGTCTGAGTCATCCCAGGTTTCTAAATAGTCTGATGCATTTGCAAACCATTCCTATCTGTTCTTAATGTCCTTTTAGGCCAGATTAATCACACCAGTCGGTGTGTGGAGGTACTCTGTTACCTCGACACATGTGTTGGAGTTGTTGTTATGACCCTAGGTGTCTTAGAAGATCACCAGTAATCTAGCAATGCTTTATATTCCCAGTGTGATGATTCTGGCCATTATTCTCGAAAGCATCCCGTGATGCCATTTAGTTAGTAGGCATTCTACTCCTAGGTTCTTGGACCCGAGATTCACTCTACTTACTTCATGTGGATAGTATTGCTCGTTCCTTTAGGACATTAGTAACCTTGTGATAGTCCTCGAGGTCCGTGGTTATCGTTCTTCCAATACCATGAACCATCATGGCAGAAGTTCTCCCGAACCAAAAGATCACAACCAGAGTGCTCCTGAGTGGTACTCCATTCATATTGTGACTCTGCCAGTCCTACTTTTCTGCATGGGTTATCCGGAAGAAACATGCTGTACTAGTTCGACATACTAACCTATGCATCCACAACTCAGAAAGTTATATGTTCCTTTGAGTTGTCCCCTTTTAGTTGTATTATGACCCTCGTCTATCAGATGATAGTCAGGAGTAGTTGTGCACTCGTGTTCATCGATGCCTTTTACTCTTGTAGTCCGTCAAGCCATTCTATTCCGGAATGACTAGGAGAAACAAACTCCAGTACCTTATCCATATCCAGGATTGGGTCAAAGAAGTTGTACTTCGCAGATGAAGAATGCTAATCCAACTTCTAAACTGTTCTATCCTGGAGTATTACCATCCTTATGTCAAGAATGTCATGGGAATTGCACAACCTCCTATGAACTCTTGATACTGTGATACTTCTCACCATCACCGTTCATTCCTCGGTCTCTGTGTTGTTGTAACCGGAATACTGACAAGTGAATTGTGATGTGTGAAAACAATACTCCTAGCAACCCTGTTGCTTGCTAGTTAAAGGACAAAAATTTCATTCTTAGTGTGTTGGTTACTGAATCACCATTTCTAAGATTGATCGTGCTACCTAGTCCACTTTCTTGGTGCACTCCTTGATTGATGAGTTAGGATTTCGTTAAGTCCTCGCTCATTTGATCATATCGTTTTGCCCTTAAAAGCAAGATTGTTCTCGAGCTTAGTAACATATCTGTGGTTCGTGGTTTTCCGAATATCTTCTCGGAAGTATTACCAGGTTGTTTCCTGACCGCTATGTTGAGTTCGTGATCAAGTTGGTTCCTTATAAACCACCACTTCTCAAAGAATCTGTGTTGGATACCCTGAACTAGTTGGTTAAGCTAAACAACAACTTGGAGAGTTGGAAGATAAAAGCTTAATCCACATAGCTCACCTCAAAGGGATATCTTGTGTGTATATTGAAGATAGATGATATCTTCTTCAAATGATCTCCGTGATCATTTGTGGATCTATTGTCTTGTTCATACTTTGATTTGAGTATGGGTTATCGTCAAGTCAAATCAGAACCAATGATATTCGTAACGTTGTCTTACTCGTGGTTGATCCCTCAAGCATACACCGTTATATCTTTTGGTCTGACCAATGCTATCACCGTGTTTACTTAATAGTGGAATTCCACCTATATGGAAACCTGGATGAGTTATTGTTGAGCCCATCGACAGCATCCCTATCCTCTCCATGATTTTGATGAACATTAAGCTAGTGTTGGAAACTTTGTAAGCAACGCCTATGTGTTCCATCATGAAGCTTACGCTTGGATGGAAGAAGTGACTTCCTCCAATTCATGTGCATTTGGTGCAAGTTGCTGCCATGAGTTCGAGAAAGTTTGTTTTGCTTCCGTGGAATCATCCCAAGTCATTCATGCATACGTGCGAAGTATTCTGTGGTTTGGAGACTTGCAACCTTCACTCTATATGTATCCTTAGCACACCAAGCCACTGATTGATTTGTTTAAGGAGAAGGAGTTCCTTCTTAAGAGCTAACCCGGGCTTAATCAAGGACTTCGATATCCTCGATGATGGTTCCCCAACCCGAACTTGGTAGTGTTTCGTTGTAAGACTACTACGTGGTCATGTTTGTCTTGGACAATGTGTTCACATGTATGTAGCAGAACCAGCTCATGTTTTGGAGCTTGCTATCGTAGTTCACTCCCCGAGAATCTCGCAACGCCATCTCGTCGATTTGTGTTGTAAACTTTCATTTTTCTTTCTAGACTCGATGAGTCTGGAATATCCTGACACCAACCAGAACTGAATCTCAGGCATATATGATGGTTGGAGCCTTTTCCCTAGAACTGTAATATTGGTCTCTCAATAACCGGTAAAGTGGATGTCGTGGCCAACACACCCAGCCGGAAGACCTATTGTTGTAGTATCTTGATTGAAGAAGTTGGCCACCTCCCCACAAGGACTTCGTAGGATTTACTCCCTAGTTGTTCCTTATGGATTGTTGTGCTCCTGAAGTCCGACCTTTTACTTGACGTTCTAGGTACCAAACCATTTTAATAAATGGATTGCACTAGCACGTCAAGGAGAACATTAGAAGCGGACTGCTAAATGTCTATCGGTCGATCATCCAGATTTTGCCCTTGACTCCACTAAGGTGAAATCTGAGAAAGCGTTATCTTCCTTTGCATCTGCATCGTCCATCATTATTCATCATGGTAGCATGTTGTGTTGCCAGGATCCTTGACACGGATATCGGTAAAACTTTGATGAATATGGGAATGCTCAAGTTCTTGAGAGCACGCTCAAGCACTAGGTGTTATCACTGGCACTAACCGGGATAGCTCCCAGTGTTCTTGGTTATGTTATAAACCCTCAAAGAGTAGATTTACCCTCTACTGTTGGGTTTCTTCCAAGTCACCAGAATCATTCCCAGCATTTGCATTTTGTTCCCAGCTTGCACCGCCAATGTGCCAATTTTCCATGGGTTCCCTTCTCAGCATCTGCTGCTCAAGATTATCTTCAAAAGTGGTCCTACCATGGGTCCCATCCATTTCCGATGATAACCAAAATCATCCCTTCTGTTGTCTTCAACAAGGTAGTCCACATCATCCATTTTGGCCCGAGAATGTCATTCCTTCGGACTCCGTCAAACGATCGATTGTGTTTGCCTTAGGCTGGTATAGGGAATCTCAATGATCTCTATATCAAAAGTAATTCTTTTTGCCACTTAAGGGGATAATTCTACGAGTCACCTTGTCTAAGGTGCCCCGTCTGGTGACCTCGATCACCCTCTTCTTAGGAGTGGAATTATTGCCACTAGGTGAACCTTCATCGTTTGTTTCACTCCATCCCCCTGGATGTGTACTTTGTGTCTCAGCTCAAGAGATGTCTCAACGTCTCACTCCATGAGTTGATCTTGAGTTGCTCGATCTTTCAGAAGATCAATTTTGTAGAGTTTCTATCATCGTCACCGTTTGGACAAAGATCTCGAAAGCAAGGATGCCGGGATCAACATGATGCTAGCAATCAACATTCATATGAAGGGCACTTGGATCACGAAGATTGTGTTAGTTAGTGTCCCCTCTAATTTCTTACCATACGCTTGAATCTCGGGACGAGATTCTTGTTTAGTGGGGGTGAGTTGTCATAGCCCTAGACCAGCCCTTGCCTGCCTTGCTCGGTCCTCAGGTGCATCATGTTTACTTTCAAAGAAACTTGAAATGGGAATGACAGAAACCCCAGCACCCCTCTTCTAACAACTAGGGTTTGATAAAATCTTTTCCACTGAACCCAAAATGCCCTTAAAAAATGTTAATCATTTCTGCCTTGGTCCTAAACCTCTGCCAAAAATGGTGCACAATTTTCTAGGACCTCTAAGGTCTTTGGATTAAATCATATGGTATTTGTATTTGGGCATTTAAATGCTATAAAATATTTTAAATGCTCAAATAATCATAAACTATAATGTTCCATACTGTTCATATTATATACAGTGGGCATGATTAGTTTTATGAGATACAAAAATGTTCTGGCATTTTTATTAATTAAACAAAGTTGCAAAAGAAATGAAACAGAAAAGAAATAGGAAAAAAGAAAGAGAGAGAAAGGACTTACCTGGAGCCCAGCACTGTTGTAGGCCGGCCCAGCCCACCAGCCCCGCTCATGTCGCCTTCCTCCTCGCGCCAGTAGGCAGCGCGCGTGGCCACCGCGCGCCGGCACGCGCCCGGCCACCTCCAGCCTGCCTGCCTGCGTCCCCGACGGCCTGGACACCTCCGTGCGTCGCCACGCAGCTGCCCTGACCTCTCTCTCACTTCCCCTCGTCCTCATCTCCTTCCCCTGGCTCTCTCCCTCTCATCACCGAGGCCGCCCATCGCCGCCGTTCGCCGTTGCCGCACTTAGAGCCTCCCACTCGTCCCGTGAGAGTGTCCAGAAGGATCGCCGCGACGCCCTCTTCCTCCTCGTTGAGCCACGGATCGCTGGGAGCCCTGCAACGCCTTCACGCCGTCGTCCCCCTCCTCGGATCGCCGGAGCTCCTCGTCGTCGATAAAGGAGCTGCAGAGCGTCCCCGACCTCTCCGTCAAGCTCGCTAGCACCGCTGTGAGCCCCTACGCCGAATCCCTCCCTCCTCCGCTTCGTTTGCGCCGCCTAGCTGCTGCTCCGCTGATCACCGAAACCCGCCGCCGCCGTGCTTGCCGCCGGTGATGCTCCGATGACCATTTGGTCACGGACGCACGTCCATCTCGCTCGCCGCAGCACGTAGATGAGCTAGGTGCCACGCACACATCGCCTAGGCCACCGTAGCCGCGTCTCCACACACGCCCGAACGCCGGCCGCCGCTGCCGAGCTCGTCGCCGTCGCCTCCGGCCACAACAGGCCCGACGGCCACCACCTCTCGACGCGCGCCAGCAAGGGCTCTCCAACGCGCCCAACCGCGGCTCGAACCGTGCCCTGTAGGCGATTTCCGAAGCTCGCCACCGTGTTTGGCCTCGCCGGCGTCACTTCGCCGGCGAGTTTGACTTGTTTGACCGGGGGGTTGACCACCCCTGGGTCGCTGACGTGTGGGCCACCCCTCCCCTAATTAGCTAGTTTAATTAAGTAAATGTTAATTAAATTAGTTAGTTAGTTTAGTCACTGACCCGTGGGCCCAGACCCCATTGACAGCTAATTAGTTCCTAGATTAACACTAATTAACTTTGCTAATTAGCTATGACACTGACATGCCGGGCCCACGGGTCATGTTTGACCTGGACCAGCACCTGTTGACCTGCTGACGTCAGCATGAGGTCATGCTGACGCAGTAAAGAGTTTCTGGAATTTAATATAAATCTTAAATGATTTATGAATTTCAGAAAAAAAAATACCCAAAACTTCTAAAATCATATAAAATCAACAGTAGCTCAGATGGAAATAATTTATATATGAAAAATGATCAGAAAAATCCAATCTTTCCAATGACAGTGGTTTCATGCATGTTTGAGCAAGTTAACCTTGCTGTATACATTAAAACATGATAATGCACTTAATTAAATAATAGCTAAAGTGCCAATTTGAATCTTTGATTCAAATAGGCTCAAACCCTTCTGGTTATAGTTGCATTAGCCCAAAACACATGCATCTTGCCATGTCATGAGCATGCATCATATTGTTGCATTTGTTTGTTTAATGATTGTATCTCCGGTATTCTCCGTGTTAGGTCCTGCTCCCGAGGATACTACTGCGTATCCAGCTGAAGAGCAGTACCAGACAACCACTTTGTCAGGCAAGCAATCATTGATCATTCCGATACAAACCCATCTTCTCGCTCCTGCTCTCTTTTACTGCATTAAGGCAACAGCGTGTGAACTGCTACTTGCTGCGGTAGTTGAACCCTATTCCCTTGCATGACCTGTCATTGCCACAGTAAATAGTTGAAACCCACTAGCATGTGTAGGAGTTGATTGAGCCATGTGATGTGTGATCCACCATGCTATTTGCTTATGTTTCCTGCTATGCTTAGAGTTGTGTCTGGTCTGGTTCATATGGGTGATGGATCAGAGTGAAATGATCATACCGATAAAGAGAAGGAAGTGTGGAATATGCTTGGTAAAGGTATCGATGAAAGGCCATGTAGTAGTACATGGTGGGTTGTTTCATTGGAATCGTCCATAGGACCCGAGATCTGTATGTGTGGTTCAAGTTACAGCTACTACCACACATTGGGATCCTTAATTGACCCTCTCGGCTTATAAATTACCCTCGATCTCTATCCAGGAGTTGCAACTAGTTTCTGGTGTTTATAGTTTACTGGAGTTCGTGCACAGCGCTGACCCTCGGCGTGGGTTGTGATGCGACAGGTACGTGGCACGGTGTACCGGTTGCCCGTTTGGTGACTCGGGAACCTTGTACACATCGTTTGGGGCCGTGAGCGACACCCCGGCCGGATCTCCCCATGGATGGAACCCAAATAGGCGATAAACCTGGACGAGAGACTTGAGTAGTTAGTCAGGTCGTGGCCGACACCCACGCTGGGCTTCCGCTTGAAGGTTGCCGAGTACACGTCAAGTAAACGGCGATAAGTGGTGGGAGCGTGTGTGAAGAAGTACACCCCTGCAGGGTTATCAATCTATTCGAATAGCCGTTGTTCGTGGTACGGACTACTTGGTTACTCTTACAGTTCATAGACAAGTTGATGGATACTACTAAAAGCCTCAAGATAAGTGTGAGTGCCGTGGATGGCCCTTCCGAAGGATGACGGAAGAGGATCCTCGGTAGTGTATTGTTGTGGTGAGTAGAGGACTCGTGTTCGTAATAACATCTTGCAATCCGTTGAGAGTTGTAGTATAGGTTAGCCAAGAGTCAAAGCTGGCTTTCTGCTATGAACTCCACTACCCCCTTTGATAATGTTGCATGTATGATAGGTTCTGTGGTAAGACTTGCTGAGTACCTTTGTACTCATGTTTGCTTAATAACAGTTGCAGAGGAGAACCCTGCCCCTGCTGATGGGTTCTACATAGACGTTGACGTCGACGAGTAGCTTGACACCTAGACGGAGATCTGGAGCTTGTGAAGGGCCTTGTAGATAGTCAGGCTACACCAAGCCTGTTTTATTTTCTAAGTTGTCTGTACTCAGACATGTAGCTTCCGCTTGTGCTTGTATGACTGTATGACTTGAGTGTTGGGTCATGTGACCCCTACCTGTATGGATATGTTATGTATGGCTCTTGGAGCCTCTTAAATAAAGTACTTTGAGTCATAGAGTTCTGTTGTGATGCAATGTTGTATTGGCACATATTGAGCATATTGTGTGTATGGTTGAAATGCTTGGTATGTGTGGGAGCCGACACCTAGTTGTTTTCCTTTGGTAGCCTACCTTACAGGGAAATGCCTCCTAGTGATTCCAATGAGCCTTGGTAGCTTGCTACTGCTCGGAACACGTAGGCTGGCCGGCATGTGTCCTTCTTCGTTCTTGTATCTGTCCCTTAGGGGAAATGTCACGCGTTGTTCCTTTAAGTCCATGTAGCTTGCTACGACTTGGGTTCATACGTTGATGACCGACACATTCGTTGCTGGGTCATGGATGCCTGTCTCTGTAATCTAGTGCCACTTTTGGTTTATAACTAGCCATGTCGGCCCGGGTTCTCTCTCATATGGATGCTAGCGACACTGTCATATATGTGTGCCAAAATGCGCAAACGGTCCCGGGCCAGGTAAGGTGGCACCCGTGGGGTTACCGTGCGTGAGGCCGCAAAGTGATATGACGTGTTACAGCTAGATCGGTGTGACTTAGGATCGGGGGCCTGACACGGTGGAAGTCGGTGGCTGTAAGGCACGTCGGTTGCGGAGGCCGGTGTGGTGGACGAGGGTGTAGATGAGGTAGCTCCGGTGTGGTGGTGAAGCGCGACCGTCGTCTTCATCATTGTCGTCCGGCATAGAGGTGGGGAAAGAGACGTGATGAGGGGCGATTCGAACTTTGCTTGGGTTGGCGGCGAATTAGGGATTTGAGCAATCTGTGCGCGGAAGGGGGCGATGGAGAAGGGAGATTTTGCAGGGATGGAATTAAGGCCGCCAGATATTTCAATCCGAAGCGTGGAAGCGCGAACATATTATGCCGTCCGACACACGCGACCACCACAACACGACCCTGGTCTGCCTGGTGCGCCTACATTTGAGAATGCAAACGAATTTTCTTCCATTTGCAAACGAATATGTATGTATTACCATGCCCATGTTTTCCATGCAATAATTAGTCATTCGAAACGAGATACTATAAATTAATTAATGAGGAGTTATTTGAAAAAAATCAAAACGGTATCCACGGTATCCACGCTAACGTGGATTAGAGTGTGTGTCACATAATTAGTTATTTGAATTAGAGTGTGTGTCACATAGCGATTTTGCATTTCAATTCTAACGTGGATTTTGCATTTCAGTGTATCCACGCTACTTTTTTAATTCAAATTCATATGTATATGATGAACACCATGGTAGTGAGAAATTTTTTGGATGGATTCAAATATATGACTTACAAAATAGCACAACAAATCGAGTCAATGTCAGCTTTTCCTAACCTAGTATGGCACAAATTCGAAATAATTACCCATATGCATGGTCCTCAGTTCAAATCTTACAATGTACACCGAATTGAAACATCGATATTAAGTCCCGTACTTTCTACATTCAAATGTGGTTTTTAGCCCCCCCCCCCTCGCACACACGGTACATACTTCCTGTATCGATCAATCTTCCTCTCCTAACCACCTTAGGAAGCTGTCAATTTCCAACACACATCCATTCTTTCTCTCCATGTTTCGATCTCTAACTCTCTCAACTACACAACCCCCTTTTTCCACTGTATTACAAAATGTATTTACCTCACACACTCGCCATTGCACCCCATGCCGAGCTCTCTCTCTCTCCCTCTCCATCTCACCCTCTCGCCCTAAATACATGCATTGCCTATCTAGCCCCCCAACCTCTCATGCGCACGCACGCACGTTCTCTATCTAGGTCACTCCCTCGAGACTATCTCACTCTTTCTTCTGCACGGCGGGCCACACTCGCTCAATCTCGCTCTCTTTATCTGAGTCTCGTTTAACCTCGGTTTCTTTCACACACAAATGATATATCTCCCTGTTCAGGCCTTGATCAACACACTCTATACTCTCTCACGCAGATTGTCTATCTAGGTCAGTCCATCGAAGCCGCCCCCACTCGTTCGAACTCATGGCGGGCCACGCTCTCTCTCTCTCTCTCTCTCTCTCTCTCTCTCTTTGTATGTCTCGATTGACCTCGCTCTTTCTCGAACAAAAATGATATATCACCATGTTTGAGCCCAATTCGACTTATTCACATTGTATACTCTCTCACGCACATTGTCTATCTAGGTCACTCTCTCCAACCCGTCTCACTCTTTTGATCGCACGACGACCCTATGTGATAGATTGACCTTGCTTCCTCCCACGCACAAAATATATCTACACGTCTGTGACTGGATCATCTCTCAAGCTCTATCTTACAGCCCTCACCCTTGCCAAAAGCTCAATCGAACAATATCTCTCCAGAGCATTTATATTTGTTCAATGAATGTCGGACCACACTCACTTTGTGTCTCTATCTATATGTCTCTGACCTCGCTTTCTCACGCCGTATCTTCCACACATTGAAGCTACCTCTCCATCCCTCGCAAAGCTGGAGCTATTTACATTGCGAGGGGCACTCCAACCTTGGATTAATTTATGTAGGCATTTATTCCGGTCGGTTTAGATGATACTTTCGTAGCATTTGGCCCACAACTACTCGAAACACCGTTGCAACCCCCGCAACTCCCCTAGTTGAATTCCTGATGAGGACATCACTAACAAGGTTACACCCACAGCTCCAACAGACACATATACAGGACCAATTACTAGAGCTCGCGCACGCCAATTAAATTACCATGTACTTTCGTTTCTTGGTAATGAATCTAATGTTCATGAGAATATGATGTTGCCTAAATTGGATACATTTGTCTTGCTTACAAATGAAGGGCCTAGCTTGGACAAGAAGGATGAATATTGGAGCAAGATCAAGCATGGAGATGATGGCATGCGCAAGGGGAACAAGAATGGAGTTACAAGTGATGATTTCAGGACTTTGAAGCCACCATAATGAGTGCGTGAAGCCTTGGACGAAATATACAAGATGCCACTTCATAAATTTCGTCCAGAGGCTATTATAGGTGCTGCGTCACCTTATTATTGGGCCAGGCTCATGTAATTTAGAAATACTTGAGTATAGGCTGTATTTAGAGTCCGTATGTGTGGGGAAACAAGAGTTAGGGTTGGTTTCGGATCCCTCCACCAAGGGCCACGAAATTCCCCCCTCTTTCTCCCATATATAGAGCCCTTAGGGCGTCGTTTAGACTTTGGGTTTTGTTTAGATTAAAGTTCGCCATAGCTGCAACTTCGCGTACTTCGTTTGTGTTCAACTACCACATCAAGACGTCACAGAACCCCACTTGATCAATAAAGCTTTCCTCTTGAATTCGCAACATCCAGATTGCAATCTCAGTTTCTTGCTTGTTCTTCGTTTGCCTGCAGGAAACAGACCTTCGTGGTCAGGTTGATCATGCTCCGGCGTGGTCAATAACCTCTCGGAGTTGGTTTAGCGATTGCTAAGGCGCGACGTCCTCGCACGTTCGTAGTCGGATCGTCAAAGTCGACTTCCTCCAAAACGATAGCCACCATCTCATCGAAAGACGGGAACCTTTGCCTCTATCAAGTGGTATCAGATTTCCAGGTTGCTCGGTGAGATTTTACAGTTTTTCGTAGATTAGATCGAGTCTGTTCTTCATACCTACAGTCCACGAAAAAGCCAAAAAAAATTAGGGTTAGTTCATCATATCCGAACCAGTCTGAGCCATTGCATAATCTTTTCCGTGTTTGTTTAGTTGAATTTGCGGTTGCATCGTCGTGTCAAGTTGCTGGTCTTAGCGTCTAGTCTTTTAGAGTTTCGAGTTCTGGTCATAAGTTGTCACGCCGCCGCCGCAACATCTTCATCGCTACTGCCACTTACCACCACCGATCCGTATCCATATACCACCACCAATCTGTATCCATATACCACCACCGCTGCCAATTACCACCACCGCTGCCATATTCTACCACCACATATCCACCACCAATCCGAGTTCTTTTCGTTCTAGATTGGCTTTCGAGATCCATCTAGTTTCCGATTCGTGTATCCTTGCCTGCGTAGGTCTCGAAAAAAATGAGTCTGGAGACCCCCGGGCAGTTTTTAGGCCAAAATTTCGACAGGTGAAAATATTTTTCCCTATCCTATTTTTGGGCTTTTCTGAGTCTTTTGAGACACGTGCCACCATACTGTTTTTTTACCGCACTTTTTCGTCGTCGCTGCCCTGATTCCGAAAAAAAAATCGTCAAAAAATTTCGTGGCCATCATCTTAGTTTGACTTGGGAAGTGTTTTGAGACACTCGCCATTATAGTGATTTTCGGCAAAAAAAACAGCGCAAAAAAGAGGCAAAAAATAAATCAGAGTGTGCTTTCCCCTTTATTACGTGCAGCGCCGTGATTTTGTTTTTGTTCTAGGCTCGCGTCTCTAGTACGGTCTAGCCTAGGACCAGCACAGTACCGTCGTTGAGCGTTTATTCAACTTTGCATCTCTGAATTGATTATTGCTGACCCCTTTTGCTACCATCTTATAAGCCTTCCCAGCTCCACATACATCTACGTCGTGCGTTTGACTCTTCCTGGTAATCGCTTTATCCAAGCTTTGAGAGTTTTGACTACCACGATTGCCGATCACCACCTGCTGCTGGGTAAGAACCGGTAAGAATTTGAGATTTGCTTGTCGGATTTGTGACACCCGCCACCACCACCACTTATTAGTAGTCTGTAGGATCATATTCTTGTGTGTTTCTATTGCTGTTAACCATGCCAGGATCACAAGTCGACGAGACTGACTGGGAGAACTTGACGAACAAGGAGCTTCATGATAAGTTTCAGCAAATGATGAGTGTACAGGTGCAAGATGTGCTAAACACATTGGACGAGGCCATGGAGAAGATAGATGGCATGGAGAAGACGTTTGAAACAAAGCTCGATAACAAGTTTGCTGAATTGCTTTTGTGTTTTCCACCACCACCGGCTGCTGCAGCTGTCCCACCTCTACAACAACAACAACAACAACAACAACATCGCCTTCCAAATCAAGTGGGACGAGCATAGCACGTTCCCCTTGAGCCTGGTCAAGCTTCTGGTGCTGCTGTTGATGTTTCTGTAGCTCTTGCTGCTACTGCAGAGGTGGAGGACCATTACGAGGATGAGGTTGACCAAAATCAGAACTACGTGCAACAACCAGCACCACCACCACCAGGTCGTCCTCATGCATATCATCGCAACGGTAGGGCTGCACCACCACCTGAGGTACATGACCATCTTCCTAAACTAAAATTGAATATTCCACCATTTGAGGGTAGATATGTTCCTGATATATATCTTACTTGGGAGTTAGAAACTGAACAACGTTTTACATGTTTACATTATCCCGAGGAGAGACGTGTTCGTGCTGCTGTTTGTGCTTTCACTAGTTTTGCATGTGTTTGGTGGTCTGAACATTGTAGATTATATCCTATTCCAGCTACTTGGGCTGCTTTGAAAACTGCTATGCGTACTCGTTGGGCTCCACCATATTATCAACGTGAATTACTTCAAAAAACTGCAGCGCTTAAGACAAGGAAAAAATTCTGTAGAAGAATATTATCAGCAATTACAAACTTGCCTGATTAGATGTGGTATTGTTGAGGAGAATGAAGCTATGCTTGCACGTTTTATGGGTGGATTAAATAGAGAGATTCAGACCATTCTAGAGTATAAGGATTATAATAGTATCACTCGTTTATTCCATCACAAAGACTGCTCAAATGCCATTGGATCTCAGATCAAACGACCTCGAAGCTCATATCACCGTAGCATCTAAGATGAAGGAGGACATCATATTCTCCTGTATGTAAGAATATCATGTGCTACCACACCTTAGATGCTTTAGTGATACAAGCTCTTCGGAGCCTTTGGATTTGTGACCCAACACCTCCTCGGTGGTTCGAATGGTTTTTTGCAGAAAAGCCCCCAAAGAGTTCGACCACTTCTTACAAGCACAAACAATGCTCAGATGCCATTGGATCTCGGATCAAATGACCTCGAAGCTCGTATCACTGTAGCATCCAAGCTGCGAGAGCACCTTATGTTTTCTCGCACGGGAGAATATGAGGTGCTCCCGCACCATAGATTCTATGGTGATACGAGTTCACAGAGATCTAACGGCCCACAGTAGGAGGTTTGAATGTTTTTGCAATATACAGCTGAGATAGTTTGGGAATTCCGCAGAAAGTACAAGTACTACGCATGTGCCATCTGATCACTGATCATACGACCTAGATGCTCAAATCACCGTAGCAGGTAATTAATCTACGGGGAGCAACTAATATGAGCAACGGGCACCAATTGGATCCAAGATGCAGCGGCACACACGAGGCCTGAATATTTTATTTGCAAAATAACCTTTGGAGAGTTTGAAAATTGCGCATAATTACAAAGACTACTCCCAAGCAATTGGATCTCACTTCCAACAGTGTAAAAACTCGTATCACCATAGCATCTAAGCTGCGGGGTGGATGTCATATTCTATGCCGCTGTCATTTTTGTTCATAAACTTGCAAAATACGTGTAACTTGTGACGTTACTTGTCTAACCGGGCAAAGTGTTTGTTCAAAAAGACCATCCTACACTGAAATATCGGAACAACACACGGGGGTCCCACTTGTCATTAATCAAATTTGGACCTAAAAGTAACAAATATGAAAGACGAGATTCGAACTGGCAACCTAGACTATGAAGCGTAAGTCGATAGCCTGAAACAACAACGGTTGTTGGCTTTGTCCCATAACTTGATTTTATACAGTATTACGTTGAGTAGAGTAGAGGGAGTGCCTCGTCAACACGTGCATGACCGTTGACTCACTTACTGGTGGGACCCAGGTCTGCGATCTCTCTCTTCTCTCCATCGTCTAACCTTTGCATGGGCACACACGAAGAGGGGCGCTAGCTTGCCGTGGTGTTATTACAATTAAAAGAAAAACACTTAGAAAATAGAAGAATCGCCTAGAACAAGAGACGTTGTGGTTGGTCGAGACGGAGTGAACCACACCTATCCTCTGTGCCATGTTAGGATGATGAAGCTGTGTGGCTAGTGGGGTGTGTTCAACCGACTGGCTGGGTCCCGAGGTCGAACCATAGGTACTACGTCTGATACACTAAATTTTTACACGCACATTTTTCCTCCGTGCCGAGACATGGCACACCCTACCGCGCGGTTTCGGGGTCCTCCCGGGTGGTGCACGCATATATTCTTCCTGACGTAGGATGCCGTACCGCGCGTTTTCGCCGAAGCAAATAAATGAGTCGTCAAATCTTGAAAGACCACTTTTCCGGCCGAGTACATCAGTGAATCACGGTGGCTAGCTAGTTGGGCTAGTTCGACCAATTAGCTAGGCCGCCGCCACATTTTTTTCACCCTTTTTTATCTACTTGTCGGCAGGTAAATTTAAATATCAACCGCGGCATTGCTCTGGTGTTTGAGTGCGGTAGGTTTTTTAATTTTCTGATTGACGGGAGCAGGCGCGGCAGGAATTTTCATTTTTTGATTGACGGGAGCAGGCACGGCAGCAATTAGTCACGCTGAATCCGCCTGTAAAACCCACTGCTCCCTGATGTGAGAAGTCGTCAACTAGTGTTTTACCATGGTGAAAACCAAAAGATTCCCCTCTCCTCGGCTGGCTCCCTCCGGCTTCAAGTAGATTGCATTGCCTTTCAGCCGTTTCGCCCCTGCATCACCAACGTCCTGCGCCTCGAGAAGCAGAGGGACTTCGGTGGTGTTTAGGCGCCCTCTGCATGGGCATGTCCATGTCTCGGCGCAACATGACCGTTGGATCAAACTCAGACTGCGCAGATCAGTCAGTGTAGCACAAAGCATGTGGGTGTGTTTGGTTGCATTCTAATCTCAATATACTCCTCTATCTAGGTGTGTAAGTCACCTTACAAAAATCTAATAATCCCAAAACACTTAGGCACGGTACATTAACTCCCTCCCTGTTTCTTGTTTGTGACATATCAACCAATAATAGACGTGGGCCGTGCATGCTTTCAATGACTTGAGACTAATAAACATGACATGCAGTGGTTAGTTCATTACATTCAATGCTATTAATTAGCAAAATGACATTAAGTTTTCTCGTTTTCCTCTCCGCCTTGGCCGCAGTGCACAATGTAAGATGTCTTACACACCTAGACGGAGGGAGTAGTTGTTTCCTCTTCGTGTATTTGTGTTAACCTACTAGTGTGGACTCATGCACCCTTCATGCCCTCTGCCAAACACCCAAAAGTGGGTCGAGAAGGGAACGTTTGGTCCCATCCTATGCACCCATCATAAACCCTGCCTAACACTATTCGTGCTTCATATGGTTCATGTTTCGTGGAGTACTGTAGCACCGTACTCTCCGTGCGCTGTAGACCTAGTTCTGTTAACATTGATCTCACCGTTCATTCTCGACCGGACAGTCGAGAAAGCGGTAGTATGTTACTACATTACTGTTCATATAGTTGACATGCGCACAACATAATTTGTTGTCGTCATATCTTACTACACTAGCCACAGTATTATGTAGTACTGATGTATGAACCACTGCGCATGCCTAGTAGTAGGAGCACTGTGTATGTTCAAGTGGCTGCCATGCTTCGCACGTCTCCGTCGTAAGAATGGAAGCGCTTACTGTAATCATTTTTTTCTTCAGAAAAACAGTAGACACGCTCTACAGTGCGGATCCTCCTCCAGCCATGCACTAAATTACTCACTTTCGCTGACGTGTGGGACAGCGAGCATCGGGGTCCACCAGCCATGCACTAAATTACTCCGTAGTAGAGTGCCGGAAGACTACCCCGATCGAAGCGCCGCAGTAATGCCCAATGAGCCGTCAAATCACAAAACCCCCTCCTTTCCAGCAGTAAGTTGATGAAGCAACCATCATTTCGCTCTTCTCTCTCAGCTTCCTCTCTACCCAACTCGCTTCTCCCTCATCTTGTTCCTCATTTCTTCAAGAAAACCCCGACCTGCTTCTGCCATTGTTCTTCTCTCCCAAAGAAGGAAAGGTGAGCGCATCAATGGTGTTGATTCGGGCCAAGGCCTGGTCTTGCAACCCCGAGACTGATCCTATAAATCCCTCTCTTTTCTTCTTTTGGGTTTGTGATTATGGTTTCTTTTCTTTTATTTCTATTCGACAGTTTCTTGATGGACGCTGGAGTACCGACCAAAGTGATGTCTATGGCTCTGGCCAAAACCGTCGAGGCTCATGGTACGAAGAAGCGCAATCACCCCGCCGAGACTACCGCAGACAAGCTCAAAGCCATCGCCCTGTCCAAGCCCCCTCTCCGGGATCCCTCATTAAGCAAGTCCAGGTAATATCTCTTCTTGATGATGTTTTTCTCGATCTTGATCGTGTTTTGTCATCTAACACGCAGTACTAGTACTAGTAGTACAACTTTCTGGGTGATCTTGCATGTGATTTTGTGTGCCAAATGACGGTTCTAAATTCCTCTTTTGACCAAAACATGCGAGAGGTTGACACTGATTTCTTAGAGATTACTTTCAACTACTCCCTCTGTCCCAAATTTCTTGTCTTAGATTTGTCTAGATATGGATGTATCTAATACTAAAATGTGACTTGATACATCCATATCTAGACAAATCTAAAACAAGAATTTTGGAACGGAGGGAGTACTTTATGAACATCAATGCTACTGTACCTTTGAAGAGGGTATATTTGCCTCAGTAACTTGTGTTATGGATATTGCAAGTAATCCCTCTGCTCTCATGCCTTTGAACACATGTTCTAGTGTCTTTGTTCACTCATTTCTGTGCGTATATGTTGTCATATATGGAGTATAATATCGAAAATCATCTTATATTTCTGAACGGAGGTAGTAATAAAATATGGTTTCTGTTTGAATTAGAACCAGGTCCGCGGTGGAGATGAAGTTCTCAAAGTCATGCCGTGTGAACTGGAAGACCTGAGGATGAATTCTACTGCTAAACTATCCAGCTGTTGTGTCCTTGTCGCCACATGTCCTGAAATAGTGTTTTTCTGTAGCATTGTTGTCAGGCGTGTTCTCGAGGTTGTACTTGACCACAACAATTTCCTGGCTGTGCCTTCGATTACGAAGGGTGTGGTTCTTGTAAAGCTTCCCAACAAATCTGATGCAGCCTGTCTTCATCATCATTTTTATGAGTAGAAAGACCACTCTGTTAGGTTCTCCAAGGTTGTCGAGATGGTGATGGTGCATGTAGATAACTCCCACTAAGTCCATGCCCTAGTAAGTTATGCGGGGTTCATCCCGTAGGTCGGTGGCAAGAAATAGTCTGCAGAGTTTAATTAGTGCAACTTTCCTTGTCTATAGTAAGTACTATTGTTCAGTACTTGATTTGTGTTTGTGAACTTTGTATTGTTTATTAGTTCTACCGATTTTGGTATGTGGTCAGTCCTAAGAGCGGTCTATGTTAATGTCTGTCCACTCAATTTAGTCTGTATATTTTGAAGTATCCAAATCACCTTTTTTGTGGGGGCGGTTTATCAGTTATGGTTACACTCCAATATATGTATGCATTGCAGGGTTTATCACACCCACCAGGATTTCCGGTCCCATGGATGTTGAAAGTGCAACTAATCCCCGGGTGGTTTTGGCAATTAATAACAACATATATATCATTGAACTAATAGTTACTTGAGAATCATTTCAGAGAAGTTCAGTGATATGGGTATGGCAAGGACTGAAGAAGTGGACCCCTCAAAATGCTAAGGCAAGCATTGGCAAAAGCTCAAGATTCCATTTTTGGTTTAGTGATCCAAGATCACATTGAGTCCATAGGAAAAGCCAATACTATTGAAAGGGGATGAGGTTATGTTGATGATCTGGTTGCTCAAGTGCTTAGTGATACATCTCCTAAACTATCAGCAACTCTCACTGCCAAATACACTCATAAGTAATCTCGGTCCCACCGATATTCCAAACTCAGTCACACCGAGATGAACCACCTCAGCCTTAAGCCAAACCCTAGAAAAATCAGATATTCCGATTCTGATATCGGTTTCACCGAAACATGGGCTGCCAAGCTTCTGTAACCTTCTGTCATCAAATCGGTGTCACCGAGATGATAAAGTCGGTCCCACCGAAACTGGCATGCTCTTGTCTTTGCTCGAATCGGACTAACCGAGATGGTATTTTCGGTCCCACCGAAAACCCCAACGTTCACATTATTTGAACTTTCGGTCTCACCGAGTTGTCCACTTCGGTCCCACCGAGATTGCTCAAATATGTGTGTAACGGTTGGATTTTGTGTGGAGGCTATTTATACCCCTCCACCCCCTCTTCATTCGTGGAGAGAGCCATCAGAAAGAACTACCACTCCTACCTTACATTTCTGAGAAGAGAACTACCTACCCTTTTGTTGAGATCAAGTTGCTCCACTCCCACCATATGAAGCTTGATCTCTAACCTTCCCAAGTTGCTTTCCACTCAATCCTTTCTTCCACCACAGCCAAATCAGTGAGGAGAGTTGAGTGTTGGGGAGATTATCATTTGAAGCACAAGAGCAAGGAGTTCATCATCATCTACAACATCTATTACCTTTTGGAGGGTGGTGCCTCCTAGATTGGTTAGGTGTCGCTTGGGAGCCTCCGTCATCGAGATGTGGATTTGAACCAAGAAGTTTGTAAGGGCAAGGAGATCGCCTACTTCGTGAAGATCTACCCCGAGTAAGGCTAGCCCTCCGTGGGCGTAGGCCATGATGGAATAGACAAGGTTGCTTCTTCGTGGACCCTTCGTGGGTGGAGCCCTCCGTGGACTCGCGCAGCCGTTACCCTCCGTGGGTTGAAGTCTCCATCAACATGGATGTATGATAGCACCACCTATCGGAACCACGGGAAAAATCACCGCGTCTCCAAAATTGCGTTTGCTCTTCTCCACCTCTCTTTACTACATGTGCAATTTACTTTCCGCTGCCTATACTCTAGAATTGCATGTGTAGGGTGATACTTGACTTGATCATAATTGTGAATCTGCCAAAAACTGTTCTTTGTCAAAAGGCAGAATTTTTATATTTACAAGTAGTCTAATCACCCCCCCTCTAGACATACTTTCGATCCTACAAGTGGTATCAGAGCTTTGGTCTCCATTGTATTGGTTTCCATTGCATTGGACTCCATAAGCTTGGTTTCACAACCTAGGAGAGTATGGCGTCTAGTGAGGGTAATTATCGTAGAGGTCCTTACTTTGATGGTACAAATTTTGCTAGTTGGAAGTATAAAATGAAAATGCATATTCTTGGTCATAACCCAGCCGCATGGGGCATTATTTGTGTTGGTATGCAAGGTGAATTCTTCGAGGAAGGAAAAGTTCCGGATCGCGAAGCTACACCGGAAGAATTGCGGATGTTGCAAAACAATGCTCAAGCTTGTGACATTCTCTTCAATGCCTTGTGTCCCGAGGAGTTCAACAAAATCAGCCGTCTTGAAAATGCAAAAGAGATTTGGGATACTTTGGTTGAAATGCATGAAGGTACCGAGTCTGTGAAGGAATCAAAGCTAGATATTCTTCAAGGTCAACTTGACAAGTTCAAGATGAAGGATGGTGAAGGAGTCGCTGAAATGTACTCTAGGCTTGCTCTCATCACAAATGAGATTGCCGGCTTAGGAAGGGAAGAAATGACCGACCGATTCATCATTAAGAAGATTCTCAGAGCTTTGGATGGAAAGTATGACACCGTGTGCACTTTGATCCAAATGATGCCAAACTACAAGACTCTCAAGCCAACTGAAGTCATTGGAAGAATTGTTGCTCATGAGATGACACTTAAGGATAAGGAAGAGCTTCACAACAAATCGAGTGGTGCTTACAAAGCTACAAGTGATGCTCCCACAACCTCAAGTGACAAGTTAGTTCCCAATGAAGAGATAAGCCTAATGGTTAAGAACTTCAACAAATTCTACAAGTATAGAGGCAAAGAGAGAAGCTCAAAGTCTAGATCATATGATGAAAAGAGATCTTCTAGTCGTGATCGAAACTGCTACAATTGTGGAAGACCCGGACACTACTCAAATGAGTGTACGGCTCCCCACAAGAGAAGAGAAGAATCTCCAAGAAGAAGAAGTTCAAGAGATGAGTCACCTCGGAAAGAGAGAAGGAGTAGAGATGATCGTTATGAACGAAGACCCTCTCGGAGAAGCAAGGATTCGGAGAGGAAAGACAAGTCATCAAGAAGCTACACAAGAAGAAGACATCAAGCTCATGTAGGTGAATGGGTCTCCGGCTCCGACTCCGACAGTCAATCCGATGGAAGCTATCACTCCGACTCCGACTAAAGTCAAGATGAAGGTGTTGCCGGTCTTGCTCTCGTATCCTCCAACTCCAACTCCTACGACTTATTTGATTCACCAAATGAGGGAATTGGAAGATGCTTCATGGCTAAAGGCCCCAAGGTATCACACCCTGAATTCATTGACTTCAATAGTGATGAGGATGACTTTCTTAGTGAAGATGAGCTCTTGCATTATAAATCTAGTGAGCCTAGTAACGATGAAAATGCTAGTAGTCTTTATAGTCGAGAAGAGTCGAATGACAATGCTATGAAGGAGATTGAGCGTCTAACTAAAGAACTAAACACTCTTAAGTTAGCTCATGAAACAACTCAAGAAGATCATAGAGAGCTCCTAAGATCTCATGAGAAGCTACGCTTCGAGAAGCTCACTCTAGAGCAAGAACATGAGTTTCTAAAAGCGATCAATGACGATCTTCGAAAGAAGAGTTCTTCATATCTTGCCAAACGACTTCTCTTGTCAAATTTCTTGCCACCTATTAAGACTAAGCATGACAAGCATAAGAAAAATTCTTCCTCTAGCAGTAACAATAACCATGTTAAATCCAATGTTGTTGCTTCTAGTAGTTCTCTTGATTCCACTAACAATGTTTCAAGCCTAGTTACACTTGAGCAAGAGAATAGTTTATTGAAAGGGATCATAGAGAAAGGTGTCTACAAGAGCCTTGCCGGAAGCAAGAACTTTGAGGAAATTGTTCGCAAGCAAGGAAGGCACCGGAAGAATCAAGGAATTGGTTTTGAGCGAAAGTTCAACGCCGAAGGTGTTGAGTGGGAAGAAGGTCAATATCCTACTCCACAGTTTGTTTCTCAAAAGGAGAAGTATGATCCTACTTCTTCCAATGTGGAACAAGCTCAAGATGACCTTCCACCACAAGACCACAAGCTAAAAGCCAAGGACAAGCTTCAAGAGGAGATTGATGCATTCATTGAAGCACCTCAAGCCATGGTCAAGTGGGTTCCCAAGGAAACGTCAAGTTCTACTTCGTCAAGCTCAACTACAACCTCGAGGATTCCCATCAAGATGATGTGGATCCCGAAGAAGAAGAACTAGAAAGTTCTTGAGGGTGACTCCGCCAACATACTTCACTCACATTCATTTTGGCAAAGAACTTGTGCAATCAACTTCCATATCGTGCACTAGTTCATGGAGTCACAAACCCTCTTGTTGGTAAGTCAAGGGACAAGGTAATCATTGCTTTCATGGACATCATCTATTGTGAACTTCAATCTATGTCCATGGATATCCTTGTTTGTTCCTTGTGGGACTAACCCATGTAGGTATTGAAAGTGCCCGAATCCAAAGGATAGCTCCCAACTCTTGATGATCTCCATCAACATTGAGCATCCACATCTTCAACATCTACATGAAGTCTTCTACGACAACCCAAGGTTAGTTTGACCCTTTAAAAGGGGTTCTCACATCTAGGGGGAGCTTTGCTCTAAAAAAAAAATTGAGCTAAAGCATCTTCAAATGATGTGAACACATCAATGCTTTATGTAAAAGTGGTAACCCCACTTGTGCCTAAACGATGAGTATGACCTATGATCAAATGTTCTCATTTGGCTCCTAAGTCAAAATACTCATATAAAGATGACCTAGTCATCGACAAATTGTGTATTAGTTGCTAAGAGTTTTGGTTGTGCATGTTTGACACATATTTCATTTGCTATCTTATTGTGTGAGCATGTTGAATGCATGATTTTATCCATTCGAGGACATCCATTTGTTGTTTTGGTTGTTTTGATTTTTCTGACCAAATGGATGGACAAGAATGCCTAAGTACCTCCCCTAGCTATCTATGCTTTCTTGTCTCAAATTCTATTCATGCTTAAATCACAAACTTTGAACAAGTCATTTTCGGACCCTCCGGGTGAGGAGCACTCGGAGCCACCGATCCGTCTAGGGCTAACCTCCAAAACCTTATAATTGATTTCGGTCAGACCAACTCACTCAAACTCGGTCAAACCGAAAGCATTTAGACTGATCTAGGTTTCATCTCAGTGAAACCGAGTTGTGATTTTCGGCGTGACCGAAGTGCATAACTGCCTAGCAGTTATCCATCTCGGTGCCACCGAGTTTTACAACTCGGTCCCACCGACAGCAAAGGGATATATATATCAAGGGTCGCGCGCGTTGATTCCTCCTTCAAACGTTTTCGCTCCCACATCCCCTGCTGCCGTCGCCTTGATCTCCGGATCGTCGCCGTCGTCGCCTGTGCGCCCTCGCCGCAGGTCTCCGTCGCCGTCAACGGACATCTCCTCCGCGCCGTTGCCGCCGTAGAGAGACTCCACCAAGTTAGGGTGAGTCTTGATCCCACTCGTGCTCCCATCTTCGATTCAATGCACGTTTGGATTGCCCAATATCTTGCCACGATTGAAATCTTCCTTTACACCAGATTGGTTCGTTTGAACTAGATTCGAGTAAAATTTTTAGGGTTAGGTTTCCACGGAACACATCTCGGTGAAACCGGTTTTATAATTTCGGTGTGACCGATTTGGCCTCTGGCCATTGCACTGCACCCTTCGGTCCAACCGAGTTGTGCAAATCGGTGTGACCGAAATGTAGTTTTTGTGAAACCCTAGTGTTTTCGGCAGGACCGAAACCCACTTCGGTCAAACCGAAAGTGGTGTGTAAAGCTTCTGTTTAACACTTCGGATTCACCGAAACTCAAACTCGGTCTGACCAAAATGTCTTCTGCGAAAACTTAAAACTAGAACTTGAACTCATTTTTTTTTGTTTGCAAAAACTTTTGCAGTTTGTGATAACTCTTCTTCTCTGCCTATACCTTATCTATTCACAGGTTGTCAGCCATGTCAGATACCAGTGACAGTCAGAACAGGTCAGAGACACCCATCGCAGACATTCCAGAGGCAGACACTAGTCCTGATGCTAGTAGCCCATTTGATGATGGTGAGAGGAGTACACCAAGTGGCATGCCTCCTGCAGCTACCAGAGCTAGAAAGGAGAAGAATTCCGATGATGAGGATTCTGATTTCGTTGTTGAGGAAGAGGTGACCTCCAAGCCTAAGAGGAAGGTTGTTGCCAAAGAGCAACAAGGTCAGCAGTCTAAGAAGGGAACCAGCAAAGTCAAGCAGTCAACTGTTGCCAAGAAGCTAAATTTGGGAGAGGCAACTCCAAGCAAAGTGAAGAAAACCTCCAAGAGAAAGAGGATAGTGCATGTGTCAGATTCTCATGCAGATGCAGCAGTCGAGGATGAGGATGAGGATGAGGAAGCACCCCAGCCTCCTCCTCAGAAGCAGAAGCTCATGGGTGATGCCATTAAGGCCGGAGCCACATCAAAGCCCAAGAAATCAGCTCCAGCTAGGGCAGCTCCAGCAAAGCCTGCTGCCAAGCCCAAGAGGACTACCAGAAATATTCCAGCGTTTGAGAAGAACAAGGATGATGTGCCACCAGCTGAGTCTGATGAGGAAGGACAAGTGTTGCTGAAACTCCGTCCAAAACTGCCACTTCACAATGATGCTCATCCTCAAGCTGAGGATATGAAGGCAAGGAAAGATAGAGGTCTCAGGCTATGGAGACAAACTGACCCATATGCCGTGAGGAGAAGAACTGCTGTAGATCCCAGATTTCACACCAGAGAGCAGCAGGACTTCTATGAGACCGTGTTGATGGACAAGAAGCCCATAGTCGCAGACACCAGATATGTTGACTGGGAGTACATTGACAGCGAAGAGCACAGAGATTTCTTTCCACATGTGCATGAAAGCTTCACTGCATGTGGAGTTGCAGAGTTTGTGGGTCAGAAATTGACCAGTTGGAACGATGAGATGATTATGCAATTCTATGCCACAGCTCACTTCTATCCTGATGGAAAGATCACATGGATGACTGAAGGTCAAAGATTTTCTTCTTCTGTTGAAGAATGGGCTGAAATTCTGAATGCTCTAGTGCAACGAGAAGATGATATTGATGTCTATGGGATTCCAAAGAAGAATCATGATTCCATGAAGAACATGTACAAGGAGATCCCCGCAGCATATTTGGAAGTATGGAAGCTCGGCTCAGTCTACCATCTCCAGGCAGGCTTACCTACCACTAATACTATTTTGAGGCATACCTTGATGCCCAAGTCTGGAGATCATCGCATGATCAGAGGATATTCTATCAACATGCTGCATATACTTGATGAGAAAGCACCTTTCAAGGTGATGGACTTAATGGTAGAGACCATTAAGAGGACTGCAGCTGACCAGAAAAGGTCATGTGGATTTGCCCCACAAATTCAGATGCTTATCAATGCCAAGTTTGGCACGGGCAAATTCTTGTTGGATAGAAAACACTTACCACTGTAGCCAGAGCATGAAGACAATGTTGTTGTGATGGATGAGGAGGATCCGACATCTGTTGAAGGTCAAGCCAAGATCAAAGCTGCTAAGAAAGCCAAAGCTGACAAAGAAGCAGCAGCAGCAGCAGCTAAACCAAAGAGTTTCGGAGAGCAGATTCTTGAAGCTACCCAAAGGATTGAACAACGCCTGTCCAGCATTGAACAATCTCAGGAGAGCTTAGAGAGGATTGTTGACGAGAAGATCCACGCTCCGGACGTGAAGCTGACGGAAATTCAAGTGACAGTCAACAAGCTTGAGGCAGACATTGAGGAAGCAAAGCAGGACAAGGCAGAGCTTATGCAGGATGACTTAGTCCAGGATTCTCATCGATAGACTGCTCCGGTTCCCAAAGGATCCCGATCAGCTGCTATTCCAGTGACTGACACCAGGACCACAGTTCCAGCAGTTACTCCAGCTACAGCTCTAGTGTCCACTCCTCCAGCACAGACATCAGCTGAAGTCTTTGCCGATGCCGTCATATCCACTCCGACATCAACCCAGACGGGAGCCGCCAGCAGAGCCCACAGTGACGTTTAGCTCTATGCTTTTTCGAACTTTTTGGTAACTTGTTGCCAAAGGGGGAGAAATTGTATAGATCATAGGGCTTCGAGAGAGAGAGTGCTGTTGTCTTTGCGCTTTTGCTCTTTCGTTCTTTTGCGGTTTCTTTGAGATACTTTTGGTTTTTCGAGACATTCAGTGTGCTTGATACTCCGTTTGATGCTACCTTAATGAGTGCTTGGTCGTACTATGCTTTAATGTGTGCTTAATGCTTATCATATGCCATTCCTATCTTGTATGACTATTTACTCATGTCTTGGTGATTGGGTGCATGCTATTCATTCTTATCATTTTGTGCGCTCCACCAAGATGTATGTGACATGAAAGAGTGACCCATGATCCTAATCGATTGTGCATTTGCATTCAAACGCAAATCTTAAATAATGCACAAATTTAGGGGGAGCTCTTGCTTATCACATACTTCTCAAAGCGACGATATTATTCATTGATTATATCCATTGTCGAAGCTTTGATCGATATGTTTTCATCAATTACCAAAAAGGGGGAGATTGAAAGTGCAACTAATCCCCGGGTGGTTTTGGCAATTAATAACAACATATATATCATTGAACTAATAGTTACTTGAGAATCATTTCAGAGAAGTTCAGTGATATGGGTATGGCAAGGACTGAAGAAGTGGACCCCTCAAAATGCTAAGGCAAGCATTGGCAAAAGCTCAAGATTCCATTTTTGGTTTAGTGATCCAAGATCACATTGAGTCCATAGGAAAAGCCAATACTATTGAAAGGGGATGAGGTTATGTTGATGATCTGGTTGCTCAAGTGCTTAGTGATACATCTCCTAAACTATCAGCAACTCTCACTGCCAAATACACTCATAAGTAATCTCGGTCCCACCGATATTCCAAACTCAGTCACACCGAGATGAACCACCTCAGCCTTAAGCCAAACCCTAGAAAAATCAGATATTCCGATTCTGATATCGGTTTCACCGAAACATGGGCTGCCAAGCTTCTGTAACCTTCTGTCATCAAATCGGTGTCACCGAGATGATAAAGTCGGTCCCACCGAAACTGGCATGCTCTTGTCTTTGCTCGAATCGGACTAACCGAGATGGTATTTTCGGTCCCACCGAAAACCCCAACGTTCACATTATTTGAACTTTCGGTCTCACCGAGTTGTCCACTTCGGTCCCACCGAGATTGCTCAAATATGTGTGTAACGGTTGGATTTTGTGTGCAGGCTATTTATACCCCTCCATCCCCTCTTCATTCGTGGAGAGAGCCATCAGAAAGAACTACCACTCCTACCTTACATTTCTGAGAAGAGAACTACCTACCCTTGTGTTGAGATCAAGTTGCTCCACTCCCACCATATGAAGCTTGATCTCTAACCTTCCCAAGTTGCTTTCCACTCAATCCTTTCTTCCACCATAGCCAAATCAGTGAGGAGAGTTGAGTGTTGGGGAGATTATCATTTGAAGCACAAGAGCAAGGAGTTCATCATCATCTACAACATCTATTACCTTTTGGAGGGTGGTGCCTCCTAGATTGGTTAGGTGTCGCTTGGGAGCCTCCGTCATCGAGATGTGGAGTTGAACCAAGAAGTTTGTAAGGGCAAGGAGATCGCCTACTTCGTGAAGATCTACCCCGAGTAAGGCTAGCCCTCCGTGGGCGTAGGCCATGATGGAATAGACAAGGTTGCTTCTTCGTGGACCCTTCGTGGGTGGAGCCCTCCGTGGACTCGCGCAGCCGTTACCCTCCGTGGGTTGAAGTCTCCATCAACGTGGATGTACGATAGCACCACCTATCGGAACCACGGGAAAAATCACCGCGTCTCCAAAATTGCGTTTGCTCTTCTCCACCTCTCTTTACTACATGTGCAATTTACTTTCCGCTGCCTATACTCTAGAATTGCATGTGTAGGGTGATACTTGACTTGATCATAATTGTGAATCTGCCAAAAACTGTTCTTTGTCAAAAGGCAGAATTTTTATATTTACAAGTAGTCTAATCACCCCCCCTCTAGACATACTTTCGATCCTACAGATGTTCAGTCCATACGATTTGTCATGACCGTTGGATTGTCCTGCTTGTGGAAGTAGGCGGGGCCCCTGCATGCCACCCGTAGTTGGACGATCAATCTTCTGTTTAGTACTTCAACATAGTGATTTCCTGGCAAGGATTCACTCGTGTCACATCAAGTAAATCTTATTGATTTACTATCTAAATCTTATTGATTTAATGTCATGTTTTCTTTCTTTTCCTGCAATTTTACGATGTAGGTTTTGCCATGTGACATTCATCAAAGAATAAACCGTTTGGTTTGCTCTACGATGGCTATTTTTGCCGGTTTCACTTCTTATGTCGTGTCAGTAACGAAGGCATTGTCCATCACTTATATTACTGGAAAAAATAGATCAGTCTGTTGTCTGAGTACAAGCTGAATCCCTATGAAGAACTGCAGTTTGGTTTAACAGAAATGCCACAATTAGTTCTTCTCGCGTTTAAAAGAAATGAAGAAAAAATGGTTCACGGTCACGAAGCCTAGTCAAGTTAGAAAGCTGATCATAGCAGACCAGACATGATCGCCGCTGTCTCGCACATCGGTACCACCATCAGCAACGGATCAAGCACCGGCAGTTGCTCTAGCACTAACAGCGGTAGCAGCTCAGTCTGATCCAGCTGAGGATTGGGCACCGACCGCGTCAGTGGATCAGGCTGATCTACCGAAGGATCGAGCATCGACACCGGCACCTGCTCTGACACCGACACTAGCTCTACAAGGAGCACCATCTCCGGCAGCAGCAGCGGCTTCAGCACCTGCACCAACCCTTGCACTTGCATCCGCTGCAGCCCGTGCAGCGGCAACAGACTGGGCTGCAGTTCGCACTTCATATACCAAAGTACTTACAAAAACCGACATGTCCACCTTCTTGGTAAGCATTGGCCGCCCAAGTGTTTCGTTCTTTTTTCTTGCCATGTTGTTTCGCATGATTCACTCTGTTGATCTAACTGTTTGGGTATGTCTTCTTGTTTGCAAACAGAGAATTCCTAGAGCAACGAGGGAGTTGTTCAACAATCCGGGCGACAGCGGCCAAGTTTCTCTTACCATGCGCAACCTTGGTGTGAATGAACCTGCTCAATATACCGTAAGTACAAAGGATGGTCACATGATGATTGATGCTAAAGGATGGTCAAGGTTCAAATCTAAATCATATCTTGCGGTAGGGGATGATCTCAAGATCGAACTTTCTCGGCAAGGAGAGCTGGTCCAAATCAACTTTGAAATTCTTCAGTAGCAGCACGCAACTGTCGAACTGATCTATCCTACGAAAGATTTTGATGTAATAATCTGGCATGGTTAAACAAGTGTCATGTGTGTATAAGTAATACGACAGTATTATTTATCACATGGTATATCGTTGATAGAATTGCAACTCTCATTGCTGGTTAGGACCTATCATTTGATTTCATTGCAATAGCTGTCGTGCTTTATTCAAATTTGTGTATTCGCCTTGCGACAGCATCTAAAACCAGCGCCGTACCGATCGCTTGCAATATGAAAAGCCCTGAGGTAGAACACATGGTCCCCCAAACATGCAGGGTGGGCCTACGACCCAAGTCCAGAACCGTGAGCCTGTCTGAGTATTATATTCTCAGTTGAACCCCCATAATTGTCTCAAAAAAAAGCCGAACCCACATAATTCCCGTGCGTTGCACGTAACATCAAGATGCATTTTTATGAGTATTTTATCTTGTGAGAGAAAAGGATGAACGAGGGAAGGCCTTATTTGCAAATGTGGAGAGGTGTGTGGGTACCTTTTTGCAAAATTGCCATAGTTTCCTTCCTATCAGTCATATATAATTTTGTATGTATAAAGTTGTGATATAAAAGATTTGTATATTTCTTTACAGAGGGAGTATCTCTCTGTCAAAAATATATTTTTGTGTAACTAGTTACTCCTGTCTTTCTACTTCCTTTCGTTTATATTGTGGGCCTCCGGCAACGGGGTCCACGTGCCATATGCTCAAATTAGAGTGCACAACTGCACGGTAGACACACCCCGGTCGTAGCGTCGTAGTAATGCCCAATGAGCCGTCAAATCACAAACCCCCCCTGTCGGTGTACTAGAATAGGGGTACCCTAGTTTCCCGAACTTGTGCACGGGCAGTCGCAGCGCCCCGCGGCAAGGCTTGCCGGGTGACTGCAAAGGTCCTCCGTGGTTCCTTTGGAGCCATTCAAGACCAAAGTATTTAAGCCAAGGAGACAAGGCCCCGACAAGAGGAGCTTGCCGGGAAGGCCACTCAAGGCACAAGACCCCGGCGAGAGGAGCTTGCCAGGAAGGCCAACCAAGGCATCTCAAGGAACTTGCCGCTACGTGCCATGCGTCCCGGCAAGGCCCGGTGAGCGACAAGCTCCCGAACGCGACAAGACAAGGACTGTGGCAAGGCGCTTGCCGCGGCAAGCTACCACTCTGTACCCACGCTACAGCACATCCGCTAACATGTCGCTCTGGGACCCTTCCAGGCGTACGTGGCGTGAGGCTGTGCAGCCAGGGGTACGTGGTGGCAAGCGGCACTGACAAGGTTGCCATCATGGCGAACGGTGGCGGCCCTGACGGCCCCTTTTTGCACTGTTTGGGCGACGTCGATGGGCATTTAATGCCCTTGTCCCCCTGCCGTCAGGGTTAGGTATGGAACACTGTACAGGTAGCTGTACCAACTACAACATCTTTTCCATTTTTGCCCTCATCTGCGTTGCCACCTGTCGGTGACCCCTTGAGCATATAAAAGGAGGCCCATGCGCAACGTAGAGGGGGATTCGAACACTCTCACGCTCGGTCTCGTTAGCTGCTAGAGTGTACTGTAGCTCTCAGCGCTCCCGAGCAAGAACTCAATACAAACCACAAAGCAGGAGTAGGGTTTTACGCATCCGTGCGTCCCGAACCTGGGTAAACTGCTCGTGTGCTTCGCCTCCATCTGCTCTTCGTGCGACCTCCGCCCGCCGCCGTACCGAAAGGGACTCGGTCCCCATAGGTGTTCGTGGGTGTATTAGTTTCCCCGACATCTTTGGCGCGCCAGGTAGGGGTGCATCGAGGTTGTGTGAACCTGATCCGGCGTCCACACGAGCTAGATCTTCATCATCTTCATCAACATGCCGCCGAAGAAGAAGGCTTCCGAGGCAGCTGCTCTGTCCGCGTCGATCCCACCACCGCCGAAGCCAACGGCCGGTGGTGTAAACGCCGACGGAAGAATGGGCGCCGACGAAGGAGCTCACGATGCCGCCGGGTCCAAAGACAAGGCTGCGCTGCCCATCAGCGGCGTAGCCGGCTCCCACGACGACCGGGCGCACTCCAAGACCTCGGCGTCTGTACAGGCACCGCGCCCGTCTCAGGAGGCACGGGACCGGCAGCGTCATGGTACTCATGGTACCATACATTTGCTGGACCAAGATCGAGCTGGTGGATCTCGGGATGCTCAAGACCAGCATGCACGCCAACATGCTGGCATGAGCAAGGCACGGTCACCTGGACGGGATACTGCTCCTTCTAACATAGTTAGAAGTCCGAGCATATCCCGCTCCTCACGCCGTTCGCCACCGCTACCCGCCACTCCAGCAGAAGCTTTGGCACGAGCTCAATTGCTCCTAGACTTCCCTCCAGCGGCAGACAAGGCCGACGACTGGAGGGCCAACATTTAGAGTCTCATCGCCTTCGCCAACGGCGACACTCCGCGGCAGCCGAGCACATCGCAGCCGCGGCAAGTCAGCCAGGCATGGGCCGATGGCGACAAGACCGGTGGGGGTGCAACCACCGTGCACTCTCCGCCCCGAAGGCCAAGATCGCCGACTCGCCGGATCCACCTCGACAGCGACTCCACCGCGTCGTCTGATCCGCGGGCTCGTCGCGATCAGCGCCAAGTTCTTCACAAACGACAGCAAGAAGGCGCTCGTACCCGTATCGAGCGCCGAAGAGAAGCGCGGCGTCAATCAGACCAGCGCGCTGGGCCCGCTGTCGACATGCATGCGCCAGGGGAACCAGGCGACTTGCCGTATGCGGTAGGTTGCCCTGCGTTCACCCGTAAGCTGCGGCAAGTCCAGTGGCCCATCATGAAGAATTTCAAGCCAGACGTACCAGAGAAGTACGACGGCAAGACACATCCGTCGGAGTTCCTCAGCATCTACACCATCGCGGTGCAAGCTGCCGGGGGGCGAGACGACAAGATCCTTGCCAACTACTTCCCGCCGGTACTCAAGCCCAACGTCAGGTCCTGGCTCATGCACTTGCCGGACAACTCCATATCCTCCTGGGCTGACCTGTGCCATCAGTTTGTCAGCGCCTTTACGGGCGGCCACAAACCTCATGGCCAGGAAAGTGACCTTCATCTGCTCGCCCAGAAGGAAGGAGAACCCCTGCGCAAGTATATCCAGAGATTCGGCCGTGTACAGCACAACATCCCAGATGTCCACCCTGCCGCGGTTATCAGCGCGTTCCATCAGAACGTGCGTAACCGCAGGATGCGGGAGGAGATGGCGATGTGCAAGATCAGGGACATCAGTGAGCTGTATGCCCTGGTCAACAAGTGCGCACGTGCTGAGGAGGAGAGGAAACTCCCCGAGGAGGATACAGGAGCAGGAGGATCTGACAGTGAGGATGCTGCCCCGGCAAAGAAAAACCGGCGGCGGAACAATAGGAAAAAGAAAAACAAAGATGTGCTAGTCGTTGAGCAGTCCGGCAACGGAGGTGCCGCCGAGAAAGCCAAAGTTGGTGGCTCCGGCAAGGAGACTGCCGCATGCACCAACTTCCAGGCTGTGGCGGCCGCCGACAAGCAGGACGACACCGACAAGCAGTACTGCAAGATCCACCACACCAAGGGCCATGACCTCCAGAACTGCAAGAGGGTCGAGCAGCTCGTCGAGCAGCAAAAGGCTGAGTACGAGCGATGCGACAAGGAGAAGGCCCATGGAGGTGATGGAGGATCTGGCAAGAAGCGGTCATTCAACGATCGGGGAGGACGCCGCGGCAAGGCCAAGCAGCGGCAAGGAGATTGACCTCCCCGCGGCCGCGACAAGGATGAAGACGACGACGACGATGAAGACATGGAGGATGTTGAGACCAGTGAGCAGGAGTTCCGGAAAGCCACAGAAGTCTTGTGCGTTGACGGCGGTGCTTCTTTGCATACTTCACACCGCCAACTCAAACAGTGGGTGCGGGAAGTTAATGCGGCAGAACCACCTGTCAAATCACACAAGCTTCTGAAATGGTCCAGCACGCCTATCATCTTTGATATTGAGGACCACCCTGATCGCACAACTGCGGTCAGGTGCTTGCCGATGTTGGTCTCACCAACTATCCGCAACCTCAAGGTCACCAAGATGCTAGGTTACGGCGGGGCTGGCTTGAACCTGATCTCCTCCGCTGTACTCCAGAAACTCCAGATCCCTGACAGCGAGCTCAAAGAGACCGGGACATTCCAAGGAATCAACCCGGGAAGGAGCAAGCCGAAAGGGAAGATCATGTTGCCAGTGACATTTGGCGGCGAGTTGAACTACAGGACTGAGAGGGTCACTTTTGACGTTGCTAATTTTCCATTGCCTTACAATGGGATACTTGGCCGTACAGCACTCGCCAAGTTCATGGCAGCCTCTCACTACGCCTACAACATGCTGAAGATGCCAGGCCCGATAAGCGTCATCTCTGTCCCTGGCGACAAGAAGGATGCCCTTATCTGCGCTGACAAGATCTACCGGGAAGCAGCAGCCGCAACAGATCGCAAGTCACTTGCCGCTGAAGCTCCCGGGGGGAAGAAGAAGACCAAGTCCGGCAAGAGCTCTAATGCCCACTCCGGCAAGCGCACCTCTTCGGAGTGGTGCGCTACCGTCGAGGACGCACCATCGAGCTTCACCGGCAAGTGTAAGAAGACGATGGCAGCTCCGCCAGAGACCAAGAAGGTGTCCGCCAAGGAGGACAGCACTGGTGGTACCTTCACCATCAGTGCTACACTTGACCCTAAATAGGAATGCGCGCTCGTTGCTTTCCTGCGGGCAAATGTTGACGTGTTTGCGTGACAACCGTCTAACATCCCCGGTGTTCCCAGGAAAGTAATTGAGCACCACCTTGCCGTCTGTCCTCATGCGCGGACCATCAAGCAGAAGGTTAGGAAGCAAGCAGTGGAGCGCCAAGAATTCATCGCAGAAGAGATCAAGAAGTTGGAAGCAGCAGGCCTCGTCAGAGGAGTGCTCCATCCTACGTGGTTGGGCAATCCTGTAGTCGTGCGCAAGGCAAATGGGAAATGGAGGCTTTGTATCGACTTCACCGATGTGAATAAAGCTTGTCCCAGAGACCCATTTCCCTTGCTGCACATTGACCAGATTGTTGACTCCACGGCCGGATGTGACCTGCTTTCATTTCTTGACGCATACTCAGGATACCATCAGATCTTCATGGCAGAAGAGGATGAGGAGAAAACCGCATTCATCACTCCATGTGGCACGTACTGTTTCATACGGATGCCTTTCGGTTTGAAGAATGCTGGCTCAACATTTGCAAGGGTAGTCCATACAGCTTTTGAGCCACAAATTCACAGAAATGTAGAAGCATACATGGATGACATAGTGGTCAAGAGCAAAGACAGGGCAACCCTGATTCAAGATTTAGACGAGACCTTTGCAAATCTGCGCAAGATCCAGCTCAAGCTCAACCCCGAGAAGTGTGTGTTTGGAGTCCGTTCTGGCAAGCTTCTCGGGTTCTTCGTGTCTCAGAGGGGAATTGAAGCCAATCCCGATAAGATCAAGGGCATTGAGAAGATTGAAGCACCGAAGCGCGTCAAGGATGTGCGAAGACTTGCCGGTTGCGTGGCTGCTCTCAGCAGGTTTATCTCTAAGTCTGCTGAGCGCGCCCTGCCATTTTTCAAAATATTGAAAAAGGTAGGTCCAATGAAATGGACTCCGGAAGCGGAGGCTGCGCTGCAAGACTTGAAGAGATACCTGTCCTCCACTCCAATACTTGTCGCACCTAAGCCACAAGAGAAGTTGCTGCTGTATCTAGCGGCAACCAATCAAGTGGTTAGTGCTGCGTTAGTAGCGGAGAGGGAGGCTGATGATGAGCCAGCAACCGCGGCAAGCGCTTCCAGCGACAAGCAGGGGGCTTCCCCGACAAGCTCTGGTCCCGACAAAGATGGATCTGCGCAGGCGCAAGAGGAGATACGGAAGAAGATGGTGCAGCGCCCAATTTACTTTGTCAGTTCCCTTCTGCAGGGGGCTAGGTCAAGGTACACTGGTGTGCAGAAATTTCTTTTCGGCCTTCTCATGGCCTCGAGAAAGCTGCACCATTACTTCCAAGCACATGAGATCACAGTTGTCACTCGCTTTCCGCTGGAGAGGATACTGCAAAATCCAGAAGCAACAGGCAGGATTGTTGAGTGGGCACTGGAACTGGCAAGCTTTGGCCTCAAGTTTGAGAGCACTTCAACTATCCAAAGCAGAGCATTGGCAGAATTCATAGCACAGTGGACGCCAACACGAGATGAAGAAATTCCAGAAACGAGCATCCCCGTCAAGGAAGTAAGCAAAGAGTGGCTGATGTACTTTGATGGTGCCTTCTCGCTGCAAGGCGCCGGTGCTGGCGTGCTGCTTGTCGCACCCGCCGGAGAGCACCTCAAGTATGTGGTCTAGATGCACTTTCCCAAGGAGCAAGCAACAAACAATACCACAGAGTATGAAGGTTTGCTTGCCGGTCTCAGGATCGCGGCAGACCTTGAGATCAAGAAGCTCATCGCCAGGGGTGACTCGCAGCTTGTCGTCCGCCAAGTGAACAAGAATTATCAGAGTCCGTTGATGGAAGCCTACGTTGATGAAGTGAGAAAGCTTGAAGAGCACTTTGACGGCCTACAGATGGAGCATGTTCCAAGAGCTCAGAACGACATCGCCGATGGCCTGTCAAAGTGCGCCACACTTAAGTTACCTGTGGAACCAGGGATCTTTGTGCTCAAGCTGACTCAACCGTCCGTAACGCCATCAACTGGACAGAGCAATAAGAGGAAGTTGATTTCTGGTGATTATTTTCCGGCAGAGCTTCCCGAAGCCGCCGCCAAGAAGGTCCCTAAGATCAACACCAAGAATGCTGAGGAGCAGTCAGCTCCGGCAAACCCTAGGGTTTGTTCCGTTGAAGCAAACGCTCCCAACAAGTTTTGCTCCGGCAAGCTTGCCGGGGAACATCAAGCTCCGGCTGAGCCGTAGGTTCTCGCCGTAGAAGCGGATGTTCCCGCAGCAGCAGATGTGCCTTTAGTCCTTGTTGTCGAGCCACAAGCTCCAGCATGGGCACAGCAGATTGTCCATTTCCTTCAGATAGGAGAACTCCCCGAAGAGCAAGAAGAAGCGGAATGAGTAGCCCGGCAGTCAAGTATGTACCAGTTTGTTGACAACACACTGTACAGAAGAAGACTCAACGGTGTGAAATTGAGGTGTATTCCCCAGGAAGACGGACAAGATCTGTTGGCAGAGATACATGGAGGCATATGTGGTCACCACATTGGCGCAAGAGCACTTGCCGGCAAAGCGTTCCGGCAAGGTTTCTTTTGGCCGACAGCCCTCCAGGATGCAACTGCACAAGTAACCAAGTGTGAAGCGTGCCAATTCCATTCCAAGCAGATACACCAGCCAGCTCAAGCTCTCTAGACGATCCCTTTATCCTGGCCATTTTCGGTCTGGGGGCTCGACATCCTCGGCCCCTTTCCCCGCGCAGCCGGGGGATTTGAGTACTTGTACGTTGCAATCGACAAGTTCACAAAGTGGCCGGAAGTGGAAGCCGTGAGGAAGGTGACCGCACAGTCAGCAGTCAAGTTCTTCAGGTCGATTGTTTGCCGCTTCGAGATCCCTAACAGGATCATCACCGACAACGGTACCCAATTCACGAGCCGCACCTTCATGCAGTACGTCCAAGATCTTGGCACCAAGGTCTGCTTCGCTTCTGTTGCTCATCCGAGAAGCAACGATCAAGCGGAGAGGGCAAATGCTGAAGTGATGCGTGGCCTCAAGACCAGAACTTTCGACAGGCTGCACAAGTGCCGAAGAAACTGGGTCGAGGAGCTGCTGGTGGTTCTTTGGTCGATCAGGACGATGCCAAATCGAGCCACTGGACAGACACCTTTCGCTCTAGTTTATGGAGCAGAGGCAGTTCTCCCCACGGAACTCGTATACGGGTCACCTCGAGTGCTCGCTTATGATGAGCTCGAGCAAGAGCAGCTGCGACAAGATGACGCGCTGCTCCTTGAGGAAGACCGTCTTCAGGCTGCTGTACGAGCTGCTCGCTACCAACAAGCTTTGCGCCGCTACCATAGCCGCAAAGTTAACCCCAGAAGTCTCGAGGAAGGCGACCTTGTTCTTCGGCACGTTCAGTCCGCCAAGAATTCCAACAAGTTGACGCTGAAGTGGGAAGGCCCTTATCGGGTGAAACGAGTCAGTAGGCCTGGTGCTGTCCGCCTAGAGACCGAAGATGGCTTTCCGGTGAGCAACTCCTGGAACATCGAGCATCTTCGCAAGTTTTACCCGTAAGGCACGGTTGCCGGAACCCGTTCCGGCAACCACCTTTTGTACAAGTCTTGCTGCTGTTGCATGTAATCCTTTGTACAAAGCCGGGCGCAGACCCCGTGCATCAGTAAAGCTCATGTGCTCCGCGCATCTTGTCATTTCATGCCTTTTATTTTTTGCATGTCTTATCTGACACTTTGTGCAGCACCTACCCCCGGTAAGCAATAACGAGCCCAAAGGCTCCATATATGTATTTTCTCTTCTTTCTTTTTTCTAAAGGAAAGGAAGGTTCCCTCGCGCACAAGTTTGCCGGGGGGGAGGAGGAGATAGTGGTATGGACCAAGCGCCGTTCAAGAAAGCTTCGCCTTGCCGGGAAGCAAACAACAGAAAAGCTAAGTTGCCAAAGTTTGAGCAATCAGATTTTTAAATTTTTAAGTTATCTTCCTTGAACGACCGTGCTTTGTATGGAAAACCTGTGCGCGGAGGAACCAACTTGTAGCTAGTTGCGCCCTTACTTTGTTTCGAGTCCGCTCAACGACTTAAGTGTGCTGTGACTAGTGTCGCGCCCTTACTTTGTTTTCGAGCCCGCTCAACAACTTAAGTGTGCTGCAACTGGTTGCGACAAGGTTTCTTGTCGGTAACGGCATAGCCAGCAGGCTGCTGACATTCCACACTCAGCGCTCGCGGCAAAGGTGTCCGCACCGGCAAGTTCCCTAAAAGCGTAGGGAAAAAACATACAAAGGAAGGAGTCAAGTAAAGGAAATAACGTTGCAATCACTACCCAAAATAGAGCTATATTACAAAGTAGCTTGTCGCAGCTCTAATAGATTGTTCTCATAACATAATCAACAGCGACAAGAGAAGAAGAAAACAGGTGACCTAATCTGTGCGATCGCCCTCAATCCTCTTGATCCCGCTCACCTTGTCCACGATGGGTGCGACAAGGGCCTTGAGCGCCTCCAGATCAGCATCCGGCGGCAGGGACTTGAGGACGTTGGTGAGGTTGAGGCCTGGATTGCGGAAGGCCACCTTCACCAACACCTTTTGAAGGGCTCCCGCGCAGATCTTGCGTGACTTGTCCGCCAGCTGCTTTGGGATCCTCTCCCGGAGTCGCTGGAGGGACGTCGCCACGCCGTTGAAGAACAAGGTGAGCTTGGCGCTGGGGTGGAGGTTCTCATCGGACGAATACCCGAGATACTCCGCCCCCAGCTGCACCAGCTCCCTGTCGATATCTGCGGCAGCATTGATGAGACCCTCCGTCCAGTGCTCCACAGTCTCCCTGAAGTTGTTCTGGACGACAGCAGCACTCGCCAGCAGCGCCTTCTCGGCCATGATCTCCTCCTTCAAGGCCACCTCCCGCTCCTTGGCGCTGTCCAGCGTCTTGGTCAAAGTGGTCAGCTTCAACTCAAGATCCGCGTTGGAGTCCTTGGCGGCGGCAAGCTCCTTGCCCTTCTCGGCGAGGTGAACCTGTAGCTCGGAGTGGCTGTGGACGTCCTTCTCCCGCTCGTGCTTGAGCACAGCAATCTCTTCGCCTCTCCCCTTGAGGTCGGCCTCCAGCTGCGTCACCTTCGTCTCCAGCTCCTTCTTGGCGACCTCGGCAGCTGTGGCGGCATCCTTTGCTTCCTGGAGGGCTCCACCAAGTGATCGTTCGCGCGCGGCAAGCTCCTCCTCGTGGCTGTCGAGGTTGACTTTCCGCTGCGCCAGCTCGCCCTCCCGCGTGGACAGCTTCTCAGCGGCAAGCCGCTGCAGCTCTTCGACTTCGGCCTTCTCGAGGAAGAAGGCCGTCTGCTCTTCGGCAAGTTGCTCCCGCTCCTTAGCCAGGGACCGGAGAGCTGCCTGGTTGAGGGCCCGGAGCTCCTCCGCGCGCTTCTCGATGTCAGCTTCCACCTTCACGGCAAGAGCCTCTCGGGACTCCAGCTTGGCCTGCCGAACGCGGTAGAGCGACAACAGCTTCCGCAGCAGCCGCTCCTCCTCAGGCTCGCCGCTGCTGCTGCTCGGCGTGTCGACCAGCGTCAGCCCAGCGGAGGTGAGCACCTCTCCGTCGAAGATTTCTCCCTCAACCGGCGCCCTGGAGATTGAGGCCCAGGGGAGTTTGATGAAGACGCCGTCGCCGTCCTTCAAGTAGGCGCCTGGCTCGGGCTCTTCGGAGCCTGGGGCTGCGGCAGCGGCGGAGGGCTCGGCGGTCGGTATAGCGCCTAGCGCTCCTGCGGCCTCGGGGCCGTTAGCGCGATCGCCGGACCCCTCGCCAGCTGTTGTGGCGGCAGCCTTGGCGGCCTCTTCGGTGGCAACGGCGTCGCCGGTGTTGCCGCGCGCGTTCTCTTCATCAGCAACCTCCGTCTCCATCGGCTCCGCAGCAGATGGATCTGGCGGCCGGAAAGGGGAGAAAAACAGTCAAGCAAATATCCAAAAAAGAAGATCAAAAGAAGAGAAGCCCAAGGGAAGTTTGAAGCGAGAGGATTACCTGCGCGAGCCGGCTCCTCGGCAAGCTCCCTTGCCAGAGAGCTCTCCCTTGGCGGCGTAGTTGTAATCCCCGCCGGCGAAGGGTCGCTGGTGCTGTCCCTCGGCGGAGAACTCGCCCTTGGCGGAGAGTTTGCCCTTGGCGGAAGACTCTCCCTTGCCGGAGAACCCCCCCTTGGCGGCGTAGTCGAAGCAGATGGCACGTCGGGGGCAGTCTCCGGGCGCTCCTGGTGTGGCTGCTCTGCTCCTACACAGATCAACAATTAAGATGTCAGCAAAGATAGAACACCCACGCGTGCCTAACAGCGGAAAGTGAACCATACACTTACGCTGGGGGCTGCGCTGGGGGCTGCCCTGAAGATCAGTTGCCGGGTCCGGCAAGTTTGTCTCACGCGCACCCCCTGCTGTAACGGTGGGCTCGTCCTCGATGACAATCACTGGGACCTTGGCTCTCTTTGCCGCCCTCTGGGCCAGAGTTCTAAAAAGGAACAAGTTCAGAGTCAAGCAAATGAGAGATACAAGACCAAATAGCAGAAAATTGAAGAAATACAAGAACAACAAGAATCTTACTCATCTTCTTCCTCGTCGGAGCTGAGCGCGGAGAAGTCGAAGTCCGGCTCACGCCCAGCGCGAGGAGGCGGAGCAGTAGGCTCCTTTGGCCGCTTGACGGGGGCAGTGGCGGTGGTCTGAGACGACCCTGCTCCGGCTGCCGCCGAGGCGTGGGGAGAGGCAGGAGCAGAAGCGGCGGTCCGGGAAGACCTCGCTCCAGTTGTAGCAGATGTGCGAGGTGCTCCCGCAGCAACCTTGCTTGCCGCGGTGGAGCGTGTCGCGCGGCGCGGCGGCTGTTGACCCGTATGTCGCTCCGTTACGTCCCCGGCCTTGCGGAGACGCCTTCTTGGTGGAGCTGGAGGCTCTGCTGGTGGCGAGCTGCCTGAAGATGAGGAGCATGAGGAATCGATCTCCAGTGAGCCGCTCGTATCCTCGGCTGGCTCGCTCAACTCGTCGCCCTGCTCGGTGGGCTCACTCGACCCGACACCCTACTCGGCGGGCTCGCTCGACTCGGCGTCGTGCCCGGCAGGCCCCTCCTCGCCGGCAAGCTCCCCTCGCTCGGCAAGGCTTGCCGCCTTTGCTGCATCCGCCTCCTCCACGGTGAATCCGAACTCGCCCGCGGCCATGGCTGCCGCCGCCTCTTCCAGCCTAGTGGCGATGTACGCCATCTCCTTATCTGTGGTGTCGCGGGTGACGCCCTTCTTCTCGTCGGAGCGAATCGGCACTTCTGCTAAGTTGTCGAAGAACTCCTGCATGGCATCATCGGTAGGCTCTTGCCAAGTTGGGTCGATCCCATGAGAGTCGCATAGCGGCACCATTGCGTGGATGTGGCTGAGCGCGGAGTTGTTGCACAGCGGAACGACACCCCTCGGCAACCTGAACACTTCGGGATGATCGGGGTCATACTTGAATAGCTCCTGGAGCATCGTGCTGAGCTCCAGGACAGTGAAGTTGAAGTTGAGGCCCGGGCGCAGCCTCATGATATCCGCCGCATTCTCGAACTCCCAGGCGGGCCTCTTCCTCTCCTGCAAGGGGGCGATGCGGCGGCGAAGGAAATCTGCACCAACTGCGCCTACAGTGAGCCCGGAAAGCCTGAGGCTTCGGATCCGGGCAGTGGCAATCTTCAGTCTACCGTCTTCCTCGGCCAGGTCACTCCAATCGTTGCCACGCACTACTGGGGCTTGGCGCCGGGCGGTAAATGGCTGCGGGTTCTCCTCTATAATCCAACACCAATTGGCTCTCCATTCCTCCCATTTTCTGCGGAGCTCTCCCTCCAGATAAGCTTCCTTCTTGTGGGCCCTCGAGATCCAGGAGACTCCACCCGACAAAGGCTCTCCTCTCTCAACTCGAGGCATAAAGAAGTGGCGGAAAAGGGCTACATTGGGATGGACTCCGACAAAGTTTTCGCAGAGATGTGCGAAAACTGCCATGGTCAGAACGACGTTGGGGGTGAAGTCAAGGAGGTGGAACCCGTAGGTGTTCATAATGTCGCAGAAGAATTCAGAGAAAGGCGGGCAGAGCCCGTAGTAGAAGAACAAGGCACAAAACGCATATCCGTTCGGAGCCATTTTACAAGCAACGGCTGGGAGTACCTTGGTGCGCGGATGCGCCCGCGTCTCCCCCGACCAGAAGAGGTAGTAGTTCTCCCTCAGCTTCCTCGTGGCAAGCTTGGGGGGGGGGGGGGAAGACAGCCCGCTCCTTTCACAGCGCCGCGAGCCGCAGCGCCTCGGCCGACTTCGCGCCCTTCCCCTTGTCGGTTTTTGGAGCCATGGAGGAAGGGGTGAGGGAGGTCGACGGCGTTGGTGGTGCTGGTGGCGATTGGGGGCGGAGCGCTGCTCTCTTTCGGCTTTGGGAAGAAGGGGAGCGGCGGAGGCTTTCGAGGTTGAAGTAGCAATGGGCGAATGGACGAACTGCCCATGTTTCCCCTGCTTATAAGGAGGGAGGGGCGGACATCCCGCATTTCCGAATAAAGAAACTGCCCACGATCTCTCCCACGACACCGCAATCAACGTGTTCCGTTCGGGGAGGGCGCAGTGGATACGGAGAAAGATACGGCATGACCCAGGCCGCGCGTGCCCGTGCCCTGTTTTGGGCCTGGCCCAACAGCGCTCGGCACCGTGTATGGCCCAGGCCCGGGGGCTCCTGTCGGTGTACTAGAATAGGGGTACCCTAGTATCCCGAACTTGTGCACGGGCAGTCGCAGCGCCCCGCGGCAAGGCTTGCCGGGTGACTGCCAAGGTCCTCTGTGGTTCCTTTGGAGCCATTCAAGAACAAAGTATTTAAGCCAAGGAGACAAGGCCCCGGCAAGAGGAGCTTGCCGGGAAGGCCACTCAAGGCAAAAGACCCCGGCGAGAGAAGCTTGCCGGGAAGGCCAACCAAGGCATCTCAAGGAATTTGCCGCGACGTGCCACGCGTCCCGGCAAGGCCCGGTGAGCGACAAGCTCCCGAACGCGACAAGACAACGACCGCGGCAAGGCGCTTGTCGTGGCAAGCTACCACTCTGTACCCACGCTCCAGCACATCCGCTAACGTGTCGCTCTGGGACCCTTCCAGGCGTACGTGGCGTGAGGCTGTGCAGCCAGGGGTACGCGGTGTCAAGCGGCGCTGATAAGGTTGCCATCGTGGCGAACGGTGGCGCCCCTGACGACCCCTTTTTGCACTGCTTGGGCGACGTCGATGGGCATTTAATGCCCTTGTCCCCTACCGTCAGGTTTAGGTATGGAACACTGTACAGGTAGCTGTACCAACTACAACATCTTTTCCATATTTTCCCTCATCTGCGTTGCCACCTGTCGGTGACCCCTTGAGCACATAAAAGGAGGCCCATGCGCAATGTAGAGGGGGATTCGAACACTCTCACTCTCGGTCTCGTTAGCTGCTAGAGTGTACTGTAGCTCTCAGCGCTCCCGAGCAAGAACTCAATACAAACCACAAAGCAGGAGTAGGGTTTTACGCTTGGAGGTGAAAAGATACTTATACATGGGTGGTCTCAAATAATGAAGGCCCGTCCATCTTGGAGAATAGGACAGAAGATTATGTTCCTGCTTTTCCATGGCTCTAAAGTGAATATCCTGTTTATTGACCACATTGCGAGATGAAGCCGCTTTCAGAAGGATGTGCATGCGCGGAGTGGCGCCTGGGCCTTGTCTTGGGGCTTGGCGGCCTCACCCTTGGTTAACTGTAGGCAAAGTAGCACTGTTCGAGGCGTGCTTTGTACGGTTGAACTTGTATAAGTACTTATACTGCTTTCAGCTATGGTTGTTAAGTGCCCCTGCTGGTTTCAGTTAAGGTTGTTCAGTACTCCTGCTGCTTTTACAATTTGTCGTGTTTCTTCAGTCCTGTCTTCCTCCAGCCGCCAAAACCCAACCAGCGCCAGCGGGGCCGCCTGCTTCCGCCTCCCGCGGCTGGCTGCGCCTCAGCGCATGCATCGCTGCCCCACCGTCTCGTCAATCGTTAACGCCGACGTCCGAGGCCTCGTTGTCGTCCTCCGCGAGCTTTGGTTCGCTCGCAGCGGCGCCACCCTCTCGCGTTGTCAACATGGTCAACAAACAACTGGAATCGGTAGAAGTACGTGGAGAGGATGATAGTACAGGCCCGCCATGTCAGTGTATGGAAAAATAAAATGCTTCCTCCTAGTGTTTTCCTGACATATAGGACCCACGACATTGTGAGTGTATAAACAAGAGAACATCACAAGATCGACTGACACCTGGGACGTACCAGCTCGAGTAGTATTTTTTTTGTTATTGTTGGGATGGAGCAGGTTTTGAATTGGGCTGTGGCTCGTCTAGTCCAGGCTTATATTTTATGTTCCCCATGTGACGAGCCCAGCTATTTTTTCTTTGTGAAAATGAGCCTAGTTTAATTTTTCTGAAGAATACCCAATCGAGGCCTATTTAATTTTCTATGCCCTGATGGGCTGTAACTCTTTCAAGACGCCTGCAAATCTTCAAAGTAATATCAAATTAGCTGTAAATGTAAAAACAGATGCCAAATTGGCAATTAGTTTATAATTTCTGAATTTTTTTCACATTTTCACATTCCTATTTCACTGGGCATTAACCTAATTTAAATATATCTGCAAAGTACTTAAATCTGGCTCGACATTTCGGTATTAAAAATAGTTTGGAACCCACAGAAATATGCAAAATTGGCCCTAGCCAACCAAAAAAACGGACTGCAATAAATTGCATAAGAAGTCGCAATGAGCTATATATAAATTATTAAAAAAAGAGGGAATGGTCTGACTTATGGGCCTATTAAGTTGATGTGTATGCAAGATTTTTGTAGTTATTATATACCTCAACAAACAATTCTAGCAGACGTAACCGTTGGATGTCAATCCAACAGCCGCAAGGAAGTGCCTCCTTATTACGCGGAAAATAATTATTCCTCCACCTGACAACAGGGACCCACCGGACGGGCCACCATATTTGGCGAAAAAACGTTTCCCCCTGACTGCAGGGACCCACCGGACGGGCCACCGTATTTCGCAAAAAAACGTCCCCCCCCCCAATGTCAGCTCGGACCCACCGAAAGTGCCTCCTTATTACGCACAAAAAATAAATAATCCCCCTGCTAGCTGGGACCCAGTATAGTGGGAGGCTGACTTGTGGGCCTACTAAGTTGACGGGGACGGAGGGCTTTGTGAACTTAGTCAATATGCACGATTCTATCTCCATTGACCGTACGATGTCCATCCAACGGCCGTAGTGCTCCTTCAACCTCTGGTCTTCTTTCTCCAGCTGCCCAAACCAGCGCCAGTCGTGCCTCGTGCTCCTGCCTCCCGTGGCCGACTACGATTCCACGGAGGCCTCACTGCCCCCTACTACTCCCACCACTGGCCAGGCCATCCCTCTACTCTCCCACATCGCCTGTTATTCTGCAGCGACGGCAGCCTCACACCGCAGCGAACCAGTGAACCCTCATACTCCTCTACGCGTGGGCATCCACTGCCGCATCTTCCCCGGCTCCACGTCTTCCCCTTCCTAGGCCTCGCCATCGTCCACCGCCCTGGTGCTCTCGGCGCGGAGTGGTCAACGTGGTCAAGGAACGGCTTCCATCGGACGTGGAATGTATGTGGAGAGGCTGACAGCTGGGTCCACGACCGCAGCAATGAAGTGCCTCCTTATTACGCGCAAAATAATTATTCCTCCACCTGACATCCGGGAACCACCGGACGGGCCACCGTATTTTGTGAAAAAAACGTTTCCCCGCTATCTGCTGGGACCCACCGGACGGGTCATCGTATTTCGTGAAAAAAAAGTTCCCCCCGGTGTCAGCTCGGACCCACCAGAAGTGCCTCCTTATTGCGCACAACAAAATGAATACCCCCCTGCTAGTTGGGACCCACCTTGGTGGGTGGCTGACTTGTGGGCCTACTAAGTTGACGGGGACGGAGTGCTTTGTCAACTTAGTCAATATGAACGATTCTAGCTCCAGTGACTGTACGATGTCCATCCAACGGCCGTAGTGCTTCTTCAACCTCTGGTCTTCTTTCTCCAGCCACCCAAAGCAGCGCCGGTCGTGTCGAATGCTCCTGCCTCCCATGGCCGGCTATGCTGCCACGGAGGCCTCACCGCCCACTACTATACCCACCGCTGGCCAGGCCCTGCGGCCATGGCAGCCTCACACCACAGCCGAACCAGTGAACCCTCGTAGTCCTCTCCGTGCGGGCTTCCACTGCCACGTCTTCCCCGGCTCCGCGTCGTGCCCTTCCTAGACCTTGCCATCGTTCACTGCCCTGGTGCTCTCGACGCGGCATGGTCAACGTGGTCAAGGAACAACTTCCATCGGAAGAGTACTGTATGTGGAGAGGCTGACAGTTGGGTCCACGGCCGCAGCAAGGAAGTGCCTCTTTATTACGCGCAAAATAATTATTCCTCCACTTGACATCGGGGACCCATCGGATGGGCCACCGTATTTCGTGAAACAAATGTTTCCCCTTGACTGCTGGGACCCACCAGCTACATCTTCGCCCGCAAGGAAGTGTGTCCGGGCAAAAAAAACGATTCGCCCCCCTAACTGCTGGGACCCACCAGCTACATCTTCGCATGCAAGGAAGTGCGTCCGGGCAAAAAAATATGATTCGCCCCCCTGACTGCTGGGACCCACCAGCTACATCTTCGCAGGCAAGGAAGTGCGTGAAAGTCGGGACCCACCTGGTCGAAGCGTACGTAGCGTTGTCATTCTGGTCGCGAACATGTACATACATACTGGTCGATGTAGAGGTGCGCACGTGTCGTAGTAGAGGCGCGCACATAGAATCTACACGTACGTACAGCGGCAAGTGTGCAAGAAAGAAAATATGGACACGTACGTACATACGGGCAGGGTGTCGAACGCCTACTCACGCATACGTACGGCCAGGTCTCGTGTACATGGTTGGGTCGGAACGAAGAAATAGCGTTGTCGTCGTGTTCATGGGGAGCCAACCGGCTGGGTCGGAAATGCGTCGCCGTGTTCATCGGGAGGGCTTGGACGGAAGAGCCGATGGAAATGAGGCCTGGCGTACCGCAGAACGGAGGAAACGGCCTTGTGTTTGACCGGCCACGTTCGAAATGTGATCCCGTTCATCGGGAGGTGTCTGGCGTACCACAAAAAAGAGGAAATGGACCTCCTACGGTCGAAACGGGGGTCCTGTTGATCGGGAGGGGTGTGGCTTACCGCAAAACGGTGGAAACGGACTTGTGTTGGAGCGCTACGGTCGAAACGGGGGTCCTGTTCATCGGAAGGGGTGTGGCGTACCGCACAACGGAGGAAACAAACTTGTGTTGGAGCGCTACGGTCGAAATGGGGGTCCTGTTCATCGGGAGGGGTGTGGCGTACCGCAAAACGGGACTCCACGGGATACTGTTCATCACCATCGTCGACCCCCTCCAGTCTCCACGGGCTACTGTTCATCCACCGTCGACCTCCTCCAGCCTCCACCTGCGACTGTTCAGCCTCCACCGCGCGCTACTCCGCCGGCTCCTGTTCAACCAGCCCTCTCCAGGGGCTCCTGTTCAACCACCCCTCCACGGTCTACTGTTCATGCAGCCCTCCATCGTCTACTGTTCATGCAGCCCTCCACGGGGTGGTCCTGTTCATGCAGCCCTCCATGGGGTCCTGTTCATGCAGCCCCAACCGGCTCGATCGAACGGGGTCTTGTTCATGCAGAGGTAACACCACATGGTCTTGTTCAGCCACCCCCACCGGGAACTGTTCATCCAACCCCCCAGCAACGCTCACTATTCATGGAGAGGCAGCATTGATCGGCTTCAGTTAGCAGTAGTAGCGAAGGAGTCGCTCGATCGAGTTCAGTTAACAGCCATCGATCGATCGCTCGGGTTCAGTAATGCGTTGCCTGCAGTGCAATCGCTCAGGTTCATTTAGAGCCCAATGCCTTGCTCGGGTTTAGTTAGAGCCCAATGCCTTGCACCGAAGCGCATGTGTGTACAAGAGAAATGTGCATCGCTCGGCCCCAACCACCCACCGTAACCGGGAACACCCCGATATTTTCCTCGCCCTCGCTTCTACCATGGTTTTTTCCGTCATGGATGGCCCAAAGAATGTCATGCAGCTGCGTCTCCGGCCGCCCAACACAAAAAGCCCATTTTTTGTCATGATTTTTTTGTCATAGAAGTAGGACCCCACCACATCTTTGATGATACCGTGTTTTGTCACAATTATTCTCATAGAAGTGTCATAAGTATGACAGAAAAAAGTTTCGTTTGGCCCAAAATGTCACGGTTATGTCTTTTTTGTAGTGCATGGTGTTCCTAAGGAGATTTTGTCAGATCGAGGAACTCAGTTTACCTCAAGATTCTGGAGAAGATTCCAAGAAGCCTTGGGAACCAAGTTGTCATTCAGTACTATTTTCCACCCGTAGACCAGAGGTCAGACCGAGCGAGTAAATCAGATACTCGAAGATATCCTCCAAGCCTGTGTCCTAGCATATGGAGCCAAGTGGGTAGATTGCCTCCCTTTTTCTAAGCTTTCATATAACAACAGTTATCAGTAAAGTCCCCAAATGGCACCGTTTGAAGTACTGTATGGACGGAGGTGTCGCACACCCCTCCATTGGTCCAAGACTGGAGAAGGGCTAATCTTTGGACCGGATGTCCTCTTCGAAGCAGAAGAGAAAGTACAACTAGTCAGAGAGCGTTTGAAGGCCGCCAAGTCAAGACAGAAGAGTACGTCGATTCACGTCGCCAAGACATGAGTTTCCGTATTAGAGACCATGTGTACCTGCGAGTAACTCCTCTTAAGGGAACCAAGCGTTTCCATGTTAAGGGAAAGCTTGAACCAATATTTATTGGCCCCTTCAAGAGCACCCACCGACAAGGACAAGTTGCTTACCAGTTGGAACTACCACCTGAACTATCCGATGTGCACAACGTGCTCCACGTATCATGACTCCGGAAGTGTCTCCAAGTTCCAGCCAAGCTCGATCTCTACAAGGATGTTGATCACCAAGACATTGACCTTCAGTCCGATTTGACCTACCGTGAGAGGCCCATCTGCATTTTGGATGAAGCAGAAGGACGTATGCGAAGTCGCGCCATCAAGTACTTCAAGGTCGAGTGGAGCAACCACACTGAGGCAGAAGCCACCTGGGAATGTGAAGACTACCTTAGATTCGAGTTTCCTGATCTCTTTTAAAGGCTAGTTTACGAATCTCGGCGATGAGATTCTTTTAAGGGGGTAGTTCTGTCACACTCTGCATTTTATAACATGGATATTGCATTAATAAAGCATGAAAAATTGGACCAACAAAAACTTTTTGCATCATTTGGCTTTTTACTTGGAGTTGGTTTTTCTCTTTGTCATTCTGAGTGCTCTTTAAGGTTAACATAGCATCACCTTCTATAATTCATCCCCTTGCTGCAAACTTCTGCCCAATGATCATACCATGTGTATAGAACAATATAGTATTTTCTTACAAAAATAATTTGGCCAAATAGTATTTTCTAAAATTAGTTTTCCAAAAACCCGTAAATTGAGATTTGCACTTCAAGTACTTGATTTGGGTTGTGAAAAATCTTTCAAAAGGTATATTTGAAACCTATTAGGTATAGGACTGCCATAACCCACAAAATTATAATTTTAAAAGTTATTTTCCTATTTTATTTAAATGCTTTTTCTTTAGGCCAGAAATGGTCTTTAATAGGTTAAAATCATTTAAATGTTTCAACAATATTTGAGAAAATTTAGGGAAACTCATAGGACATATATTGTCCATATATAAGAGTTTTGAAATATTTACAAAGGGGATATTCTCAAAAAATTCCAAGAAACTTCTAGCAAGTCACATATGCATAATATGATGACCTTGCAAAGTTTCAACCCAATCCAAATTGTTTTCTTTCACAAAAGTGCCGCAAAACCATATCTGTTCAGATTCACGTTTGAACAACTTTGCATTGCCAACTTATTCCAAATGCCCCCAAACTTTGTGGATATGCCCACAACCCAAAATGATGACTCTACACCAAGTGGTGCATCAAGGGGAACGGTTTTGCATGAGTAGATCTTGGTAAACCCATTTTTGTTGATTTCTAGGGTTTACAAAACTTGCACTGGCAACTTTGCCCAAATGAGCTCAAAATTAGTGGAAGGCCCTAATTATATGTGCCATTTCACCCTGTGGAGTCTCATGCCAAATGGAATCCATTTTCTTGCCCAAACAAGCAACAAACACCTTCTGGCTATTTACCAAAACCTCTACTTGAGCCTCTTCCACTAATCTAAAGGGGCTTAACTTTTTACCAGAGATGCTCCTAGTCCCCTTCTACCCCAGCAACAATGGCAGCATCTCAGATCAATTATTGGGGGGGAGGGACCACCTCCCTCTCTCTATGTTCACCCATGGCAGCACCTCTCTCTCTCTCTCTCGCATTTCTTTATGCAGCACCCCACCTAGCCTCCATCCACCCCAGGACATCCAAGGCAGTCCCATGGCACAAGAGGACATGTGTTGGCCCTTTAAAAATGGCATGCCAGCCATTTGCATGCTCTGGAGCGCGCTACAGTATGCTCTGGCACTGTAGCCGCCCGTGACCACGCACCTCCAGCCACCTCGGGCCTCCCCACTGCGCCCGACGATGCGCCTTGACGTCCACAACATGCCCCGACCTGGCCCCCTCCTCCTTCTCCCTCCTCTTGCCCCAGCTTGCACACGCGCCGGCCGCTCGAGCGCACCAGTGAGAACGCTCACACGCGCGGCTCCTCTGGCCCCTCTCTGCTCTCTCTCTTCCTTCCCCCAGCACTAGACCAACCTCATGAGCGTTGTCGGTGTCAAAACCGGCGGATCTCAGGTAGGGGGTCCTGAACTATGTGTCTGAGGATTGATGGTCACAGGAGGCTCGGGATATGATGTTTACCCAGGTTAGGGCCCTCTCGATCGTGGTAACACCCTACTTCCTGCTATATTATTATGGATGAATATGATTACAAGAGTTGATCTACCTCGAGATTGTATTGGCTAAACCGTAAAGTCTAGCTTATGAGGATTTGTGATTCTCTATTAGCCTCTACGGGCTAAACCCTCCAGTTTATATATACACCAGAGGGGCCTAGGGTTTGTACATAACCATCTTGCAGAGGATGGAAAGATTACACTCGAACCTAAAATCTTCCATTATACGAATACATGAGTCCTATCTGTATATGAGAGACGATCTTGGACTATGATCTTCACGGCCCACCAGTCCGGCCCAACAAGAGTTATCTGGCCACCAGAGGACCCCTCGATCCAGGACTCCCTCAGTAGCCCCTGAACCTGTCTTCGATGACGATGAGTTTGGCGTCCGTGTGGTCTTCGGCATTGCAAGGCGGGTTCCTTCTTCTGAATATATCTTCTGGAAAGAGTTGTATTGTGTTCGGCTCTGCAAGGTTAGTACAACCCTTAGCCTCGAAGGCAAGGCTCTTAAAAGAAAATGAATAGTGTGTCTTTACTGACAACTTTTCAGTGAAGCGTCGCGTCCATCCCACTAACATATCGAACCGTTTTATTTGGTCCAAGTTTCGCGTTTCGAGGCATATCCTCATTGACACATCTTATCAGAATAGAGATCGTGCCCGTTTATCCTGGGATCCTTATCAATGTGACATGAGCATCCACATAGTGCATTATGCATGACCGCTTTGGGAACCGGCGAGGTTTATGGCTAAAGTGGGGGGGACGTTCTGTATTCACAGCGTTATGAAAGGATAACAATCCCTTTCATCAGCCCCACGCATTCCTCAAGCTCGAGCTCTCCTACTTCCCTAGCCCCAGCATCCTCGTCTCTTGCACCCACTTCTTTCTGTTCCTCCACCACTACTCCCCTCCCCGGCAATGGTTGGATCTGGTGCCAGAGGCAAGTGGGAGGCCTCCACGGTCACTGAGAAAACCATGGAGGATCTTCGGAGCGCGGGCTATCTCGCAGCCGATATTGCGCACCGAGTCCCCACCAAGGGCTAGGTGATCCCCGTCCCAGAGGGCGGGCGAGAGAGTAGTGTTCCCTTCACACTTTATTAGGGGGCTAGGGTTTCTGCTCCACCCCTTTGTTAGGGGTTCGCTATTCTTCTACGGACTAGATTTCCATGATCTAGCCCCGAACTCAATCCTTCACATCTCCGCCTTCATAGTGGTGTGTGAAGCTTTCCTCCGCATCCCTCCACACTTTGGCCTATGGCTTAAAACCTTCAACGTGAAGCCTAAGGTGGTGGACGGGCAGCATGCGGAGTGCGGAGGCACTATTATTAGTAAGGTTCCGAATGCGACTTGGCCAAAAGGGTCGTTTTTAGAGACAAACAAGATCTGGCAGTAGGAGTGGTTTTATATCATCGAACCCCACGACGCCAAATGGGCGGCGGAACCTGCTTTCAGATGCGGACCCCCACATAGGTTGACCTCCTGGACCAAAAAGGGCCTGGACTGGGGTTCTCAAGTTGAGGTGACGACACTCCAGGGCTGTGTGTCCGGTGTGATTTCCAAGGGCCACCAGCTCTCATCCGTGATCCAGGTAATGGTGGCCCGGTTTGTCCTTCCTTGCCAAAGCCTGGACTCCTCCCTATGGGAGTTCGATCCGGCAGGAGATAAGCCTCTAAAGCATCTCTTTGGCTTTACACACAAAGAGATCTGGAAGAATCTCTTCCAGAGCCAGAAGGAGTGGGCGGAAGAAACTGAGGACGCGGGCTATAGTACTGCGGTCTCCGCCCCAGAGGCAATAGAAAATTTGGCAGAACATATATCCCCTTTCTTATTTAATGATAACAGGAATTGGAGTGTTTGCGTGATATACAGGGCTGGATGAAGAAGGTGAGCCGGATCAAGTGTCCGGCGCCTTTGCTCGAAGACCTTGAATCGCCTCGACTGGCGGTGATGCTGGTCCCGGCGCCTTACAAGGCGCCGGTCAAGAAGCCCAAGAAGAAGGGCAACGGGGCCGGAGACAGCCCCCGCCCTACGGACGAGAAGTCCGAGAAGATCAACATCATCCCCTCCTAAGAGGAGGAGGATGACGAGAAAAAAGAAGAATAAGAAGAAGATCCCCCCATGCAAGGCAGGGGGGCGAAGAGGGGGGCTGCCAGTGACGCGGGCACGGCCGCACCTGGAGGAGGTTAAACCTCTCTATTCGTTTAGACTCATCGTCCGAACAGAGCTTTGTGGTGAAGCCCAGGGAGAAGCCCCTGCCCAAAACGTAAGTTTGTCCGGATTAATTGTTGCACCTTTGTTTGCTCAGCATTTTTGATGCATACTTAGTATTTCTCACCTGCTGACCTACAACCCTCCTAGAGGACACCCCGACAACTCCTTATCGGAGGCGAATTTTGCGCCTGGAGAGACGGAGAGTGACCCGCCGGTCCGAGCTCCATCGCCCATGATTGGCGTGGACACCGAAGTGTCCTCTGCTCAAGGAGATGAGGTTGGGGCAGGTGACGGGGCGACCAAGGGTAATACCTCGGCGCCGCTGACCATGGGAAAACAACCCCCATGGAGATCGAAGACGGGGGGCCCAAACAATCCGGGGCCCTCCCGCACATTGACCCGGAGCCTAGTGCGGCTCCGGGGTCCGAAGACCAGACCCCCTAGGCTGGGGTGGATACGACGGTGCCCGGAGTCAATCCGAAGAAGCCGGACCCTATGGAGGGAGCACTGCAAAGTGCTTTTGCCGTGGAGGAGCACCGCACCGTGATGTGTGCAGTGAAGAAGAAGATTCGATCCGTCGAGGGCGAACTGAATGAAGCCTTCAACAACATGTTAATGGGCTTTGAGGTGCGCACTATAATGTTCTTTATGGAACATTGTTTTTTTTTAAATACACATATATAGCTAGGAACCCCTGATGCTTTGTGTGATTCTAAACACAATCGGACGAAGTATCCATAGTATAACATGCTTGTAGAGCTGAACTATTATGCTTTATGTTATTTGAACACGCTTCACTAGTTACGGCAACTGCATGAGGAGAGGTTGCCAAACTAAACCGGAAGCTTTAGCTGGCCAACGCGGACCTCGACCGCGTCAACCAGCGCTTAGATGAAACGCAAGGTATGCAGATTAAAATGTCAGCAAGACTAATAATATTAATTGAGTATGGGTATAAACTCTTTTATGTTATTCTGTACTAAAAAGTTGGCACCACTGAGCTCGAGGCCCTCAAGGGTGAGCTCGCGAAGGCCAAGAAGGAGGCTGAGGCGAGCAAGGCAATTGCTGACAAAGCGGTTGCCTAACTAGAGGCCGAAAAGGCCGCGTGCATGAAGCACCAGGCTCGGGTGTCCAAAGTCGAGGTGGATCTCAATGATGCTATTCGCAACTACAAAGCATTGGAGCTGAAGGCTTCGGAATAAGCGTCCGAGCTGAATGCGGCAGTTAAGACAACCCAGGACGCACGAAGCGAATCGCGTAGTGCCTGTGAAGAAATCAAGCAGGCACGACAGATAGCATCTGGTAAGTCCTTTATCTTATAGAGCATCTTCGGAGGGCAGAACTATCTTGGGCTGACATGGTTATGGAGTTCTCCATGCGTGTTTGCTGATCATCCAAGGAACAGTGCGGACGCCACCCAATACTTCCGAGCCCAGGAGGGGAACGACCCGAAGAAGTTGTTTTGGTCGGAGTTCTATGTGCCAACACATCCGGTGCCCCTCAACGACCAGAAGAAGCAGCTGGTCGAGCTACACAACATGGCGGGTCCGGCCATGAAGGACTCAATAGTCCAGCTATGGCCAGCTGATCCACTCCCAAGAAGTTACTTCGGATTGGTGAAGTGGCTCGTTGAGGCAAGTTCGCGGGTCTAAGCATTGACGCGTTCGGCGTGCATAGCAGGTGCTTGGACGGCCTTCGCTCGTGTGAAAGTGCACTAGGCGAAGATGAGGGCGGAGCATATAACTACTGCTGGTCCGCCCGAAGGCAAGGAGCACCGCAAGCCGTAGAAGTACTTTGAGGACGTCATAGAAGGCGCCTGCCTTGTAGAAGGCCAGTGCTCAAAGGATGTTATCTTTTTGTAATTGTATCCGGCTATAAAGACTTAAGCTTATGAACCGATGTGTATAACTTTTGCGCTATTATAATGTGAGCGACTTTTATCTCCTGTGTGGTTGTTTATATAATTCTGAAAGTTTCCAGTCATCGGCTTCAGTCCCCATGTACATAGTACTGGGGTGTTCGGTCATATGCAAATACACTCTTTATCCAACGTCTTGGTCCATGTAGGAGGTGTATGCGGAGCGAACCAGGCAATCATTGTATGCGGCGTTATTGCTTTCACTTAGCCATAGGAATTTAACAAGTGAGGCTAGGTACTAGCCCCTGGTGCGGATATGATATTCCCCAACTAAGTATCCAATTACACCTGGCTGGACGAAAAACTAACCCTTCGTATAACATGGGGTAGATCTCTATCGATCGTAGTATAAAAGTAAGTCACCGGATTGCGGACCAGGTTCTCGCCTATCATGATGGTCAGTTTTCAGCTTTCTCTACTGAGGTACTTGACCGGACATGCCAGAAGAACAATCGCAGTAGTTCTCCCTTTACACCCTAGACGAACAATCGGGAACGTAGGGGTAAGCACAGGAGCCGGGCAACACAACTATTGACCCAAGGCATGATTTGGAACTGATGCATATAAGGCAAATATCCAGGACGCCGAACACTCCCTGTAGGTGTTTGGTCATTTCGACATGTACCAGGATGAATAGAACCCCTGGTAATAGACCCTGTTGACAAGGAACATGTGGCAATCTTATGTGGGGAGAGAACATTTATGGTGACTGAATAAAACTCCAAACATAATGCGAATCAAGCTGCTCTATTAATATCCCTTTATAGTAGGGCGAGCTGTGAGCTTACAGATAATGCCGATAACTTTCTTGGACATTTTACATGCCAGAAAGGTATATAACAAGAAAGAGAAAAAAGGTTTACACAAGGTCTTAATATAAAAAGAAACCTTAGCATGGGCCCTTGCTGCACGTCTACGCCGTTTAGTCCTCTGTAATCTATCCTTGAAGGGGGGGGGAGTATGATGGCCATCTGTAAAAAGAAAAAGAAACCTATTAAAGAAAAAGAAATCTAGTGTGGCAATAAACAAGGCTGGTTCGTTTAGTGAACCTTAAAAGATAATTTTTAGAGACCGAGTAGGGTCGAGCCGAACTGTGGACTACATGCAGTGTGCCCACAGTGTTGCCCAAGGGTTTTGTAAGGCATAATTATGCACTCGAGGTACATGTGCTATCACCTTAAGGGGCAGTCGATGGGGGCTTAACTGCTAATCTAGCTCAGGTTCATCTGAGCTGCCGCACTGAGGCATGTGTCGGACACGTTCAACGACCGATAAGTTGTCCGGCTGGAATAGGCCGTGTTGGACTTCGGCTGCTAAGGCCGCAGTGTCCTCCTCTGTGCGGAGAGAGTGCTCCATATTTCCATTGACCGGGATGACGCCACGTGGTCCAGGCATTTTAAGCTTTAGATAAGCATAGTGTGGGACTGCATTAAAGCGGGTGAAGGTCGTTCTTCCGAGTAGTGCATGATAGCCACTTCGGAACGGAGCTTTGTCGAAGATTAGCTCTGTCACATCCCTAGCTAGCTCTTGCATTAGGATCTGACTAGAGTGTGCATCATGTTTACTTTCAAAGAAACTTGAAATGGGATTAACAGAAACCCCAGCACCCCTCCCCTAACAACTAGGGTTTACTAAAATATTTTCCAATGTACCCAAAATGCCCTTCAAAATGTTCATCATTTCTGCCTTGGTCTTAAACCTCTGCCAAAAATGGTGCACAATTTTCTAGGACAATCTAGGGTTTTGGATTAAATCATATGGTATTTGAATTTGGGCATTTAAATGCTATAAAATATTTTAAATGCTCAAATAATCATGAACTATAATGTTTCCTACTGTTCATATTATATACAGCAGGTATGACAAGTGTCATGAGTTATAAAAATGTTTAGGCATTTTTATTAATTAAACAAAGCTGCAAAATAAATGAAACGGAAAAGAAAATAGAAAAAAGGGAGAGAAAACACTTACCTGGCGCCCACCCGGCCCACCTGCCGGCCCAGCCCAGCTGCCGCTCGAGCGAGCTGCTAGGCTCGGCCAGGCAGGCAGACAGGTGCTCGACGGCGACCGCACGGCGCGCCACGCAGCTGCCCGCCGCCCTGCTTCGCCCCCTCGCCGTTCTGGAGGCATGGATCGAACGTCCACGTCCCCCTCGACCCCCCAGACACCTCCGCCTCCCCCAGCTCCTCTCCTCCGCTCTCCCTGCGCCATGGTTGACGCCGCCGTGATCGCACCGTCGTAGAAACCGCGTCCACCGTCGTCCCCGAGCTCCGCCGTGTTGTCCCTCGTCTCCGCCGTCCTCGACTGCTTCGACAGGCCGAGCCCCAAGCGCTCGCCCGCCCTGGAGACGCCCCCGACCTCTTCTTCCCCAACTCCGGCCGCGGAGATCCCCCTCGCCGTGCTGTTCAGCTCCGACCACCCCCAAGCTCGCTTCGGTGCTTGCTGCAACCGCTGTGAGCCTAGCTACCTCCTCCCCCTCTCCGTTGGCTCCCTCTTGCCCTGTAACACACTGCACGTAGCTCGCCCGCACGCACCGCCGCCGTGCTCGTCGCCGGTGATGCTCCGGTGACCATTTGGTCACCGGCACCCGTCCAACGCACTCACCACAGCACGTAGATGCGAACGGTGCTACGCACGCATCGCCTAGACACCTGCAGCTGCATCTCCACACACGCCCGACGCCGGTCGCCGCCGTCGAGCTCGTTGCCGTCGTCTCCGGCCACCCCAGGTCCGGCGACCACCACCATCCGATGCGGAAGAGCAAGAGCTCTCCAACGCACCCAGCCGTAGCTCGAGCCGTGCACCGTAGACGTTTTCCGAAGCACGCCGCCGCGTTTGGCCTCGCCGGCGGCTAAACGCCGGCGAGTTGGACCTGTTATGACCAAAGGTTTGACCCCCTGGGTCAATGACATGTGGGCCCTGCCCGCAAGTCAAACTTAGTTTAGGTGTTAATTTAATATTAATTAGTTAATTAGTTTAGTCACTGACATGTGGGCCCTGGCCCCACTGACAGTTAATTAGTTTTAGTTTAACTCTAATTAACTCAGTTAATTAGCTATGACACTGACATGAGGGACCCACTGGTCAGGTTTGACCTGGACTGGTCCTGTTGACTGGCTGACGTCAGCATGATGTCATGCTGACGCAGTAAAGGTTTTTCTGGGATTTTTAGATTTAAAATAATTCAGGAAATTCCAGAAAATACGCAAAACTTCTAAAAATCATATAAAATCAACCATAGCTCAGATGGAAAAGATTTATATATGAAAAATGATCAGAAAAATCCAATCTATCTAATGGCACTGGTTTCATGCATGTTTGAACAAGTTAACTTGCTGTATATATCAAAAACATGATAATGCCCTTATTTAAATAATAGTTTGAACTTCAATTTGAATCCTTGATTCAAACAGGTTCAAACCCTTCTGGTTTTAGTTGCATTAGCCAACACACATGCATCTTCCCATGTCATAAACATGCATCATATTGTTGCATTTGTTTGTTAATGATTGTATCGTTGATATTTCCTGTGTTAGGTCCTGCTCCCGAGGATAGTGTTGCGTATCCAGTTGAAGAGCAGTACCCGACAACTACCTTGTCAGGCAAGCAATCATTGATCATTCCGATACAAACCCAATATTCTCGCTCCTGCTCTCTTTTACTGCATTAAGGCAACAGCGCGTGAACTGCTACTTGTTGCGGTAGTTGAACCCTATTCCCTTGCATGACCTGTCATTGCCACAGTAAATAGTTGAAACCCACTAGCATGTGTAGGAGTTGATTGAGCCATGTGATGTGTGATCCACCATGCTATTGTTTATGTTGCCTGCTATGCTTAGAGTTGTGTCTGGTCTGATTCATCTGGGTGATGGATCAGAGTGAAACAATCTTTCGATAAAGAGAAGGAAGTGTGGAATACGCTTGGTAAAGGTATCGATGAAAGGCCATGTAGGAGTACGTGGTGGGTTGTTTCATTGGAACCGTACATAGGACCCGAGATCTGTATGTGTGGTTCAAATTGCAGTTACTACCATGCATTGGGCCCGAAACCAATGGACCCTCTCGGCTTATTAATTACCCTTGATCTCTGTCCAGGAGTTGCAACTAGTTTCTGGTGTTTATAGCTTACTGGAGGTCGTGCACAACGCTGACCCTCGGGGTGGGTTGTGATGCGACAGGTACGTGGCACGGTGTACCGGTTGCCCGTTTGGTGACTCGGGAACCCTGTACACATCGTTTGGGGCCGTGAGCGACACCCCGGCCGGATCTCCCCACAGATGGAACCCAAATAGGCGATAAACCTGGACGAGAGACTTGAGTAGTTAGTCAGGTCGTGGCCGACACCCTCGCTGGGCTTCCGCTTGAAGGTTGCCGAGTACACGCCGAGTAAACGGCGATAAGTGGTGGAAGCGTGTGTGAAGAGGTACACCCCTGCAGGGTTATCAAACTATTCGAATAGCCGTTGTTCGCGGTACGAACTACTTGGTTACTCTTACAGTTCATAGACAAGTTGATGGATACTACTAAAAGCCTCAAGATAAGCGTGAGTGCCGTGGATGGCCCTTCCGTAGGATGACGGAAGAGGATCCTCGGTAGTGTATTGATGTGGTGAGTAGTGGACTCGTGTTAGTAACAATAACTTGCAATCCGTTGATAGTTGTAGTATAGGTTAGCCAAGGTCAAAGCTGGCATTCTGCTATAAACTCCACTATCCCCCTTTGATAATGTTGCATGTATGATAGGTTCTGTGGTAAGACTTGCTGAGTACCTTTGTACTCATGTTTGCTTAATAACTGTTGCAGAGGAGAACCCTGCCCCTGCTGATGGGTTCTACATAGACGTTGACGTCGACGAGTAGCTTGTCACCCAGACGGTGATCTGGAGCTTGTGAAGGGCCTTGTAGATAGTCAGGCTACACCAAGCCTGTTTTATTTTTCTAAGTTGTCTGTACTCAGACATGTAGCTTCCGCTTGTGCTTGTATGACTGTATGACTTGAGTGTTGGGTCATGTGACCCCTACCTGTATGAATATGTTATGTATGGCTCCTGGAGCCTTTTAAATAAAGTACTTTGAGTCATAGAGTTCTGTTGTGATGCAATGTTGTATTTGCACATATTGAGCATATTGCGTGTATGATTGAAATGCTTGGTATGTGTGGGATCCGACACCTAGTTGTTTTCCTTTGGTAGCCTATCTTACAGGGAAATGCCTCCTAGTGATTCCAATGAGCCTTGGTAGCTTGCTACTGCTCGGAACACGTAGGCTGGCCGGCATGTGTCCTTCTTCGTTCCTGTGTCTGTCCCTTAGGGGAAATGTCGCGCGTTGTTCCTTTAAGTCCATGTAGCTTGCTACGACTTGGGTTCATACGTTGATGACCGACACGTTCGTTGCTGGGTCATGGATGCCTGTCTCTGTAATGTAGTGCCACTTTTGGTTTATAACTAGCCATGTCGGCCCAGGTTCTCTGTCATACGGATGCTAGCGACACTGTCATATACGTGTGCCAAAATGCGCAAACGGTCCCGGGCCAGGTAAGGTGGCACCCGTGGGGTTACCATGCGTGAGGCCGCAAAGTGATATGACGTGTTACAGCTAGATCAGTGTGGCTTAGGATCGGGGTCCTGACAGCGTTGGCATCAGAGCTAGACTGCCTGTAGGTTTCTCAAGCCAAACTGGTCGATGTTGAATCTTGAAAAATTCTTAGTTATATGTAGGGGAATTGATTGTGGAAGGGAACGTAAGGCTCTTTTTACTCCTTTACCTTATGCCCTTCTGATCTGAGTTAGTCTATTCTTTCTACGGGGATTTAGGATTAGGCCTCTTATCCTTACTAGGTTCACGTGTTACTAATCCGTAGACTCTTAGGATTGTTGGTTTCAAGCCTCAGTTCAGTTTCTATCCTTTTGAGTATGATGATTATTGAACCGGAACCTTGATATGGAATTGTTGAGTGGCTATGCTATCATTTGTATGATGTCTCAAATCTTTGTTTGAGCATTTACAGTTGTTATGCTGCCCGATTTCTTCCAGAAACACTAATGCCTTTGCATTATTTCGTGTTTCAGATGTCTGGCCGCATCCCTCACCAAGTGGTTTGTTTGACTCGGTGCATTAATGTGCCCGGTCACACGGCCATGCTAGTCCGTGTGATGACTGAGACCGGTTATCGCTGGTATCCTGAATACACTGTGGAGGAACAGTATCGGGATTACAATCAAAGTCAGTATTTCTGCATAGTCCGGATATACCCCTCATATCCCGGAGCAAATGATCCCATCCATTGGTCTTATGGACTCGGGATTACCATCGAGATGGCAGTACAGGATGCCGCTTATTCGATGATGACCATTCTCCGTGCTAGGCATGCCCTGTTGCTGAACACTGAGTTCTGTTACATGCCAGCTTCACTCCCCGGAGAGGAAGGTTACTACACTGGTCTGTATACTGATGCTGCTCATGAAGAGCCACTGCTTCAGACTACTGTTCAGATGTTGGAGGATAGGGACCGTGAGGTCCGTGCCCTCCGAATGGAGTTGTATAACACTCGAGCCGCTCACTGGACTACTTTGACACGGCTTGCACCTGCTGTGCACGCCGGATATCTGGACATGCGGGATTTGTATCCTGTACGGACTCGTCTGCCTGATCGCATGGATTGGCGTGACGTTGGGGGTATTACACCTCCACGTGGGCGTCGGTTACCACCAGCATCGGGACCGAGACCACACCCATGCCCCTATGGTCCACAGCCTTCGAGTGCTCGCGAGTTCCAAGATCCGTCTGTACCACTTCCAGGCTACGGTGGTAATCTTTACGAGGATTACTACGCGAATGTCTGAGCTAGTCCGTAGTAGCAGTAGTATTGTAGTAGTTGTATTTCCACAGTCCTGCGCGTCTTGTGGAATATGACTTAGTGTGTACTGAGTTCCGGAGGTGTAGTTAAATAATGTATAGGAGCTTGGAATGCCTCTGATGGGATGTATCGTCTTTCATTGCAGTTGTACTTTAGCCTTGGCTTGTACTAAACTTTGTATGGTGTGTATGACCACTGGTGTATATATAGCAGTTCCTATATTACCATGTCGTATGGATGAACATCTCTGCATTCTGTGTCATCCATTACATTCTGCACTTCTATGTCAAATTTTTGCCATCCTTGTCTAAACCGTTGTTTTGTTTTCCTAGGATGGTCAACACTCGCAACACTCCTGCTGCTCAGGAGCAGGGTGAGGCTAGTGGGGCTAGAGATGGAAATCTGCCCCAGCCACCCTCTTTGGCGGAAGTTATGCTTGAAGCAGAACGGAACAAGAGAGAGACCAACCGTCTGCTGGAACGCATAGAGCAGAACACCGGGTTCCGTCAGAGGAATGACGTGGTGTCAATCCACGATTTTATCAAGATGTGTCCACCGAAGTTCCATCACTCCACTGAACCTCTGGATGCTGATGACTGGCTACGTAGTATCACCCACAAGCTACACTCTGCCCGTGTGGCCGAAGCTGACAAGGTTATCTACGCCGCCTACCATCTTGAGGGCCCTGCCAGTCTTTGGTGGGAAAACTTTGAAGCTATGCGTCCTGCTGGCCAAGTCACTACCTGGGTTGAGTTCAGTGAGGCATTCCGTGAACACCATATTCCGGAAGGTCTCATGGATCGCAAGCGGGAAGAATTCTGCAATTTCACCCAGGGCCGTTTGACTGTGGATGGCTACAGTCGTGAGTTTGGTAATCTGGCATGCTATGCACCTGAGGAAGTATCCACCGATGCCAAGAAACAGGCGAGGTTCTGCAAGGGACTCAGCCCTGAACTTCGTCGAGATCTACGTCTGCACGAGTGCACCTCCTTCCAGAAGTTGGTTAACAAGGCTATCAGTGCTGAGACAGGCCAGACCGACTTCGAGGCCACCCGCAAGCATACTCGAGACCTTGGTTCCTCATCCGGCTCTGGCTCTCACAAGCGCCGTGTATGGGTTCCTAACACTGCTCTGCCACCCAAGTATACACCGAGGCCATCCTATGAGGCGCCTCGTCCAACTCAACAGTTTGCACCTGCCAAGACCTATGGAGGTCCACCCTCCAACTTTGCTCCACGCCCCACCACTGTGACATGTTTCAAGTGTGGAGAACCGGGACACTACATGCGTGATTGTCCCCAGAATCAGCCAGGAAAACCCGTTGGCCGTGGCAAGCCAACCGGCAAGGTGAACTATGTCAAGCCAATCCCCACTGCACGTGGTCATGTCAACTATGTTTCTGCCGAAGAAGCTTATGAGGATCCTAACGTCGTCCTTGGTACGCTTCTCGTAAACTGCCATCCGGCATCTGTTCTTTTCGATACTGGAGCATCCAATTCGTTCATATCTGAGAGCTATGCTCGATTGCACAACATGACTTTTTGTGACATGCCTACTTCCATGGTTATTCAAACTCCTGGTTCAAAGTGGCAAACCTCTAGGGTAAGCCATGGAAATGAAATCCTTGTCGATAGATTTGTTTTCCTTGCATCTTTAATCGCTCTCAAGTCCTCGGACATAAATATCATTTTGGGTATGGATTGGATGACAACCCATTACGCCAAAATTGATTGCTTTACTAGGACCGTTCAACTTAGACATCCATCCGGCAAGATAGTCAATGTCTTGAATCGAATGGCTGAACGTCAGCTCTACTCTCTTAATGCCAGCCCTCTACCAGAACTCGAAGATATCCGGGTAGTCCGTGACTTTCCGGATGTTTTTCCAGAAGAACTGCCAGGAGTTCCACCTGACAGAGATGTCGAGTTCGTGATAGATCTTATTCCTGGAACTGTCCCAATCTCTAGGAGACCTTATAAGATGGCACCACTAGAATTAGCTGAGCTAAAGAAACAACTCGATGAGTCCTTGCAAAAGGGTTTCATCCGTCCTAGTTCTTCCCCTTGGGCTTGCCCCGTCCTCTTCGTCAAGAAGAAGGATGGAACGGAGCGGATGGTTGTAGATTACCGACCTGTCAATCTGGTCACCATAAAGAATAAGTATCCGCTTCCCAGGATCAACGACCTGTATGATCAGCTCGCTGGATCCTCAGTCTTCTCTAAGATGGATTTGAGGTTGGGCTACCATCAAATCAAAATCAAGAACGGGGACATTCCTAAAACGGCTTTCGTTACTCGTTATGGCCAATATGAGTACACCGTCATGTCCTTCGGATTAACCAATGCCCTAGCTACCTTTTCTCGGTTAATGAATTCTATATTCATGGAGTATTTGGATAAATTCATCGTGGTATACCTCGATGATATACTCATTTTCTCCAAGAACAAGGAAGATCATGCCGAGCATTTAAGACTGGTATTGACGAAACTTCGAGAGCACCGCCTTTATGCCAAATTCTCTAAATGTGAATTTTGGTTGCCAGAAGTAACCTATCTAGGTCATGTGATCTCTGGCAAGGGTACTGCTGTCAATCCCGAGCGAGTTCAAGCCGTCCTTGATTGGACTCCCCCTGAATCAGTCAAGCAAGTTAGGAGTTTTCTTGGCTTAGCGAGCTATTGCCGACGTTTCGTCGAGAATTTCTCCAAGGTTGCTAAACCTCTAACCGAACTCCTCAAGAAAGATAAAAAGTTTGAGTGGACCCCACAGTGCGAGTCCAGTTTTCAGGAACTGAAAAGACGCCTGACATCTGCACCTGTACTGGTACCACCAGACTTTTCCAAGGATTTTATAATCTATTGCGACGCCTCGCGACAAGGACTAGGTTGCATTCTCATGCAAGATCGTCAAGTGATTGCATACGCATCCCGACAGTTGCGTCCACATGAGGATAACTATCCTACTCATGATCTAGAGCTTGCAGCTGTAGTCCATGCACTCAAAACATGGCGACATTACCTTCTTGGTAATCGCTGTGAAATCTTCACTAATCACCAAAGTTTGAAGTATATCTTCACCCAACCGGATTTGAATCTCAGGCAAAGACGTTGGGTTGAGTTGCTCACCGACTACGACTTAGGAATCACTTACACTCCTGGAAAGGCCAATGTCATGGCTGATGCACTAAGTTGTAAGTCATATTGTAACAATTTAATGTTACAACAAAGTCAACCACTTCTCCACGAGGAATTTCGTAAGCTTAACCTTCACATTGTTCCTCGAGGATTCCTTTCCACCTTGGTGGCAAAACCTACCCTTTTGGATCAGGTCATCAAAGCACAGAAGGTTGATCCCGGAATTTCCCGTATTAAGAGGAACATCAAGAAAGGAGTTGCAGGATGTTTCTCAATTGATGATAAAGGAGTCGTATTCTTTAGCAACCGTTTAGTGGTTCCTAAAGTGCAAAACCTAAGACGTTTGATCCTCAAGAAGGCTCATGAATCCCCTCTCATGATTCATCCCGGTAGCACCAAAATGTATCAAGACCTACGTCAAAGATTCTGGTGGACTAGGATGAAGAGAGAAATCGCTCAATTCATTGCTAACTGCGACGTTTGTCGTCGAGTCAAAGCAGAGCATCAACGGCCTGCTGGCACCCTTCAACCTTTAGCTATTCCTGAATGGAAATGGGATAAAGTCGGTATGGATTTCATTACCGGGTTTCCCAGGTCCAGGAAAGGGAATAATGCTATCTTCGTCGTTATCGACCGCCTCTCTAAAGTAGCTCATTTCTTGCCTGTTCGAGAGAGCATTACCGCTAGCCAGCTAGCAGACTTATATATCTCACGAATAGTATCACTTCATGGTGTGCCTTTGGAGATTAACTCAGACCGTGGAAGTCTTTTTACTTCACGATTTTGGGAAAGTTTCCAGAATGCTATGGGAACTCATCTCTCTTTCAGTACTGCCTTCCATCCGCAATCAAGTGGTCAAGTGGAACGAGTCAATCAAATTCTGGAAGACATGCTTCGAGCCTCTGTCATCTCTTTCGGTATGGAATGGGAAAAGTGTCTTCCATTTGCCGAATTCGCTTATAACAATAGTTATCAAGCCAGCTTGGGTAAAGCTCCCTTCGAAGTTCTATATGGACGAAGGTGTCGAACACCTCTTAACTGGTCAGAGACCGGGGAAAGACAATTCTTTGGCCCGGATATGATCCAGGAAGCAGAGGAACAAGTTCGCATTGTTCGTGAGAGATTGAAAACAGCCCAGTCTCGCCAAAAGAGCCAATATGATAGTCATCATAAGGTTGTGACTTTTGAAGTCGGCGATAAGGCTTACCTTCGGGTTACTCCTCTTAAGGGAACCCATCGCTTCGGTATCAAAGGCAAATTGGCCCCTCGTTATATCGGTCCTTTTCGCATTCTTGCCAAACGAGGAGAAGTTGCCTACCAATTGGAACTACCTCCGCACCTCTCCAGAGTTCATGATGTTTTCCACGTTTCTCAACTCAGGCGTTGCTTCTCGGATCCTATCCGCGGAGTGGACCACGAAACGCTTGATCTCCAAGACAATCTCACATATCGAGAATACCCCGTTCGTATTCTTGATCAAACCGAGCGCACCACTCGACGCCACAATATCAAGTTTCTCAAGGTTCAATGGTCACATCATTCCGAGAGTGAAGCTACTTGGGAAAGGGAGGATCGTCTTCGACTTGAGTACCCCACCCTCTTTCCGGAGGAACCCGAATCTCAGGACGCGATTCTTTTAAGTGGGGGTGAGTTGTCACATCCCTAGCTAGCTCTTGCATTAGGATCTGACTAGAGTGTGCATCATGTTTACTTTCAAAGAAACTTGAAATGGGATTAACAGAAACCCCAGCACCCCTCCCCTAACAACTAGGGTTTACTAAAATATTTTCCAATGTACCCAAAATGCCCTTCAAAATGTTCATCATTTCTGCCTTGGTCTTAAACCTCTGCCAAAAATGGTGCACAATTTTCTAGGACAATCTAGGGTTTTGGATTAAATCATATGGTATTTGAATTTGGGCATTTAAATGCTATAAAATATTTTAAATGCTCAAATAATCATGAACTATAATGTTTCCTACTGTTCATATTATATACAGCAGGTATGACAAGTGTCATGAGTTATAAAAATGTTTAGGCATTTTTATTAATTAAACAAAGCTGCAAAAGAAATGAAACAGAAAAGAAAATAGAAAAAAAGGGAGAGAAAACACTTACCTGGCGCCCACCCGGCCCACCTGCCGGCCCAGCCCAGCTGCCGCTCCAGCGAGCTGCTTGGCTCGGCCAGGCAGGCAGGCAGGTGCTCGACGGCGACCGCACGGCGCGCCACGCAGCTGCCCGCCGCCCTGCTTCACCCCCTCGCCGTTCTGGAGGCATGGATCGAACGTCCACGTCCCCCTCGACCCCCCAGACACCTCCGCCTCCCCCCAGCTCCTCTCCTCCGCTCTCCCCGCGCCATGGCCGACGCCGCCGTGATCGCACCGTCGTAGAAACCGCGTCCACCGTCGTCCCCGAGCTCCGCCGTGTTGTCCCTCGTCTCCGCCGTCCTCGACTGCTTTGACAGGCCGAGCCCCGAGCGCTCGCCCGCCCTAGAGACGCCCCCGACCTCTTCTTCCCCAACTCCGGCCGCGGAGATCCCCCTCGCCGTGCTGCTCAGCTCCGACCACCCTCGAGCTCGCTTCGGTGCTTGCTGCAACCGCTGTGAGCCTAGCTACCTCCTCCCCCTCTCCGTTGGCTCCCTCTTGCCCTGTAACACACTGCACGTAGCTCGCCCGCACACACCGCCGCCGTGCTCGTCGCCGGTGATGCTCCGGTGACCATTTGGTCACCGGCACCCGTCCAACGCACTCACCACAGCACGTAGATGCGAACGGTGCTACGCACGCATCGCCTAGACACCTGCAGCCGCATCTCCACACACGCCCGACGCCGGTCGCCGCCGTCGAGCTGGTTGCCGTCATCTCCGGCCACCCCAGGTTCGGCGACCACCACCATCCGATGCGGAAGAGCAAGAGCTCTCCAACGCACCCAGCCGCAGCTCGAGCCGTGCACCGTAGACGTTTTCCGAAGCACGCCGCCGCGTTTGGCCTCGCCGGCGGCTAAACGCCGGCGAGTTGGACCTGTTATGACCACGGGTTTGACCCCCTGGGTCAATGACATGTGGGCCCTGCCCGCAAGTCAAACTTAGTTTAGGTGTTAATTTAATATTAATTAGTTAATTAGTTTAGTCACTGACATGTGGGCCCTGGCCCCACTGACAGTTAATTAGTTTTAGTTTAACTCTAATTAACTCAGTTAATTAGCTGTGACACTGACATGAGGGACCCACTGGTCAGGTTTGACCTGGACTGGTCCTGTTGACTGGCTGACGTCAGCATGATGTCATGCTGACGCAGTAAAGGTTTTTCTGGGATTTTTAGATTTAAAATAATTCAGGAAATTCCAGAAAATACCCAAAACTTCTAAAAATCATATAAAATCAACCATAGCTCAGATGGAAAAGATTTATATATGAAAAATGATCAGAAAAATCCAATCTATCTAATGGCACTGGTTTCATGCATGTTTGACCAAGTTAACTTGCTGTATATATCAAAAACATGATAAGGCCCTTATTTAAATAATAGTTTGAACTTCAATTTGAATCCTTGATTCAAACAGGTTCAAACCCTTCTGGTTTTAGTTGCATTAGCCAACACACATGCATCTTGCCATGTCATAAACATGCATCATATTGTTGCATTTGTTTGTTAATGATTGTATCATCGATATTTCCTGTGTTAGGTCCTGCTCCCGAGGATACTGCTGCGTATCCAGTTGAAGAGCAGTACCCGACAACTACCTTGTCAGCCAAGCAATCATTGATCATTCCGATACAAACCCAATCTTCTCGCTCCTGCTCTCTTTTACTGCATTAAGGCAACAGTGCGTGAACTGCTACTTGCTGCGGTAGTTGAACCCTATTCCCTTTCATGACCTGTCATTGCCACAGTAAATAGTTGAAACCCACTAGCATGTGTAGGAGTTGATTGAGCCATGTGATGTGTGATCCACCATGCTATTGTTTATGTTGCCTGCTATGCTTAGAGTTGTGTATGGTCTGATTCATCTGGGTGATGGATCAGAGTGAAACAATCTTTCGATAAAGAGAAGGAAGTGTGGAATACGCTTGGTAAAGGTATCGATGAAAGGCCATGTAGGAGTACGTGGTGGGTTGTTTCATTGGAACCGTACATAGGACCCGAGATCTGTATGTGTGGTTCAAGTTGCAGTTACTACCATGCATTGGGCCCGAAACCAATGGACCCTCTCGGCTTATTAATTACCCTTGATCTCTGTCCAGGAGTTGCAACTAGTTTCTGGTGTTTATAGCTTACTGGAGGTCATGCACAACGCTGACCCTCGGGGTGGGTTGTGATGCGACAGGTACGTGGCACGGTGTACCGGTTGCCCGTTTGGTGACTCGGGAACCCTGTACACATCATTTGGGGCCGTGAGCGACACCCCGGCCGGATCACCCCACGGATGGAACCCAAATAGGCGATAAACCTGGACGAGACACTTGAGTAGTTAGTCAGGTCATGGCCGACACCCTCGCTGGGCTTCCGCTTGAAGGTTGCCGAGTACACGCCGAGTAAACGGCGATAAGTGGTGGAAGCGTGTGTGAAGAGGTACACCCCTACAGGGTTATCAAACTATTCGAATAGCCGTTGTTCGCGGTACGAACTACTTGGTTACTCTTACAGTTCATAGACAAGTTGATGGATACTACTAAAAGCCTCAAGATAAGCGTGAGTGTCGTGGATGGCCCTTCCGTAGGATGACGGAAGAGGATCCTCGGTAGTGTATTGATGTGGTGAGTAGTGGACTCGTGTTCATAACAATAACTTTCAATCCGTTGATAGTTGTAGTATAGGTTAGCCAAGGTCAAAGCTGGCATTCTGCTATAAACTCCACTATCCCCCTTTGATAATGTTGCATGTATGATAGGTTCTGTGGTAAGACTTGCTGAGTACCTTTGTACTCATGTTTGCTTAATAACTGTTGCAGAGGAGAACCCTGCCCCTGCTGATGGGTTCTACATAGACGTTGACGTCGACGAGTAGCTTGTCACCCAGACGGTGATCTGGAGCTTGTGAAGGGCCTTGTAGATAGTCAGGCTACACCAAGCCTGTTTTATTTTTCTAAGTTGTCTGTACTCAGACATGTATCTTCCGCTTTTGCTTGTATGACTGTATGACTTGAGTGTTGGGTCATGTGACCCCTACCTGTATGAATATGTTATGTATGGCTCCTGGAGCCTTTTAAATAAAGTACTTTGAGTCATAGAGTTCTGTTGTGATGCAATGTCGTATTTGCACATATTGAGCATATTGCGTGTATGATTGAAATGCTTGGTATGTGTGGGATCCGACACCTAGTTGTTTTCCTTTGGTAGCCTATCTTACAGGGAAATGCCTCCTAGTGATTCCAATGAGCCTTGGTAGCTTGCTACTGCTCGGAACACGTAGGCTGGCCGGCATGTGTCCTTCTTCGTTCCTGTGTCTGTCCCTTAGGGGAAATGTCACGCGTTGTTCCTTTAAGTCCATGTAGCTTGCTACGACTTGGGTTCATACGTTGATGACCGACACGTTCGTTGCTGGGTCATGGATGCCTGTCTCTGTAATGTAGTGCCACTTTTGGTTTATAGCTAGCCATGTCGGCCCGGGTTCTCTGTCATACGGATGCTAGCGACACTGTCATATACGTGTGCCAAAATGCGCAAACGGTCCCGGGCCAGGTAAGGTGGCACCCGTGGGGTTACCGTGCGTGAGGCCGCAAAGTGATATGACGTGTTACAGTTAGATCGGTGTGGCTTAGGATCGGGGTCCTGACAAGCTCTTTGCTTCGAAAGTTATCAGGAGAGCCGAATACGACCTCCAATTGTAAAGAGACCGTGTAGCGGGATTCTGCGCCTGGTATCACTCCTTTAAAGGTTGTGCTACTTTGCTTGATTCCTTATGGGTCGATCCCCATCTTGCAGACAGTGTCCTGATATATCAGATTAAGACTACTGCCATCGTCTATAAGGACTCGGGTGAGATGGTATCCATCGATTATTGGGTCGAGCACGAGGGCAGCCGAACCCCCATGACGGATACTAGTCGGATGATCCCTGCAATCGAAAGTGATCGGACAGGCCGACCATAGGTTGAATTTGGGGGCAACAGGATCAACGGCGTAGACATCTCGCAGTGCGCGCTTGCGCTCCCTCCTTGGGATATGAGTGGCATATATCATGTTCACTGTTTGGATCTCCGGTAGAAATTTCTTATGTCCCCCTGTATTCGACTGGCGAGGTTCCTCCTCGTCTTCACTCCGAGGTCCCTTCCACTTGTGTTAAGCATTGAGCTTGCCGGCCTGCTTGAAAACCCAACAATTACGGTTGGTATGGTTTGCAGGTTTTTCTGGGGTGCCATGGATTTGGCAGGGCCTATCAAATATTTTGTCCAAGCTGGATGGACCATCTTTGTTGCCTTTGAACGACTTCTTCCGTTGGCCGGATCTGGAGCCGTTGAATCTGGCGTTTACCGTTGTATCATCTGGGCTTCCAGCATTATTTTGACGTTTGTTTTTGTTACGTCGTGGCTTTCCATTGCCGTACCCGACTTCAGTTGTTGCAGGGTCACTGGTGCTACTACGAGCTAACTAGCTGTCCTCGCCCGCGCAAAAGCTAGTCATGAGTGTAGTTAGGGCTGCCATTGTCCTCGTCTTGTCCTGTCCAAGGTGTCTGACTAGCCATTCGTGCCGGACACTATGTTTGAAGGCTGCTAGGGCTTCGGCATTCGGACAGTCGATGATTTGGTTCTTCTTAGTGAGAAACCGGTTCCAAAGCTTAAAGACTGACTCCTCGGGTTGTTGGATGATGTGACTTAGGTCGTCAGCGTCCGGGGGCCGAACATAGGTCCCTTAAAAATTGGCCCGAAAAGCATCCTCAAGTTCTTCCCAACTCCCAATGGAGTTTCTCTGTGAGGCTGTTTAGCCAGTGCCGAGCTGGTCCTTTCAGCTTGAGGGGTAGTTATTTAATTGCGTGGAGATCATCTCCTCGACCCATGTGGATGTAAAGAATGAAGTCTTCTATCCAGATGGAAGGATCCATCGTTCCATCGTACGCCTCGATGTTCACTGGTTTAAACCCTTTTGGAAAGTCATGATCCAGTACCTCATCGGTGAAGCACAGAGGGTGTGCGGCGCCTCTGTATTTTGCTATATCATGGCGTATATCCGATGGTTGTGATGTTCGGTATTGACCCTGAACTGGTATATGACCTGCGTGATTGGCTTGATAGCCATCGCCCCATGCGGGAGCCTGGTCCCTAGGTCCGTAGATAGACCTAGTATTGCTAGCTTTTTTGTTCAGGTCCTCACGCATATCGTGTTTCCGGACTTGAGCTGCATCCTCCTTTCCTTTACGGGGTGGGGGTGCGGGCTTGTGTACGCCGTTGCTAGCAACTCTGTCCCGTCCGTGAGGTGGTCGGTTCGGCTTATTGGCGGTGTTATTCTTCGGCAGTATGGGCGCAGTGGCCTCGTTGTCGAATTCACGCAGCAGTTTACGCTTAGGATAGACTTTGGTTTGGCCGTTGTAGCCATGTTTTTGCTCAGCGTCTAGCACCTCGTTCCATCTATCATTGAGTGTGTCGTGTGCGGCTCGAAGCTATTTCTGCTGCTTTTTCAGGCTCCTTGCGGTGGCAATAAGCCTCCGATGGAAGCGCATTTGTTCTGAGGGTTCTTCTAGGATGATGTATTCGTCGTTGCCTTGGCTAACCTGCTCTTCGGAGACAGGTTCGTAGTTACTGTTTTCGGCATTGCTATCACCGGACAGCGGTTTCGGACTATGCTCGATGTCCTCTCGCTCCTTCTGCCCCATCACTGGGTCTGCGGGGTGTTCGGCTTGTTCCAGACTATCACCTTTGTTCGTGATAGTGTTGATATCTTTTCCTTGACGGGATTTAGTTCGGCGCTTCGGGCACCGGCGTTTGGGAGGTTCTTCGACAGGCTTGTCCTTAGTTGGATCATTTTCGCCGTCGCCCTCCTCCTTAGGTGAATCCACCATGTACACGTCGTATGAAGACGTGGCTGTCCACCGCCTGGTTACGGGTCGGCTTTGATCTGGATTTGCTTCGGCTTCGAGGTCCATCCCTTCAAAGTCTTTGGAAGCGTAGTCAAGTACATCGGTGAGATCTTCAACCGTGGCTACCAAGTGGGTGGTGGGTGGGGAGTAAAATTCTCCATCAGCCTCTAGTTCGAACCGGATATAATTTGGTTGTGTGTTCCCAGCTAGGGAGAGTGATTTTAATGATTTTAACATGTCGCCAAAGGGTGAGTTCTGGAATATATCTACATCATTGAATTCGGTGATAGACGCCTAATCGAGCTTGAAGGCTGCAGATGCACCTGATTCGGAACCTGAGGCCGGAGACGAGTCCATAGTTTCGATAACACAGATCCCGTTCGAGGCCTGGTCTTTGTGCGGCTCCAACGCCGTTGAGTCCGTGGCTTCCGCGGCGGGGTTGAGCTTCCTATCCTCGGGCAATGCAATCTGCTCCGGATCTAGGGCCAAAATTGTTACATGTGCTATTTCCTGATCCGATGACAGAGTTAGGTCGTGTTCATCGTGATTGCAGGGAGAGGTCGCCGCGGGCTCGAATCCGTCAAAGATCAAGTCTCCGTGGATATCAGCAACGTAGTTGAAGCTTCCAAACCTGAATTGATGGCTAGCGGCGTAGCTCTCAACATGCTCGAGGTGGCCTTCAGTGTTGGCGTGGAGCACGAAGCCGCCGAACATGAAGAGCTGTCCGGGAGGGAAGATTCCCTCGGTGTTGCCGTCGTGGTTGATGACGTGATCCATCTGTCCTCCGGTCGACGACATAGTGGAACTCTCAATGAAAGCACCAATGTCGGTGTCAAAACCGGTGGATCTCGGGTAGGGGGTCCCGAACTATGTGTCTGAGGATTGATGGTAACCGGAGGCTGGGGACACGATGTTTACCCAGGTTCGGGCCTCTCAATCGAGGTAATATCCTACTTCCTGCTATATTTCTTTTGACTATATACTGCAAGGCAAAAGCCTCACAACCCACTTTATTTAAAGCAACAAAAAGGAAAGCAAGTACAAAGTCTGAGTACAACTAGTGTTAGAAATACTTACATCACAAGTAATCTATACAAAGAATCGAAGGAAGGTTAGCTAGCCAATCCCTGTAGCTATCCCTGTATTTACATTTAATCCTGTGTGATAAAAGGGTCATATCATGGATGAAATTGTGTCTCCATTTCCTGAAAAGAGGCAGTTCATTTCTGAAGACTTTCCCATTTCTGATAATCCATATGTTCCATGCAGCAGTGAAAACCACTTCAGTAAAGAAGGGCTTGCCAAAATCAGACCTTGCTTTTGAGGCCATTTGGTAAGTGGTCATACCAGGCCTAGGATCCTAAGAAATTTGCAAATAATTCCAAACTCTTTGGCTGAAAATGCAGGAGAAGAAAAGGTGGTTCACATCTTCATGAATAAGATGAGGACAGAGAACACAGGTAAGATGATCAACATGCCAATGCCTCCATTGAAGCATATCTCTGGTATTCAGCCTGTCCCTAAGCAACAACCAGCCAAACATTTTAATCTTCATTGTGCAAGAGCTCTTCCATATCCATGGGAAAATAGGATCAACAACTATATGTTGGTGCACCTGAGTGTAGTAAGATTTAGGCCTAAAAGTTCCTTTATTAAAAGGCCAAATCCAACTATCAATTTCTTGGGAGGTATGCTGAGTGTCCAGAACAATCTGGAGTGACAGAAGCTCATCAAAAGCTTGTGTGGAAAGAGGCAGGTAAAAACTCTCCATGATATCCTGGTCCAGCACTTTAGCAACTGAAAGTTGCACATCGATCACATATGAAAATAATCTGGGAAAATTATGACTAAGTGTGCCTCCATTAAGATTTGATATCAAAGGATCATTCCAAAAAAGAATAGAGGTTCCATTACCAAGGCAAGGCTTGGCAAGATTCAAGAATTTGAAGGATAACTTGAAGACATCACGCCACCAGAAGGACCCACAAATGATAGTTGAGTATGATTACAAGAGTTGATCTACCTCGAGATCGTATTTGCTAAACCCTAAAGTCTAGCCTATGAGGATTTGTGATTCTCTATTAGCCTCTACGGACTAAACCCTCAAGTTTATATATACACCAAAGGGGCCTGGGGTTTGTACATAACGATCTTGCAGAGGAAGGAAATATTACACCCGAACCTAAAATCTGCCATTATACGAATATAGGAGTCCTATCTAGATACGAGAGACGATCTTCGACTATGATCTTCATGGCTCACCCGTCTAGCCCACCAAGAGTTATCTAGCCACCCGAGGACCCCTCGATCCAGGACTCCCTCAGGCGCCGCAGACAAGCCTGAGGAAGCCCCCGTGACCCGTGGCGACGGCAACGAGCTCGCCGGTGAATGAGTCTTCGGTGGACCATTGCTCGGCTATTTCAAGGCTGCCCCGAGCCTCTCCCTCTCCACCCCTCGCCTCCACCCACTCCAGATTGCCCCCCTGCACCCTCAACTCATCTCCAGAAGCTCTCGAGCTTGAGATCGAGCTCGAGCTCTGCCGCAGCGGCTCGCCATCGTCCGCACGGTACGAGCCATCCCCGCTGCCCCTGTGCCCCAATATGAAACCACCTCACCTCACTGACCCTTTCCCCTCTATTCCCTCGCTCTTTTGCAGCCAGAAACGGCCGAAACCACCGACGCCCGAAGCTCCTCCGCCGTGCCTCCTCGTCGCCGGCGAACCAGGCAGCTCTGACGACCACCACCACCACCATTCGAATGACGACATCCTTCTGAGTCCAAACGGTGCTACCTGCTCGACCCGCCATTCCCTATAGTGTCGCCGGTGAGCTCGCCGGCCGTCTGGACTCTGGGTTAGGGATGACAGGTGGACCCCGCCTGTCGGATCTAGGGTTCCAGCAAAACCCTTAAGGTTCGAACTCTTGGCTGCACACGAAGATCTCTCCTTCCGCCCTAGCTCGTCTACTCAACAACCCTAGGCCTAGCTCGTCAAATCCGATGAACAAGAGACACAAGATTTATACTGGTTCGGGCCCCCGTTGTGGTGTAATACCCTAATCTAGTGTGGTGTGGTGGATTGCCTCGTAGGTTGAGGAAGAACTAGTACATGGGTGAACTGCCTCCTGAGGAGAGGTGTTCTTGAGCTCGGGTGAGCTTGTGTAGTGCAAGCGGTCTCAATGATCCGATCCCCTTCTAAGGTGGTCGCTAGTCCTATTTATAGTGGCCAGGGTCCTCTTCCCAAATATTGAGCGGGAAGGAATCCCACAACGGCCAAATTTGAAGGGGGACAGCTAGTTCAAGCTATCCTGACAAATGGTGGTCTTTGCTTGCCAAAGACTCTGGTGGTGATGCCGCCGTGGGATCCGCGATGACCTCCATCCTGCTAGTCTTGGTCTCGTTGCACCAATATGGAAACCTTTGCCTGATGCCTCGGGACTCTTCGTCTACACCTGCTCCTTTAGCACCAAAGGGGAAACTGGCACTCTGCGCCCGCTGGCGCCCGCCTGGCCTTGGTCATCACTGCTCACGTCACGAGGACCTCGCGAGGAGTCCCCCTCCTTGATATCTCCGATCCTCACGAGCCGGCCTGGTGAGGCCGCCCTAGAGGATGCCTTATGTTGTCCCCCTCGCGAGGCTTTGCCCCTCGCGAGGGTCTTGATTTGTCGCTGAAGATGCTGGGCCATACCAGGCTGCCCAGTGAGCCACGGTCTGGGCCGCAGGCAGGCAAGCCTGGGTACCTCCGTCCCAGAACGCCGACAGTAGCTCCCGGGCCCAAGGTGCACTCGGGCTTAGCTTCGCGGCGAAGCCAAGGGCTAAGCGCGGAGCGCCACGGGCCCTCAAAGCCTGTGGCCTTGTCTGACGGGTGGCGGTTGATGGCACGTGGGCACCTCCACCTCCCCACGCAGCATCGGCGACTGCTTGACTTGACAAGTCCCTGGATGTATAGCAAATCATCATTACCTCTGATTTTGGAGGTCGGCTGTTGGCCTTCTCCTGGCTATAAATAAGGCGGCGAGCGGAGCCTCCGCTGCCCATCTTGTTCCTTTGTTCCTCTCGCTTCTTCTTCTTTGCCCTGTGCTCAGCTGTGCCGCTCGTGGCGCCGATCCGACGATTCTTCGCCGCCGAGAAGGGGAAGAATCCTCGCGAGGAGCCAGAGGTACTCCCTGCAAAGAAAAGACCACTCCGTCCGCATGGCGCCATCATGAGACCAGAAGTGGCGAGGCCTTGGCATGAGTGGCCTCCTCCTGGCGATCCGCTGCCCCTTTACGCCAGGGCACCGGACCATGGTGAGGGGGTTGGCGCTTAGCACCGCCGGCGCCATGGCCGTACCAACCGTGCCATTGTGGTGCACGTTGATGTCCCGCGAGCTGATGCAAGAGGCTCCTCGTGTGAGTTCATTGTGTGGGCTGTGATGCCTCCTAGATCTTGGATTCGCCTCCCGCCATTCTTCGCAGCGGAGGTGCCGCCGAGGGGGCCGCTCGGGCTGTGGTTGCGACACGCCGAGTGCCGGGCCCCGGCGACGAGGGCGGAGGTTGAGGTCGTCTTCCCAGGAAAGGTCTTCATGACTCGCTGGTAGGGCGAGGTCGCCCGCGTGTGCGGCTCGGAAGGCGCCCTCGCCATCCACTTCGAGTTCGACGGTGTCTTCATGCTGTCCTTTAAGGTGTTCGATGAGGAAGGACACTGCGTGTAATGTTGCCCTAGAGGGGGCCACCAGGGGGATGCTGCTACCGGCGATGCGCCGGACGTCGATTCCGTCACTAGCTCATCCAGCGGCAGCGATGGCCTCCGTAGGTCCAGTAGCTCCTTTGAGTCTGTCGAGTCCCCAGAGATGAGCGACGACAGCTACGCGCCCCCAGGCTTGCTGCACGCCCGAAACATGTCGGGCTCGCGGGCACGTTGCTGGTGGTGACCCGCCTAGGGTCGGGGTGGGCCATCATGGCCCGCTGATGATGACGGCGTCGGTGACGGCGGCCGTAGTTAGGATCCCTTGAAGGCCTTTTGCAGCGTTCCCAGCGAGGATTCAAAGCCAACCCCACAGGGGTGTGTAAAGAACTTGTAATGCTTTTGCTTCTATCTTGCTATTTTTCCAGCACACTATGCTCGCTAGCCTCGTATCAGCAATATCGCCCCCCCTTTTTTACCCCTTCGGTAGCATAGTGCTCTACTCCGGCAGGCCCCGGTCCCAAGGCAAGCTGCAGCCGTTGCTGGTATGCCAGGTCGCGATGTCATGTTCAAGGTCAGGAGGTGAGCGGCCTGAGGTCCGGTAAGAGCTCCTGAGGCGCGATGCTCAAGAGGTCCCCCTTGGCATGCAAGCAGCTTCCGGGGGCTAAGAAAGCGAGGCGGCATTGCTGAAGCGATACTACCGAATCCCGCTAAGAAAGCGAGGATGGGGCATCCAGGGATTAACGAATTATCTTGACAATCGCGGGGTGGTTCCCCCAAAAAGCTTGCCTGGTTTGTTCCACGAGGCTGAGATTTCGCGATTCCCTCCTGCTGGCCCTAGAGTTATGCGTCGGCAAGGCCCGACCCCGCGCATACCTCAGCTGCCACTGGCTTTGACCGGAAACCAGGACATGACCAGGGTGTCAGGGGCTATGGGACTAGTTAGGCCCTTGGGTCGCGATGCCCAAGGGCCCCCCTTGACGTACGAACGGACCTGAAGGAAGGGAATGATGGACTGAGGCCTTGATATTCTGCGTCGGCAGGTCCCGGCCCCGCGCGTACCTCAGCCGCCGCTGGCCTTGACCGGAAACCAGGACAAGACCATGGAGTGAGGGCCTATGGATCCAGTTAGGCCCTTGGGTCGCGATGCCCAAGGGTCCCCCTTGACGTACGAACAGGCCCAAGCTCTTGGAGCCGGCTCCCCCTCCCCTCGTCCTTCCTGATGCTCTGCGTCCTCGGGTCCCGACCCTCAAGCAAAGCTCAGCCGCTGTTGGTATGCCAGTTCGTGATGTCGTGGTCAAGGCCAAGGGGTGAGGGCTAGAGAATTGGTAAAAGCCCCTGAGAGACGATGCTCAGGGAACCCCCCCCCCCTTTAACGCGCAAGCGAACTATGTGAGGATGGGAGACCGGCGAGACTGCCTGTCGCCGTGCTCCTGAGACTCTGGTGGGTTAGCCTGCAGCAGAACGGCTTAGGGCCGCACCCGCGCTGGGCTTCCGATAATTCCGAATGGAGACGAAGGCACCGAGGACCTGGTGAGGTGACGCTTGCGGAGCGGGCCGCGGGTCAGAGCTCGGTCCCTCGGGTTTGTCAGCATTGCAGGGACAGACCCGAGCATAAGCGCCGTGCCAACGTATGCAGCCCCGTTGCGAGATGAATGGATGTCCGTTAGGTGGCGAAGGAGACCCGGAGGGGTCATGGTTAGTCAAGTGATTCGAATGCGACATGAGCAGCACTAGCTTAGGTAAAATGCAAGGGAGATACACGCCACCAGGACGAACCTCCGCATCTTGGGGATAATGCAGCCCGAGGGGTGTCCCCCACAAGGTGACCTGAGATGCAAAAGGATATGCGTCGCAGGGACAGGCCCGTGCGACCTGGAATGATGCAGCCCGAGGGGCGCTCCCAGCTGAACAAAAATCGGAAGATGTCACCTGGCATAGTTGCTGAAGTAGTGTTGGTGTAGCTGATAGTGCTCGACGAATACGATGTTCCTTACATGTTGCCTGGCACCGGCCCTTTGCGAGGTTCAGGGGCTCCCCAGATCTCGCGGAGGGCCGAGTACAACTCCGCCTAGATCTCCTTGTGCCTGACCTCGCGAGCCGCCAGGACTTCCCGCATGTGGCACTGGTGCAGGGCCGCCTGGTTCGGCAGGCCGAAGGGCATGCGCACGTAGCTATGAGGGGGACCCTGGCACCGGCCCACCTGGGAAGGCCAGTAGAGCTCCTGAGATGCGATCCTGTTGAGTGCAGGGATGTTGACACAGACGCGGAGCCCATCTCTTGAGCCTGCACCGACAGATGCCCTTCGCGGAGGCGGGCGACTTTCACCCCACATGGCTCTCGGCTCCCATAGGTCTTCAATGGCCTGGCTGATGAACTCCTGAGCGCTTGGTGCCTCACGCCTTGAGGCCTCCAGAGGGAAGTGTGCAGCAAAGCACTCTTCCACATGGTGCCCGACCGCCTCCCTTGTGACATTGGCTAGGTTAGAGGCCCTCTAGAGGAGAACCCCCGAGCCCAGCCTGAGGGGGGAACAAGGCGCTTTCCTATGCGAGAGAGGGAGGAGGCCCCTCCCTAGGTGCGGGTCCCGAGGTGTTGCCGCCATGTGGTACGTCCTCATGAGGATCTGGGGCAGCAGCTGCTTCTTCTTCTTGGGGACTGTCGGATTCACGGCTCCGCAAAACCCGTTAAGTTCGAACACAGGGGCGTGAACGAAGTTCTCTCCCACTCACATCTACCTAGTGCCTCGCTCTTGTCCTGGTGTAAGGATTCAAGCAAACAACGAACAAGCACACAAGAGTTTATCCAGGTTCGGGCCACCGTGTGGTGTAAGACCCCACTTCCTGCTTTGGTGAATTGGCTCCAGGCGAGCTAGAATATGAATTGGTACAAGGGTTCCTGGGCTCAGGAGGCGAGCTCAGGAGGGACAGGAGGCTAGTGTTCTCGCTCCTTGTGCGGTGGCAAAGTGTCCGTCCCCTTTGCAGTGGGGGTTCTAGCTACTTATATAGGCGGCCACGGTCCTCTTCCCCCGAAATGTTCAGGCGGGAAGGGATCCCACAACGGCCATTTTTGAGCGGGAACACAAGGACGTTCCTGCCCTGACAAAAGCGGTCTTCGCCTGCAAAAGGATCGGGCGGTGACACGGTGGTGGGCTCAACGGTGACATCCTCCTTGTCTTCCTTGCGGTCTTCGGTCTCGTTGCACCAAAGAGGAAACCTTTGCCCCGCTCCTTCGGAACCAACGGCTGCAATGTCCCCTTTGCACCGAAATGGCAACTGCGCCGCTGGCGGATGCTGGCACACGCTGGCGCGGTGCATCATTGCTGACATCACTGCCTCCTCCCGAGGCAGGCTTGGACGTAGATTCTCCGCCCCTCCGGAGCACCTTGTCGAGGCCGCTCCTGAGGAGGTCTTGACGTTGTTCTCCTCGCGAGGCTTGGCCTCCTCGCAAGGATCTTGAGCAGCTGGTCGATTAGCTGGGCCGTATCAGGCCGCTTGTAGGAGCACGTCGCGGCCCGTGGACAGGCAAGTCTGGGTACCCTAGTTCCCAGTACGCCGACAGTAGCCCCCGGCCCAAGGCGCGCGCGGAGTTGGCTTCGGGGCGAAACCTTAGTCGAGGACGAAGCGCCGCGGGCCCCAAAGGCTGCGGGCCAGGCTAGCATGCGATGGTTGGATGAGATGTGGGCGGCCCCGCCTCCCACGCTGTCTTGGTAGTCGTGTGCCTTGATAATCGCACGACTGGTAGGGCTTCTTGCTGCCGCTTCTGCTTCCTTCCTCCCAATCACCCCTCTTCTCTCCTTGCCTTCTCTGCCCCCTCCTGCTTACCGCCATGCTGCGCAGGGCGAAGAAGAGGGGGGACGGCGAGCCTGCCGTGTCACATCCCTAGTCAGTGCTTGCATTAGGACTAGCTAGAGTGTGCATCATATTTACTTTTCAAAGAAACTTGAAATGGGAATGACAGAAACCCCAGCACCCCTCTTCTAACAAATAGGGTTTCATAAAATCTTTTCCAATGTACCCGAAATGCCCTTCAAAAATGTTCATCATTTCTGCCTTGGTCTTAAACCTCTGCCAAAAATGGTGCACAATTTTCTAGGACATCCAAGGGCTCTGGATTAATTCATATGGTATTTGCATTTGGGCATTTAAATGCAATAAAATATTTTGTGTGCCCAAATAATGATAAACTAAAATGTTCCATGATGTTCATATTATATACAGTGGGCATGACTTGTTTTATGAGTTATAAAAATGTTCTGGCATTTTATTTAATTCAACAAAGTTGCAAAAGAAATGAAACACAAAGTAAATAGGAAAAAAAATAGAAAGGCAGACTTACGTGAGCCCACCTACCTGCCTCGCCCAGCCGGCCCAGTCCACCAGGGGCATCCCCGTCTTCTTCGCCGCGCCAGCGCACGAAGCAGCTCCGTGGCGAGCGCCGACGATGCGCCGGCTACCTCCTGCCTGCCTGGCTGGCCTCCTCGACCCTCTGTATGGAACCGGACGATGCCACGCAGACCCCCTCGACCCCCTCGACCGCTCCCCTCTCCCCCTGCCCCGTCTCCCTCGCTCCGCGCCTCGCGGCCGAGCGCCACCATCGCCAGTGACGCCGTTCGCCGTAGCCACCGTGCCTCTCCCGCCCAGCTGTTTAGCCCAGAAGCTCCGCCTCGTCCTACTCGTCCTCCGCACCGAGCTACACGATGCCAGAAGCCCTGCTTCACCCTTACCGTCACCGTCTTCAACCTACGGCCATGGAGATCGCCGGCGACCGTGTACCCGCCACAACGCTTCCCCGAGCCCGCTGAGCATCTCATCCGCCTCCCTGTGAGCTCCTAAGTCAAACCCCTCTCCTCCCCGCTCCGTTTGCTCATCGTAGATGCTGCCCCCTTGCTCGCCGTAGCACGCCGCCGCACAAGCCCGCCGTCGACGAGGCTCCGGTGACCAATTGGCCCCGTGCACATGCCCGTCGTGTTCATCGGCACCCGAGCTCCGGCCGCTGCCGTTGAGGTCACCGCCGTCGTTTCCAACCATCCCCGCTGCTCCGGCCTGTCCCGTTGGATGCTCTCTGTAGATGCTCTCCGCCGCTGATTTGGTCATCGGAACGCAGTTTCCGAGCCGCGCCGTCGTCCTGGCTCTCACCGGCGGCGAGACGCCGATGGGTTTGACCTGTTTTGACCACGCCTGGACCCCCCCTGTGTCACTGACATGTGGGGCCGGCCGTGGACTAATTTCAGTTTAGGTTTTAAATTAAGTACTAATTGCTCTCATTAGTTTAGTGAGCCACTGACATGTGGGGCCCAACCCCTGTTAACTTTTAGTTTAGTGTTAAGCTCTTTTTAGTTAGCACCAGAGACACTGACATGAGGGACCCACTGGTCAGGTTTGACCTAGACGCCTTGTTGACTTGCTGATGTCAGCATGATGTCATGCTGACGTGGTAAAGTATTTTCTGGGATTATTTATTTAAAAACAATTCAGGAAATTCCAGCAAATGCTTTAAACTTCAAAAAAAACATATAAATTCAACAGTAGCTCAGATGGAGAAGATTTATATATGAAAATTGATCAGAAAAATCCAATCTTTCCAATGGCACTAGTTTCATGCATGTTTGAGCAAGTTAACCCTGCTGCATACTTTAAAACATGTTAATCCACTTAAATAAATAATAGTTGAGTTTCAATTTGAATCTTTGATTCAAATGGGCTCAAACCCTTCTGGTTATAGTTGCATTAGCCCAAAACACATGCATCTTGCCATATCATGAGCATGCATCATATTGTTGCATTTGTTTGCTTATTGATTGTATCGCCGTTATTCTCCGTGTTAGGTCCAGCTCCCGAGGATACTTTTGCGTATCCAGCTGAAGAGCAGTACCCGACAACCACTCTGTCAGGCAAGCAATCATTGATCATTCCAATACAAACCCTTCTTCTCGCGCCTGCTCTCTTTTACTGCATTAAGGCAACAGCGTGTGAACTGCTACTTGCTGCGGTAGTTGAACCCTATTCCCTTGCAAGACCTGTCATTGCCACAGTAAATAGTTGAAACTCACTAGCATGTGTAGGAGTTGTTTGAGCCATGTGATGTGTGATCCACCATGCTATTTGTTTATGTTGCATGCTATGCTTAGAGTTGTGTCAGGTTTGGTCCATCTCGGTGATGGAACATAGTGAAATGGTCATACCGGTAAAGAGAAGGAAGTGTGGAACATGTTTGGTAAAGGTATCGATGAAAGGCCATGTAGGAGTATGTGGTGGGTTGTTTCATTGGAATCGTTCATAGGACCCGAGGTCTGTATGTGTGGTTCAAGTTCCAGCTACTACCATGCATTGGGCCCGAAACCAATGGACCCTCTCGGCTTATTAATTACCCTCGATCTCTGTCCAGGAGTTGCAACTAGTTTCTGGTGTTTGTAGTTTACTGGTGGTTGTGCACCGCGTTGACCCTCGGGGGTGGGCTGTGATGCGACAGGTACGTGGCACGGTGTACCGGTTGCCCGTTTGGTGACTCGGGAACCCTGTACACATCGTTTTGGGCCGTGAGCGACACCCCGGCCGGATCTCCCCACGGATGGAAGCCAAATATGCGATAAACCTGGATGAGAGACTTGTGTAGTTAGTCAGGTCGTGGCCGACACCCTCACTGGGCTTCCGCTTGAAGGTTGTCGAGTACATGTCGAGTAAACAACGATAAGTGGTGGAAGCGTGTGTGAAGAAGTACACCCCTGCAGGGTTATCAATCTATTAGAATAGTCGTTGTTCACGGTACGGACTACTTGGTTACTCTTACAGTTCATAGACAAGTTGATGGATACTAATAAAAGCCTCAAGATAAGTGTGAGTGCCGTGGATGGCCCTTCCGTGGTGTATTGTCGTGGTGAGTAGAGGACTCGTGTACGTAGTAATATCTTGCAATCTGTTGAGAGTTGTAGTATAGGTTATCCAAGAGTCAAAGCTGGCTTTCTGCTATGAGCTCCACTACCCCCTGTTGATAATGTTGCATGTATGATAGGATCTGTTGTAAGACTTGCTGAGTACCTTTGTACTCATGTTTGCTTAATAACTGTTGCAGAAGAGAACCATGCCCCTTCTGATGGGTTCTACATAGACGTTGACGTCGACGAGTAGCTTGCTACCCAGACGGAGATCTGGAGCTTGTGAAGGGCCTTGTAGATAGTCAGGCTACACCAAGCCTATTTTATTTTCTAAGTTGTCTGTACTCACACATGTAGCTTCCACTTGTGCTTGTATGACTGTATGACTTGAGTGTTGGGTCATGTGACCCCTACCTGTATGGATATGTTATGTATGGCTCTTGGAGCCTCTTAAATAAAGTACTTTGAGTCATAGAGTACTGTTGTGATGCAATGTTGTATTTGCACATATTGAGCATATTGTGTGTATGATTGAAATGCTTGGTATGTGTGGGATCCGACACCTAGTTGTTTTCCTTTGGTAGCCTATCTTACAGGGAAATGCCTCCTAGTGATTCCAATGAGCCTTGGTAGCTTGCTACTGCTCGGAACACGTAGGCTGGCCGGCATGTGTCCTTCTTCGTTCCTGTGTCTGTCCCTTAGGGGAAATGTCACGCTTGTTCCTTTAAGTCCATGTAGCTTGCTATGACTTGGGTTCATACGTTGATCACCGACACGTTCGTTGTTGGTCAATGGATGCCTGTCTCTGTAATTTAGTGCCACTTTTGGTTTATAACTAGCCATGTCGGCCCGGGTTCTCTGTCATATGGATGCTAGCAACACTGTCATATACGTGTGTCAAAATGCGCAAACGGTCCCGGGCCAGGTAAGGTGGCACCCGTGGGGATACCGTGCGTGAGGCCGCAAAGTGATATGACGTGTTACAGCTAGATCGGTATGACTTAGGATCGGGGTCCCGACAGCGTTGGCATCAGAGCCGGACTGCCTGTAGGTTTCTCAAGCCAAACTGGTCGATGTTGAGTCTAGAAAAATTCTTAGTCATATGTATGGGAATTGATTGTGGAAGGGAACGTAAGGCTCTTTTTACTCCTTTACCTTATGCCCTTCTGATCTGCGTCAGTCTATTCTTTCCACGGGAATTTAGGACTAGGCCTCTTATCCTTACTAGGTTCACGTGTTACTAATCCGTAGACTCTTAGGATTGTTGGTTTCAAGCCTCAGTTCAGTTTCTACCCTTTTAGTATGATGATTTGTGGGACCCGGAACCTTGATATGATATTGTTGAGTGGCTATGCTATCATTTGTATGATGCCTCAAAATCTTTTTTTTGAGCATTTACAGTTGTTATGCTGCCCAATTTCTTCCAGAAACACTAATGCCTTTGCATTACTTCGTGTTTCAGATGTCTGGCCGCACACCTCACCAAGTGGTTCGTTTGACTCGGTGCATTAATGTGCCCGGTCACACGGCCATGCTAGTCCGTGTAATGATTGAGACCGGTTACCACTAGTATCCTGAGTACACCGTGGAGGAACAGTACCGGGATTTCAATCAGAGTCAGTATTTGTGCATAGTCCGGATATAGCCCTCATATCCCGGAGCTAACGACCCCATCCATTGGTCTTATGGACTCGGGGTTACTATCGAGATGGCAGTGCAGGATGCCGCTTATTCGATGATGACCATCCTCCAGGCTAGGCATGCCTTGTTGCTGAACACTGAGTTCTGTTACATGCCAGCCTCACTCCCCGGAGAGGAAGGCTACTACACTGGTCTGTATACTAATGCTGCTCATGAGGAGCCACTACTTCAGACTACTGTTCAGATGCTGGAGGATAGGGACCGTGAGGTCCGTGCCCTTCGAATGAGCTGTATAACACTCGAGCCGCCCATTGGACTACCTTGACACGGCTTGCACCTGCTGTGCATGCCGGATATCTGGATATGCGGGATTTGTACCCCGTGCGGACTCGTCTGCCTTATCGTATGGATTGGCGTGACGTTGGGGGTATTACACCTCCACGTGGGCGTCAGTTACCACCCGCATCGGGCCCGAGGCCACATCCATGTCCCTATGGTCCACAGCCTTCGAGAGATCGAGAGTTTCAAGATCCATCTATTCCACTTCCAGGCTACGGTGGTAATCTTTACGAAGATTACTACGGGAATGTCTGAGCTAGACCGTGGCAGTAGTAGTATCGTAGTAGTTGTATTTCCACAGTCTTGCGTGTCTTGAGGAATATGACTTAGCTAGTACTGAGTTTCGGAGGTGTAGTTAAATAATGTATAGGAGCTTGGAATGCCTCTGATGGGATGTATCGTCTTTCACCGCAGTTGTACTTTAGCCTTGGCTTGTACTAAACTATGTATGGTGTGTATGACCACTCGTGTGTATATGGCAGTTTCTATATTACCATGTCGTACGGATGAACATCTATGCATTCCGTGTCATCCATTACATTCTGCACTCCTATGTCAAGTTTTTGTCATCCTTGTCTAAACCGTTGTTTTGTTTTCCTAGGATGGTCAACACTCGCAGCACTCCTGCTGCTCAGGAGCAGGGTGAGGCTAGTGGGGCTAGAGATGAGAATCTGCCCCAGCCACCCTCCTTGGCTGAAGTTATGCTCGAGGCAAAACGGAACAAGAGAGAAACCAACCGTCTGCTGGAACGCATAGAGCAGAACACTAGGTTTCGTCAGAGGAATGACGTGGTGTCAATCAACGACTTTATCAAGATGTGCCCACCCAAGTTCCATCATTCCACCAAACCTCTGGATGCAGATGACTGGCTTCGTAGTATCACCCACAAGCTACACTCTGCTTGTGTGGCCGAAGCTGACAAGGTTACCTATGCCTCCTACCATCTTGAGGGCCCTGCCAGTCTCTGGTGGGAGAACTTTGAGGCTATGTGTCCTGCTGGCCAAATCACTACTTGGGTTGAGTTCAGTGAGGCATTCCGTGAACATCACATTCCGGAAGGTCTCATGGATCGCAAGCGGGAGGAATTCTGTAATTTCACCCAGGGCCGGTTAACTGTGGATGGCTATAGTCCCGAGTTTGGCAACTTGGCACGCTATGCACCTGAGGAAGTATCCATCGATGCCAAGAAGCAGGCGAGGTTCCGCAAGGGACTCAGCCCTGAACTCCGCCGAGATGTACGTCTGCACGAGTGCACTTCCTTCCAGAAGTTGGTGAACAAAGCCATCAGTGCTGAGACGGGCCAGACTGATTTCGAAGCCACACGCAAGCATCCTCGTGACTTTGGTTCCTCATCCGGCTCTGGCTCTCACAAGCGCCGTGTGTGGGTCCCTAACACTGCTCTGCCACCCAAGTACACATCGAGGCCATCCTATGAGGCGCCTCGCCCAACTCAACAGTTTGCACCTGCCAAGACTTATGGAGGACCACCTACCAACTTTGCTCCACGCACTGGCACCGTGACATGCTTCAAGTGTGGAGAACCGGGGCACTACATGCGTGAGTGTCCTCAGAACCAGCCAGGAAAACCCGTTGGCCGTGGTAAGCCAACCGGCAAGGTGAATTATGTCAAGCCAATCCCCACTGCACGTGGTCATGTCAACTATGTCTCTGCTGAGGAAGCTTATGAGGATCCTAACGTCGTCCTTGGTACGCTTCTCGTTAACTGCCATCCGGCATCTGTTCTTTTCGATACTGGAGCATCCCATTCGTTCATATCTGAGAGCTATGCTCGAATGCACAACATGACTTTTTGTGACATGCCTACTTCCATGGTTATTCAAACTCCTGTTTCAAAGTGGCAAACCTCTAGGGTAAGCCATGGAAATGAAATTCTTGTCGATAGACTTATTTTCCTTGCATCACTAATCGCTCTCAAGTCCTCGGACATAAACATCATCTTGGGTATGGATTGGATGACAACTCATTACGCCAAGATTGATTGCTACACTAGGACCGTTCAACTTACACACCCATCCGGCAAGACAGTCAATGTCTTGACCCGAATGGCTGAGCGTCAACTCTACTCTCTTAATGCCAGCCCTCTACCAGAACTCGAAGATATTCCGGTAGTCCGTGACTTTCCAGATGTTTTCCCAGAAGAACTGCCAGTTGTTCCACCTGACAGAGATGTCAAGTTCGTGATAGATCTTATCTCTGGAACTGTCCCAATCTCTAGGAGACCCTATAAGATGGCACACCTAGAATTAGCTGAGCTTAAGAAACAACTTGATGAGTCCTTGCAAAAGGGTTTCATCCGTCCTAGTTCTTCCCCTTGGGCTTGTCCCGTCCTCTTCGTCAAGAAGAAGGATGGAACGGAACGAATGGTTGTAGATTACCGACCTGTCAACCTGGTCACCATAAAGAACAAGTATCCGCTCCCCAGAATCAACATCTGTATGATCAGCTCGCTAGATCCTCAGTCTTTTCCAAAATGGATTTGAGGTTGGGCTACCATCAAATCAAAATCAAGAACGGGGACATTCCCAAGACGGCCTTTGTTACTCGTTATGGCCAATACGAGTAGACCGCCATGTCCTTCGGATTAACCAATGCCCCAGCCACCTTCTCCCGGCTAATTAATTCTATATTCATGGAGTATTTGCATAAATTCGTCGTGGTATACCTCGATGATATACTCATCTACTCCAAGAACAAGGAAGATCATGCCGAGCATCTAAGGCTGGTATTGACGAAACTTCGAGAGCACCGCCGTTATGCCAAATTCTCTAAATGTGAATTTTGGTTGCTGGAAGTGATCTATCTAGGTCATGTGATCTCTGGCAAGGGTATTGCTGTCAATCCCGAGCGAGTTCAAGCCGTCCTTGATTGGACTCCCCCTGAATCGGTCAAGCAAGTTAGGAGTTTCCTTGGCTTAGCGAGCTATTGCCGACGCTTCATCGAGAATTTCTCCAAGGTTGCTAAACCTCTAACTGAACTCCTCAAGAAAGATAAAAGGTTTGAGTGGACCCAACAATGCGAATCCAGCTTTCAGGAACTGAAAAGACGCCTGACATCTGCACCCGTACTGGTACCACCAGATTTTTCCAAGGATTTTATTATCTACTGCGACGCCTCGCGACAAGGACTAGGTTGCATACTCATGCAAGATCGTCAAGTGATCGCATACGCATCTCGACAGTTGCGTCCACATGAGGATAACTATCCTACACATGATCTAGAGCTTGCAGCTGTAGTCCACGCACTCAAAACATGGCGACATTACCTTCTTGGTAATCGCTGTGAAATCTTCACTGATCACCAAAGTCTGAAATACATCTTCACCCAATCGGATCTAAATCTCAGGCAAAGACGTTGGGTTAAGTTGCTCACATATTACGACTTAGGAATCACTTACACCCCTGGGAAGGCCAATGTCATGGCTCACGCTCTAAGCCGTAAGTCATATTGTAACAACTTGATGTTACAACAAGGGCAACAACTTCTTCACGAGGAATTTCGTAAGCTTAACCTTCACATTGTTCCTCGAGGATTCCTTTCCACCTTGGTGACGGAACCTACCCTTACGGATCAGGTCATCAAAGCACAGAAGGTTGATCCGGGAATCTCCCGTATCAAGAGGAACATCAAGAAAGGAGTCGCGGGATGTTTCTCAATTGATGATCAAGGGGTCGTGCTCTTTAGCAACCGCTTAGTGGTTCCTAAAGTACGAAACCTGAGACGGTTGATCCTTAAGGAGGCTCATGAATCTCCTCTCACGATTCATCCTGGTAGTACCAAAATGTATCAGGACCTACGCCAGAGATTCTGGTGGACTAGGATGAAGAGAGAAATCGCTCAATTCATTGCTATTTCTGAGTTGTCTGTACTCAGACATGTAGCTTCCGCTTGTGCTTGTATGAATGTATGACTTGAGTGTTGGGTCATGTGACCCCTACCTGTATGGATATGTTATGTATGGCTCTTGGAGCCTCTTAAATAAAGTACTTTGAGTCATAGAGTACTGTTGTGATGCAATGTTGTATTTGCACATATTGAGCATATTGTGTGCATGATTGAAAGGCTTGGTATGTGTGGGATCCGACACCTAGTTGTTTTCCTTTGGTAGCCAATATTACAGGGAAATGCCTCCTACTGCTTCCAATGAGCCTTGGTAGCTTGCTACTGCTAGGAACACGTAGGCTGGCCGGCATGTGTCCTTCTTCGTTCCTGTGTTTGTCCCTTAGGGGAAATGTCACGCGTTGTTCCTTTAAGTCCATGTAGCTTGCTACGACTTGGATTCATACGTTGATGACCGACACGTTCGTTGCTGGGTCATGGATGCATGTCTCTGTAATTTAGTGCCACTTTTGGTTTATAATTAGCCATGTCGGCCCGGGTTCTCTATCATATGGATGCTAGCGACACTGTCATATACGTGTGCCAAAATGCGCAAACGGTCCCGGGCCAGGTAAGGTGGCACTCGTGGGGATACCGTGCGTGAGGCCGCAAAGTGATATGACGTGTTACAGCTAGATCGGTGTGACTTAGGATCGGGGTCCCGACATGCTGTGTCGCCGCCGGTGCTCGAACCGGCGCTTGGTCGCTCGCTCCGCCATAGTGAACCAGGAGGGTCTGGACAAGGTGCGCCGCGCCTTGGCCGACGCAACTAACGAGTGGGGACCAACCTGTGTCTGGCTCGCTTCTCGGTCGGTGAGGGCGCTTGCGGATAACGACATCCAGCTTCATCTCCATGCTATCTTCAGGGGTCTCGTCCCGCCTTTCCCGGCCTTCTTCTACGCAATGCTCTCGCATTACCAGATTCGGGCGTTACACCTGGACCCTGGGTCCATCGTCCTTCTTCCCGGCTTCTTGTTCCTGTGTGAGTCTTTCGTTGGCGTTTCCCCTTCCGTGGCCTTCCTCCGCCACTTCTTCGCTCTCTCCTTGGTTGACGAGGGGCAGCGTTCGGGGTGTGTGTCGTTGCGCGCGGTGGAGGCGACTGCTGCCTCCGAAATTGACTACTCGCTTCATCCTACCACAAAGGGATTTCGCCGACAATGGGTGTTTATTGACGCCGTCGGGCACAACCCCCAATTTCATCTTCCTGATGCACAGGCGGTGCCGAACTCTGGCTGGAGGCATGAAGCCCTTTCGGATCCTCGGGTAGAGCCTGTGATGCGCCGACTGACCAACTTGAGGAAGAGCGGGTTGACCCTGGCGATGGTGGTGAGGGACTTCCTTGTCCTCCGTGTCGCCCCACTCCAGCGCCATTCCAACCCGATGTGGGTTCTTGACGATCGCGCGCATCTCCAGCGGAAGTAGCTCCCTCCTGACACGATCCAGGGGCCGATGTGGGTGCTCGCTGGTAGAGTGCCTGAAGCTCGCTCTGGTTCCGCGGTTCCCTTGTACTTGGCTCCAAAAGCCGGAAGGGCCCTTGCTGATAGGATGCCCTGCTTTGATGCGTGGGGGCTGATCCCTGGAGGCACCAGATCCTCGCGACGATTGCTTGGTGGTATCCGGCCCCACGAGCCCGTCCTTCCTTTTTGGGGCAGACGCACCTGGCGCAGCCCCTGGCCTGGGGTCGGCCCCATCCTTGGAGAGAGTGGACGAAGCTCCGGCGCCGGTGTTGGTGGAGGTGGCGGAAAGCGCTGAGGCGCCGCTGGCTCCTGAAGCAGCCGAGGGGGAGGTGCAACGGCCTTTGGCCGAGGCGTGTCCGGGAAGCGCCACCTCAGGGAGCGAGGCGGCTGTTGCGGGCGCCTGCTCCGGCCTTGCTCCGAGACTAGGCATATCCGCCTCAGGCAGCCTCCTGTCGTCCTTCGCAATGCTAGGCATGAGGCGGAGGCTGAGGAGCGTCTTCGGTCCCGCTCCGAGGGCCCTGAAGAGGATGAAGCTGACTGTGCCAAGCAGGTGCGTGTCCTTCGGTTCTCCCCATCTCTCTTAATGCGGTTCTGCTGACCTCTTGATCCACAGGGTCTCTTCTGCTTCGTCCGCGAGTCACCCGACGAGGCCCGCATGAGCTTCTGCTTGTATTCTTTCTCCGGACCAAGCCGGGCCTTCAGGAGGCTCCGCGCGGGCTATCGAAATCACGCCCGGGTCCTATTGTACAGGTCGTGCCGCAAGCCCCCAAGCGTCCTTGGGACTAGGCAGCTCTCGGTACATCGGGAGCTCGCTCCGTGCCCCGGGTCTTGCCTTCACCATGGGTCAGTCAGCTCTTGAGGCGGCTCGAGTAGCTGTCTGTCCGTCAAGACCACACTTGCTCCCAGCACCAGAGGTGTCGCGTGCCCCCGAAACTAGCTCCGGGGTACACGCTGAACCCGAGGAAGAGGAGGAGCCCCCTTTGGGCGACACGGGTGCCGGGGATGAGCCCGGTCGTCTTATGGAACTTGCGGTACGCTGGAGCGTGGTCCGCCATGACCTTGTGTGGGAGGCGTCGGACGCCCTGAAGTGTCTCGACGTCGAGGTTGCTGAAGTCAATGAGCGTGTCGAGGCCGAGGGTCTGCATCTGGCGAGGGGTTGGCTCCAACTGAGGGCCGCCGTCAACCTGAGCCAGATGCAGCACGAAACCGCCCTAAGGAAGGCGGATGTGTCGGCCGCCGCAACTCAGGAGGCTTGCGACCGTGCCCTGAAGGAGGCCCGAGACACCGAGCGTCGTTGCGCGGCCGCGGAGGAGCGTGAGCGCGAGCTCGAAGCTTCAAACGCTGCGCTTGAGTGCCAGGTTCGTGCCCGAAGGGTTGCCCTTGCTGCACCTGTGGCTCATGATGATAGTCCAGCCGGCCTCTCGGCACGGGAGGACGCACTGGCACTTGAGGCGATGGAGCTGAGCATGGAGCGCGAGCGCCTAGAGACGATGGAGCGCCAACAAGCCGAGGCCGAGGGCAACCTTGATGACCGTGAGGTCGTGGCGAAGAAGGCTGCCAGGGAGGCAGAGCGACTCCGGAAGGACTACCACGAGAAGCTGGGGCTTCATGACACTCGCTCTGCTGACAAGCGCAAGGAGCTCCAGAAGGAGTTCACGGCACTTAAGAGTAGCCTGGCAGATGCCGAACGTCGCCTGCAGGTGTCGGAGAAGGCTCGTGTTGCCGCCGAGCGTCACGAACGGGCGTCGAAGAAGACTTGTGCCGAGGCGGAGCACAGCGAGCGAGCGTCGGAGAAGGCTCGCCCAGCCGCCAGGGCGGAATTGTCCTGCCTCCACCAGCAAGTGGTGGACGTTTCCACCCTCACGGCTCGAACCTCTGAGGAGGCTGCACGAGTCCGTGGAATGCAGCACACCCGCTCGGAAATGTTTGAGGCCCTGCGGCACCGGGCCGGCCGGGCCCTAGGAGAACTTCTTGGCTCGGGGGTCGCTGGCCCCCTGGTTAATGACGACGCCGGGTACCTTGGGTTCTTTACCAGGGTGGTGGAGTGTCTTGAAGGCGGGGTCAGGAAGGCTTGGCAGCGCATCGAGGAGTAAAGCTGCGACATCCTGAGGAGCGCGGTTTCCCGCATCTTCGGCAACTTGCACCGTCTTGACTCTCACGCGGACTTCGAGGCCCTGCTGGAGCCTGCGCCTGAGGTGGTCGCCGGCCCCTCGGAGAATTGGGTGAGCGACCATGTGGACGCGTTAGTGATGGAGCTCGTTCCAGCTATGGAGGACGCGCCGGTGCCTGAGGGGGGCAACACCGGCAGTTCCGGCGAAGGCGTCGATGCTTAATCCAGTTCCTGCCATAAATTTGTTTTTTTGTTGTGGCTCCAAAGCCGGGTGAGGTGGCTGTCACAAGGTTTAAACTTTTGATGATGTAATTGAACATTGTATGGATGTGTTTTTAAGCACTCACTTGCTTGTTCCTGAGGTCGTGGCTTTAAGCCCTTGTCGCGTGTCAAGACGAAGCGTCCGTCGGCCTTGTCTGGGCGCGCCTCGCGAGTACCTCCTGTGAGAGCAAGAGTGGTCGGCGGTCCGGCAGCAGACCAGACAGAACGTGTGCCCATGCCTCTGCCCCTGCTCGCGAGGAGTGATGGGGCGGGGTTGCGGACGTAGCCTAGCTTGTCTAAGCGAGACGAAAAGATTGACTGGCGAAAAAACATGGCGGAAATCGCAAAACATAGACAGAACTCTCCCTTTATTCAAGAAATGAGTCGCGCGGCTGCGAGATCTGCTTGAGAAAGCAGATACAGAGGGAGCAAATGCGAATAGCAAAAGGAGGGGCCACGTCTGGCCCCTGAGCAGGTCTTCAGTCTTCTCCCCAGCGTGGAGCGTAGGGCTACCACCGGCGGATGTGGGTATAGCCATTGGGGGGCAGTGTCGACAGCCAGCGCGGAGCATGGTGCTTCCACTCGGCATGGGAGGGAGCCCCCGAGGTCCTAGGGCGATGTTCCGGAGACTCCGGGACGTGTACAGCCCCACTCATTATTACGTGAGAGTGTCATGAGCGGCGATCTTCTGACGTGCCCGCCCATTCGCTTCGAGGGCCCTGCCCCGCGCTAGTCCGCTCCCTCATGAACTCACCTAATGGCGGCATCCATGAAGTGGGACACTGCGCATGATGGGGGGATGGGACCTTGGCCATAGGGCCCCCTCCGAGCACCAGGCGCGCCGCTTACACGATCTCCGAACGCGTTTCGCCCCTGAGGGCTAACGTTGCTCAGAGACGCGGCGTCCTGAGGTGCGAGGGGGACCCCGCCCTACCCACGCTCCTAATGGCCCCTGAGCCATTCCTGATCAGGGTCGGGCCCAGCGGGTACGTGATTACGTGAGCAGGGGGACGGAGCCACAGTCTAGGGCCCTCCTAGTGCGCGTAGGATGGGCTGCCGTACCACCTCCAGACGCACCCTCCGTAGCCTGGGGTGGTACACTAGGAGGCGCGGCGTCTTGAGGTTGAACGGAGGGGGGAGAAGGCCCCTACCCGCGCGCATTGTAGCCGCCGTCGGTGAGCCCCTAGTGATATCCAGGGCGGGCCCATGCGCGAAGGGTCACGCGCGGGGGGACGAGGGCCTGACCCGGGCCTTCCCTTGCCTTTCTGTCCCGATGTGGTAACTAGAGTAGCCCCCTGGCCTATCGAGGCCTGGGCCAGAGACATTGTTGGCCCGAGGCCTACGGCCGGTGCCCTGGGGCCGGCCCCCGCAAGCACCTACGCAGGTCTTATCCATGCTCCATGGCCGTGGGCGATGATGGTGACGGCTTGAGGGCTATGAGCGGGGGATCCGCCTCCTGACCTCCCGCTCCTGAGCCCCCATGCGCCGACGCGTGGTTGCATCTGGCGTTCGGCATAGCCCTGAGGTCACTCTCCGGTGGCTCCTCGACGGGGGCGGTTTCTGAATACAAAGGGCTTCGAGGCAGAGGGGCGGCGTCATATGCAGGGTTTAGCGGATCATACCCCATGTCGCCTTCGTAGGTTGCCGCGGGTCTTGACCTTACGGGCAATCGGGTGTGGCTGGGGCGGCACTCGGTCCCCGACATCGTCATGTAGACGCAGAATGGCTCGGCTCCGATGCTGGCGGCGTCGAGGAGCTCGGCCACCCTGAGGAGCAGCGCATCATGGCCACTGTCGAGGAGCCAGCACCTTAGTAGTTCTCTTGCCACCAGTATAGCAGCCCTCGTGTTCGCCATTTCGCGCCAGTCCCGCGAGCTTACCGCCGCATGTTCGGCCGCCCGTGTTGCCGCACAGCCTTGGCGTCGACTGGGTGGAGGATGCTACCGGTCCTCTGGCGGCAGGTTGATGGTGCTCATCGTGCCGTCGGCCCCGATCAAAGACGGGCGGCGGTGGGTCCCGTGGCCGAAGGGCGATGCCTGAGCGGGGCGGACGCCATGGGCTTCCGCACACGTCTGATGCGCCTCCGCCATCGTGGTCGCGGTTTGGTGGAGCTAGGAAACGCGGGGTTGGTGGACGAGCCCGGGCAAGGTCGTTGGAGAGGCGAGATCTCGACACGCCCCCTACCTGGCGCGCCAAATGTCGGATTCAGGGCTCTGCAAAACGCGTTAAGTTCGAACACAGGGGCGTGAACCAAGATCTCTCCCACTCACATCTACCTAGCGCCTCGCTCTCGTCTCGGTGGAAGGATTCAGGCAAACAACGAACAAGCACACAAGAGTTTATCCAGGTTTGGGCCACCGTGTGGTGTAAGACCCTACTTCCTGCTTTGGTGGATTGGCTCCGGGCGAGCTAGAATATGAACTGGTACAAGGGTTCCTGGGCTCAGGAGGCGATCTCAGGAGGGTCGGGAGGCTAGTGTTCTCGCTCCTTGTGCGGTGGCAAAGTGTTCGTCCCCTTTGCAGTGGGGGTTCTAGATGCTTATATAGGCGGCCACGGTCCTCTTTCGCGAAATGTTCAGGCGGGAAGGGATCCCATAAAGGCCATTTTTGAGCGGGTACACAAGGATGTTCCTGCCCTGACAAAAGCGGTCTTCGCCTGCAAAAGGATCAAGCGGCGACACGGTGGTGGGCTCGACGGTGACATCCTCCTTGTCATCGTTGTGGTCTTTGGTCTCGTTGCACCAAAGAGGAAAACTTTGCTCTGCTCCTTGGGAACCAACAGTTGCGCTGTCCCCTTTGCACCGAAATGGCAACTGCGCCGCTGGCGGATGCTGGCACCCGCTGGCGCGGTGCATCACTGCTGACATCACTGCCTCCTCCCGAGGCAGGCTTGGCCTTGGATTCTCCGCCCCCTCGTAGCACCTTGTCGAGGCCGCTCCTGAGGAGGTCTTGATGTTTTTCTCCTCCCGAGGCTTGGCCTCCTCGCGAGGGTCTTGAGCAGCTGGTCGATTAGCTGGGCCATATCAGGCCGCTTGTAGGAGCGCATTGTGGCCCGCAGACAGGCAAGTCTGTGTACCCTGGTTCCCAGTACGCCGACAGGGATGACCTGAGGTGGGTGGATTATGGTGTCGCCGTCTGGATCCTCGACCGCCGCCATCTGGTAAGCGGACTCGAGTGAGCACACTGCGTCCTTCTCCTCACAGGTGACGGTGATGACGCCGCCCCTTCCCGGCATCTTGAGAACATTGTAGCCGTGGTAAGTCACTGCCATGAATTTGGCCAGGGTCGGGTACGTGAGGATGGCGTTGTAAGGGAGATGAATGTGGGTGATATCAAAGTCGATGAGCTCAGTGTGGTAGTTGTCACGCTTGCCGAAGGTTACGGGTAGGCGAACTTGCCCCACGGGGGTGGTGGAGCCGTCAGTAACTCTGGAGAAGGGCTTGGTAGGAAGCAGTTGATCGTAGAGTACTTGGAGGCTGTCGAATGTCTCGATGGACAAGACGTTGAGTCTTGCGCCACTGTCGATGAGGGTCTTGGTAATTTGGACGTTGCTGATGATGAGAGAACAAAGCATCGAGAGGGCACCAGCCGTAGCTGCGCACTTGAGCTGGTCTGCTGAATTGAAGGTGATGGAACACCTGGACCACCTATGTGGGCGAGTAGCCTCGAGCTTGGGGAGAGCCGCGTTTACTTCACGAGCGAACTGCTTGAAGGGGCGCTGAGAAGCTGGGGCCTGTGCTCCGCCCAAGATGCAAGCGATGCAACGCGGCTCCTGGAAGCCCCCAGCCCCCTCGTCCTGGTCGTCTTTTCTCCTTGGTGGTGGCAGAGGTGGTAGGTCGGCCCTGCCCTAAGGACGGTCCTCTCGGGGCTAGTCCCTCCAGGCATCCTCGCGAGGCTAGCCGCGCCAACGGTCCCCCTGAGGCTATCACGCCACTCCGAGCGGGGGCGATGGTCGTCCTAGCGTCGCCCGTCTGACTTCCTCCGCGGCCGTAGCCACGGTTGCCGTGCTCTGGGCCTTGGACGACGCATCCTTCGTGGAGGGCCCTGAGCTCTTGACAGTCATGAGTGTTGTGGCTGTGCACGTTGTGGAAGGCGCAAAATGCTCGGTCATTCTTGGGCGGCTCCGGGTAGTCGCGACCGCGCTTCGTTTCTGGTTCGACTGCGAGCACTACTGCTCCCTTGAGCTTTATGTCCTTGCTTTTGGCCTTCTTGTCTTCGGGTTCAGCAGCGGGGAGTTCGACGAGTGAGAGGCGCCCCTCCTCGGCCCTGGCACACTTGGTCGCGAGGTTGAACAGCTCCAAGGACATGCAGAAATCTTCGTGGATGGCGAGCTCTTCTTTCATATTGACGTCGCGGACACCATCTGAGAACGCCGAAATGATGGCCTCGTACGTGACCTTGGGGATCTCGATGCGGACACTGTTGAAGCGTTGGATGAACTTCTGCAGGGTTTCTCCTGGTTGTTGCTTGATACGCCGCAGGTCACCCGCTGCTGGGGAATGGCCTCAAGTGCCCTGGAAGTTGGCGATGAACCGCTCGCGCATCTGACTCCAGGTGGAGATCAATCCTGCGGGCAGGTTCAATAGCCATGAGCGCGCGCCATCCTTGAGGGCCATGGGGAACCAGTTCGCCATGATCTTCTCGTTGCCGCCGGACGCTTCGATGCTTAGCTCGTTGAACTGCAGGAACTCTGCAGGGTCGGGGGTGTCGTCATAGCGTGGAGGCAGGTCGGGCTTGGACTTCCCAGGCCAGTTGACATTGCGCAGCTCGGGGGCGAGGGCCTTGCAGCCTGCTGTCGACACCGGAGCTTGTTGGGGAGGTGGAACTTGGTGTCGGTCCTCGCGCGCCGCCACGTCGGGGGGCATGCGGTCTCGGTGTAGCGGTGGAGAGAGTGCGGGTGCTCCTCCGTGGGGCCGCTGGATCTCATGGCAGCTTCCGTCTTCGCGCACTGGTGCCGCGCGTGGGCAGTCATGCCATGGGGCCACGTGCCTTGGGTCTTGGAAGACGCCTTGATGCGGTGGTAGGAGTGGAGCTTCTTGGGCCTCGTCGTCCTCATGGGGAGGCGGACGAGGCAGGGAGAGGGACGGCGCCGGAGAACCCCAAGCGGCACTGACGAGCTCGGCGATGCAATTGAGCCATTCTTCGTAGAAGTCGTTGACGGGGCGGTAGCGCAGGAGCTCGCACGCCATGAGCAACGCAGCCTGTGCGTCCGCGAGTCCGTGGCGAGCATGGGACGAAGAGACCGCTGGATTCAGCAACGGGGTAGCGGTGCGTCGATCACTCCGCACGGAGGGGTGCAGGGATGATGCCTGTTGTTCATGCCGCGCCAGACCGGTGGCGGCGTTGGCTGCAGGCGATAGAGAATGACGGGGTGGTCCACCAGCAGGAGCATTCTGAGCGACACGGGCAGCGAGGGTAGCCCGCCGCTCAGCACAAGCCCTGTGAGCATCAACCATTCAATTGCTGGAACGACGAAGCACTGATCGACATAAGGGAAGTTTTGGCACACCCCTACCTGGCGCGCCAAATGTTGAATCTAGGGTTCCGGAAAAACCCTTAAGGTTTGAACTCTGGGGTGTGCATGAAGATCTCTCCTTCTGCCCTAGCTCGTCTACTCAACAACCCTAGGCCTAGCTCGTCAGATCTGATGAACAAGAGACACAAGATTTATACTGGTCCGGGCCCCCGTTGTGGTGTAATACCCTAATCCAGTGTGGTATGGTGGATTGCCTCGTAGGCTCAGGAAGAACTAGTACATGGATGAACTGCCTCCTGAGGAGAGGTGTTCTTGAGCTCGGGTGAGCTCGTGGAGTCTAAGAGGTCTCAATTATCCGATCCCCTTCTAAGGTGGTGGCTAGTCCTATTTATAGTGGCCAGGGTCCTTTTCCCAAATATTGAGCAGGAAGGAATCCCACAACGGCCAAATTTGAAGGGGGGCAACTAGTACAAGCTATCCTGACAAAAGGTGGTCTTCGCCTACCGAAGACTCTCGTGGTGACGCCGCCGTGGGCTCCGCGATGACAGCTACTTCTAGAGCTTGCGTTGTATTCCCTCGAAGAGGAAAGGGTGATGCAGCACAGTAGCGTAAGTATTTCCCTCAGTTTTTGAGAACCAAGGTATCAATCCAGTAGGAGACCATGCGTGAGTCCCTCGCACGTGCACAAACAAATAAGAACTTCGCAGCCAATGCGATAAGGGGTTGTCAATCCCTTTACGGTCACTTACAAAAGTGAGATCTGATAGATAGGATAGTGTGATATTTTTGGTATTTTCTGATATAAGAATAGAAAGTAAATAAAGCAAAGTAAAGTAGATTGGAGATTAATATGTTGAGAATAGACCCGGGGGCCATAGGTTTTACTAGTGGCTTCTCTCGTGATAGGAGAATTCTATGGTGGGTGAACAAATTACTGTCGAGCAATTGATAGAAAAGCGCTAGTTATGAGAATATCTAGGCATGATCATCATATATAGGTATCACGTCCGTGACAAGTAGAACGAAACGATTCTCCATCTACTACTATTACTCCACACATCAACCGCTATCCAGCATGCATCTAGAGTATTAAGTTCATAAGAATAGAGTAATGCTTTAAACAAGATGACATGATGTAGAGGGATAAACTCAAGAAATATGATATAATCCCCATCTTTTTATCCTTGATGGCAACAATACAATACGTGCCTTACTGCCCCTGCTGTCACTAGGAAAGGACACCGCAAGATTGAACCCAAAGCCAAGCACTTCTCCCATTGCAAGAACTATAGATCTAGTAGGCCAAACCAAACCAAAAATTCAAAGAGACTTGCAAGGATATTGTCGGATTACGGGCTCCGCAAACCCAAGAAGTTCGAATACAAGGGTGTGAACAAATATCTTTCCCACTCACGTCTACCTAGCGTCTCGCCCTCGCATAGTGAATACATTCAAGCAAACAACAAGTGAAACACGCAAGAGTTTACCCAGGTTCAGGCCACCTTGTGGTGTAAAACCCTATTTCCTGATTTGGTGGATTTGCCTCAGGAGGGATAGAATATGAACTAGTACAGTGGTTCCTAAGCTCAGGAGGTGAGCTCAGGAGGGTCGGGAGGCAAGAGTTCTTGCTCCTTTGTGTGGTGGCAGAGTTTGTGGATGTGCTTGACTTGACTTGGCTTGACCTAACTTGACCTCCCTTTATAGTGAGGATCCTAGCTACTTATATAGGCGGCTAGGGTCCTCTTCCCTCGAAATGTTTAGGCGGGAAGGGATCCCACAACGACCATTTTTGAGCGGGAACACAAGGACGTTCTACCCTGACAAAAGCAGTCTTCGCCTGCAAAAGGATCAGGCGGTGACGAGGTGGTGGGCTCGGTGGTGACATCCTCCCTATCGTCCTTGCGGTCTTCGGTCTTGTTGCACAAAAGGGGAAACCCTTGTCCCGCTCCTCGGGAACCTGCGCCTCCGCTGCCACCTTTGCATCGAAACGGGAACTGCGCCGCTGGCGGGTGCTGGCACCCGCTGGCGCGGTGCGTCACTGCTTACGTCGCTGCCTCCTCCTGAGGTTGGCTTGCCCTTGGATTCTGCGCCCCTCCAAAGCACCTTGCCGAGGCCGCTCCTGAGGGGTTCTTGACGTTGTTCTCCTCGCGAGGTCTAGCCCCCTCGCGAGGGTCTTGGGCAGCTGGTCGATCAATTGGGCCATACCAGGCCGTGGCAGGAGCGCGCTGCGGCCTACAGACAGGCAAGTCTGGGTACCCTGGTTCCCAGGACGCCGACAGTAGCCCCCGGGCCCAAGGTGCGTGCGGAGTTGGCTTCGGGGCGAAACGTTAGCCGAGGAAGAAGCGTCGTAGGCCCCAAAAGGGCTATGGGCCAGGCTGGCGCGTGACGGTTGGATGGGACGTGGGCGACTCTGCTTCCCATGCAGTCTCGGCAACCGTGTGACTTGACAACTCCTTGGCGCGGGCGGCGGGGCCATTATGGCCGCGTGTGAGTGGCCGGCGATTGATCTTCTTGGCCTATAAACAGGGGTGAGGCACCACGTCTGTCACTTGACTGTTGCAGATCAATCCCTGCTCCTCCCACTTCTCCGAGGGCTTCATTGGCACCGATACATAGATTCTTGACCGCAGAGAAGGGGTCGAGCCCGATGGTGGAGCCTGAGCTGCTCCCCCCGAAGAAGAGGCACCGTGGTTCTCAAAGAGCGTCCCTGAGACCGGCGGATGCCCGCACATGGTGCACGCGGGCGCCGCCAGGATTTCCGCTTCCCTTAGGTGCTCCGGCGATAGACGAACGAAGCGGGGATGACGACAGGGGTGGTGCAGTCAGCCACCCAGAGAGATGGGCGACTTCTCGCGCCCTGTTGCCGTCCCATACTGAGGACTATGCCTGCGATTTCATCGTATGGGCAGGAGCCCCTCCGCATTCGTGGATCCTCCTTCCTCCATTCCTGAAGTAGGTGCTCCCGGCTCGCGGCCGAGTGACGATGCAGCTGCGGCATGAGGGGTGCCACCTTCCCCCTTCGTACGCCGACGTGGAGGTGGTATCTTCTGGCCAGGTGTTCATGACCTGGGGTTGGTTCGCGGGGCGGCGCGCCTGCGCCCCCGCCAGGAGGCACATTCTTCATTTCACGCTGGACGGGATGGGCACGATGACCTTCAAGGTCTTCGGGGCGGATGGCTGCCGGCTGTCGTGTGGCGCGGGGGACGGGCTCGCCGGCGACCATTCCCATGCCGCCAGGGCAGCAAGGCCGGGGCTGACGCGCTCGCCATCGGTTGCGCCTCCGATTCCTCTGGTAGCAGTTACGCTACCCCTGAGACGGCCTCGAGCTCCGACGAGACCTACGAGCCGCCAAGTCGCCGCTCCTATCGCCGGAAGGAAACAGCGTCCTCCCGGCGCCATCGTTGTTGAAGGAGTTCAAGCCGTATTCCTCGAGAGCGACACTCTTAGCTTGGTCCCTGCGGGGCAACATGGACGGCCCTATGAGGGCGTGTAAATCCTTGTAATACTTTTGCTATTATCTGGCGTTATAAACTTATGTTCCTCATGAGGCCCTCCGCTGGAGCATGACTTCCCCTTCCTTCTATCCCCATGGTAGTTCAGGGCCCTACGCCTGCGAGATCTAGTCCCTAGACAAGCCTCAGCCTATGCTCGTATGCCAGGTCGCGATGCTGTGGTCAAGGCCAGGAGGTGAGTGACCCAGGGTCCGGTAGGAGCCCCCGAGGCGCGATGCTCGAGAGGTCCCTCTTGGCGTGCAGGCAATCGTCCACCAGGGCCGTCGAGAAGGGCTTTCACGTCCTAGCGGATTCGTGATTACAGTGGTTGGAGGTGTAGGTGCGCGAGTAGATGCGACATTGAAAACTTATCTTAGCGATCCCCTGTGGTCAGGTGGCGGTGGTACTTGATTTTTCTGTCACCTTTCCTTCGGGGCGAGGCTCTGTGCCCAAGCTGTCTTCCCGAGGAGGTGACAGCGGTCGCTCCCCGGCCACCGAACATGAAGGGCACGTCTGCCGAGGACCTGGGAGCGAAGGTCACGGAGCTGGTGGAGGCGTTCCTCCAGGCCACTGCTACCGCAGCCGAAGAGGCGGAGACCGGTGATGATGCGCTTAGTGATGCCTGATCTGCTCCTGTCCAGAGAGAGAAGTGTGAGTGCCTCGGGGAGGCGTAAGAACTTTGTTTGAATTTCAAAAACTTGGTATTATTGTAATAACTAGATGAGTTCCATGCTTGCTTCCTTTCAAGTTTTTTAGGTGCTCTACGTTGGCAGGGCCCAACCCTGCGCATTCGTCGATCGCCATTGAGCCCTCTAGGTGACTGGGGTTATCGTAATAACTATACTCAAGGGATGAGGGGCTACGTGGCCAGTGAGGCTCCTGCGTCGCGATGCCCAGGGGTCCCCCTTGACGTTCAAGCGATCCCGTTTGCGTTCTGCGTCGGCAGGGCCCAACCCCGCGCATACCTCGATCGCCATTGAGCCCTCCGGGTGATCCGGGTTATCGTAATAACTAGACTCAAGGGATGAGGGGCTATGTGGCCAGTGAGGCCCCTAGGTCGCGATGCCCAGGGGTCCCCCTTGACGTACGAATGACTCTCATGAGGGAGAACGAGCACCGTACCTTGTTCACGAGCCTTCGCCTGGGATGGGGCTGCGAGAAGGCCGGGTGTCTGGGCACCTGGTAGGGTGGCGTCCGCCAGGCGTGACCTGAGCATAGCCTCCGTGCCTAGCCCCCCTCGTGACACCCATCTAAGGAGAAGCTGTGAATGTCATGAGCTGAAAAGCTCCCTGAGGTTGGTGCGACCACTAGGGGCCGCCCTTAGTTGTTCATAACTAGCGCGGAGCATAGAGCTACCACACTTGCGTGGAGTGTGGGCATAACCATGCCTCGGTCGTAGCGGCCAGCGCGGAGCTTGGTCCATCCACTGGTTCATGGGCATAATCGCTCCTCGGTTGGTTCTGCCAGCGCGGAGCATGGCACTTCCACTGGACCGTGGGAGGGAGCCTCCCACCGGGAGAGACTCTGGGGCGTGTACAACCCCGTCCTGACACGTGGCTTGCACGGCAGGATAGCCAAAGTGTATATGGGCCCTCCTCAGGACGAGCTGAACGACTCTGAGGAAGTTCTCGTGAGCTTACGAATCACTCACGAGACCTTACCCTGAGGCGGGTTGCGCATGAGTCTTCTTCTGCAAAATGCGAAAATAGAGGTGTTGTGTCGGCCTGCGCCGAGTGCATCTCTAGAGGGTATCGCATGAGAAGGCCGCAACACCAGCGACCCCAGGAGGTGACGTCACTGGAATGTCTCGCGAGACAGAGCTCAGCCGCTGGATTTGTTGACGCTGGAGGGACAGACCCGAGCACAGACGCCGTGCCCAGTCTTCTCATGCAACAATCCAAAAGAAAATAACCGGCGCGCGGTTCCCGCGTGAGCGAGGCACCTGCCACGGGCCCGTACTTACCCATCCACGATTAGCCCATGCGAGAACAAGGCACCAAGGGCCACGGGAGGTGACGTCACGGGAATGGCTCACGAGACAGAGCTCAGCCCTTGGGTTTAGCGACGCTGCAGGGACGGACCCGAGCACAGACGCCGTGCCAGTCCTTAATCATGGGGCAGTCGCGAGTGGGCTCACAAGGGCTCATGACCTTAGTGGCGGTGAGAATGCCAAGCATGCAGATAATGCGAATAGAAAGAAGCAACTAGCCTTGATCATGCATAAAAAGGAGACAACTGCGGGGGAATAGCCCCCAGCAGCCCGAGGATGATGCAGCCGAGGGGGCGCCCTCGATTGGATACCTGAAGCGTCACCTGATACTTGTCGAAGAAGAGTTGGGGTAGCTGAAGACGCGAGCCATGCGGGTTGCTCCTGAAGATCATCGGGATCTTGAGGCCCAGGGGCTCCGGAGGGTCTTAGTGGTCGCGTGGGTCCGGTTCTCGCTCCGTCCGGACCGCCTGCCACTGAGCCTCCCGAGCCCCCAAGGCCTGTCGCGCGAGATGCTGGAACATGGCAGCTACGTTGCGGAAGCCGAAGAGTGTGTGGACGTAGCTGCAGGGGAGGGCCCGCCTCCGGCCGACCGCCATCGGCCAGAAGGTCTCCTGAGAGGCGGCTCGGTTGAGACCCACGAGGTCAATACAGACGCGGAAGCGGTCGCTCGGGCTGCGGGTAGGTGCGCTTGGCGTTGTGCAGTTACGCCCACCGCGGATGAGCCTTGCGTACTGAAGTTCTTCGGTAACCTGGTCGATGAAGTCCTCAGCCCCCAGCACTTTGCGGTCCACGCTGGGCTCACAAAAACGTGCGTCAAGACAAGCCTGCAGGTGGTGCCCGAACACCTCCCTCGAGACGCTGGTCAGGCCGGAGACGCTCCAGAGGAGATCCCCCGAGCCCGTCCTGAGAGGGGCGTCGGGCCCGCCTCCCTATGCGAGGGTGGAGGGTGCCTTGTCGGCAGGCGCGAGTCCTGAGGCGGAACCGTCAGGAGCCCACGTGTCCTCAGGTCCGTTGACGGGCAAGTTCTTCTTCTTCTTGGGGGCGGTCTGCAGGGCGAGGACGGGTCCATCCTCATCGGAATATTCGACCGCCGCAGTCTGGTAGGCGCGCTCCAGGGAACGCACCGCTTCCTTGTCGTGATGACTCCGCCACTCCCGGGCATCTTGAGGATGTTGTAGCCGTGATGGGTCGCCGCCATGAACTTGGCGAGGGCTGGATACCCAAGGATGGCGTTGTATGGGAGGTGGATGTTGGCGACGTCGAAGCCAATGAGCTCGGTGTGGTAGTTGTTGCGATCACCAAAGGTGACGGGAAGGCGGACCTGCCCCATCGGGAGTGTGGAGCCATCCGTGACTCCGTAGAATGGCTTAGTCGGGTGGAGGTGATCGTAGGGGACCTGGAGTCTCTCGAAGGTCTGGAAGGAGAGGACGTTGAGTCCTGCTCCGCCGTCGACGATGGTCTTGGTCACGACGACGTTGCTAATGCTCCGGGTGCATAGCATCGGGAGAGCGCCTGGGGCTGCGGTGCACTTGAGCTGGTCCTTGGGGTCGAAAGCGATGACTTGCTTGGTCCACTTGAGGGTGTGTGCGGCGTCAGGCCTAGGAAGCGCCGCGTTCACCTCATGGGCGAACTGCTTGAAGATGCGATGGGAAGCCGGAGCATGGGCTCCTCCCAAGATGCATGCAACTACACGCCGCTCCTGGAAGCCCCCTGCTTCATCTCCCTGGCGGTCATCGTCCTTCCTTCTTGGTGGTGGTGGCAGCGGAGGCAGGCCTCCATTGCCCTGAGGGCGACCCTCACGAGGCTGGTCGCGCCAGGGGGCGTCACGAGGCTGCTCCTGCCAGTGGTCTTCATGAGGCTGTTCGCGCCACCCTTGGCGCGAGTTCCTGCCGTCCCAACGTCCTCCAGCTCAGCCTCCTCCACGGCCGTAGCCGCGGTTGTCGCGCTCAGGGCGCTGCCCGACGCACCCGCCGCGCATCACCCTGAGCTCCTGGCAGTCGTTAGTGTTGAGGTTGTGGACATTCTGGAAGACACAGTACGGACGGTTATCTCCGCGGGGGTCGTCGTAGCCGCAGCCACGCTTCACTTCTGGCTCCGCAGCCAGCACGGCGGGCCCCTTGCGCTTTGCTTCTTTGGACTTTGTCTTCTTGTCGTCCGCCTCCACCTCAGGCAGCTCCAGGAGGGAGAGGCGTCCTTCCTCCGCCCTCGCGCACTTTGCCGCGAGCCTGAACATCTCGAGGGTTGTGCACAGGTCCTCGTGAATGGCGAGCTCCTCCCTCATCCTGACGTCGCGGATGCCGTCGGAGAACGCCGAGATGATGGCCTCGTCCGAGACTCTAGGGATCCGAAGGCACATGGTGTTCAAGCGTTGGATGTACTTTTGCAGGGTCTCTCCCAGCTGCTGTCTCATGCGGCAGATCCGCAGCCGCCGGGGCTCGGTCGCGGGTGCCTTGGAAGTTGGCGACGAAACACTCATGAGGAGAAGATGGATCCCACGGGGAGGTTCAGGAGCCAGGAGCACGCGCCACCCTTGAGAGCCATGGGGAACCAGTTCGCCATGACCTGCTCAGTGCCGTTGGACGCCTCGATGCTGAGCTTGTAGAGTTGGAGGAACTCCGTGGGGTCGTTGGTGTCGTCGTAGCGCGGAGGCTGGTCCGGCTGGAACTTGCCGGGCCAGATGAGGCGCTGTCGCCCAGGAGCTAAGGCGCGACACCCAGCTACGCTCATGATTGCATGCGCCCCCTCCGCCTGCGGTGCTGCTTCTTGGGGTGCTGGTGCCACCACCTCCTGTGGCGCGCGATCCTGGCGCGGCAGGTAAGGGGGCCCGTGAGCCCCTTCCTGGGGATGCGGAATCACCTGGCAGCTCTCCTCGTCGCGTGCGTGGGCTCTGCGGGGCGGCTCACGCCGCGGAGGCTCGCCCCGGACCTCCTGGCCGGCGCAGTAGAGTGGAGGCGGAGCCGGGACTCCGTGGCCTTCGTTCCCCGCCAGGGGCGACGGGGTATGGGAGGAGTGCGTTGGTGCAGTTTCTTCCCCAGCAGCGTTGACGAGCTCAGTGATGCGGTGGAGCCACTCGTCGTAGAGGTCATCTGCCGGGTGGTAGCGCAAGAGCTCCCGAGCCATCAACATCACAGGCTGCTGATAGACCGGCCCGCGGCGGACCAGCGAGGACGACGCCACGACCGGTGAGGGTGAAGGTGTCGCCGTGTGGCCATCGCGCCGCACGGACGGCGGCAGCGACGAGTCCTGCTGCTCGTGGATGGCCGGGTCAGTGGCCGCGTTGGCGACCGGTGAGTTGGGGCAGAGCGGCGCACCATTTCCCGCGGGCGCCGTCTGAGCAACGATCACGGCGCGGTGGGCGGCGTGAGCTCAGCGTGTGTCCACCATGGCAGTGGAGCGAAGTCGGCGACGAGAACGGGACGAGGTCGTCGGAGAGGCAAGATCTTGACACGCACCCTACCCGGCGCGCCAAATGTCGGATTACGGGCTCCGCAAACCCAAGAAGTTCGAACACAGGGGCGTGAACGAAGATCTCTCCCACTCACGTCTACCTAGCGTCTCGCCCTCGCCTAGTGAATAGATTCAAGCAAACTACAAGTGAAGCACGCAAGAGTTCTTGCCCCTTTGTGTGGTGGCAGAGTTTGTGGATCTGCTTGACTTGACTTGGCTTGACCTAACTTGACCTCCCTTCATAGTGAGGATCCTAGCTACTTATATAGGCGGCCAGGGTCCTCTTCCCCCGAAATGTCTAGGCGGGAAGGGATCCCACAACGGCCATTTTTGAGCGGGAACACAAGGACATTCTACCCTGACAAAAGCAGTCTTCGCTTGCAAAAGAATCAGGCGGTGACGCGATGGTGGGCTCGGTGGTGACATCCTCCCAGTCGTCCTTGCGGTCTTCGGTCTTGTTGCACCAAAGGGGAAACCTTTGTCCCGCTCCTCGAGAACCTGTGCCTGCGCTAACCCCTTTGCACCGAAACGGCAACTGCGCCATTGGCGGGCGCTGTCACCCGCTGCACGTTGCGTCACTGCTTACATTATTGCCTCGTCCAAAGGCAGGCTTGGCCTTGGATTCTCCGCCCCTGCGGAGCACCCTGCCGAGGCCGCTTCTGATGGGGTCTCGACGTTGTTCTCCTTGCAAGGTCTAGCCCCCTCGCAAGGGTCTTGGCCAGCTGGTCGATCAGCTGGGCCATACCAGGCCATGGCAGGAGCGCGCTGCAGCCCGCAGACAGGCAAGTCTGGGTACCCTGGTTCCCAGGACACCGACATATATTATAATCATACATAAAAGATTTCAGAAAAGAATCAAATATTTCTCATAGATAATCTTGATCATAAACGCACAATTCATCGGATCTCGACAAACACACCGCAAAAAGTTTAGATCGAATAGATCTCCTCGAAGACCGAGGAGAACTTGTTATTGAGATCCAAAAATAGAGAAGAAGCCATCTAGCTAATAACTATGGACCCGAAGGTCGGTGGTAAACTACTCACAACTCATGGTGAGGCAATGGTGTTGATGTAGAAGCACTCAGTGGAATATCCCCCCTCCAGCAGAGCTCCGGAACAGGCCCCAAGATGGGATCTCACTGGAACCGAAGGTTGCGGCAGTGGAATTAGGGTTTTCCCTGTTGCCTCGATGTTTTTAGTGTACATGGATATATATCAGAGGAAGGAGGGCATCGGGGGAGCCAGAGGGGGCCCACGAGGGTGGGGCCGCGCCCAGGGGGAGGGGGAGCGCCCTGGACCCTCGTGGCCGCCTCCTTTGTTCCCTCGTGTGTACTCCAACTCTTCTGTGTTGATATCGTTCCAAAAATAACTCTCCCGAAGGTTTCGTTCCGTTTGAACTCCGTTTGATATTCCTTTTCTGCGAAACCTTGAAATAGGCAAAAAAACAGCAATTTGCACTAGGCCTTGGGTTAATAGGTTAGTCCCAAAAATAATATAAAAGTGTATACTAAAGCCCATTAAACATCCAAAACATAATATATAATAGCATGGAACAATAAAAAAATTATAGATACGTTGGAGACGTATCAATGACCTCCGTCCAGCCGTCCTGTTGGTCTTGGTCTCGTTACACTGATATGCAAACCTTTGCCTGACGCCTCGGGACTCTGCGTCTGCACCTGCTCCTTTAGCACCAAAGGAGAAACTGGCACTCTGCGCCCACTGGTGCCCGCCTGGCCTCGGTCGTCACTGCTCACGTCACAAGGAGCTCGCGAGGAGTCCCTCACGTCGATATCTCCGATCCTCACGAGCCGGCCTGGTGAGGCTGCCCCAGGGGATGCCTTGTGTCGTCTGCCTCGCGAAGCTTGGCCCCTCGCAAGGGTCTTGAGTTGTCGCTGAATATGATGGGTCGTACGAGGCCGCCCGGTGAGCCACGCTCTGGACCTCAGGCAGGCAAGTCTAGGTACCCCTGTTCCCAGAATGTTGACACCGCCTGTCAGCCTCTCTTCTCCCTTGCCCCTATCTCTCTCTCACTAGCGCTTGGGCCCTGCCCATTAGGTTTAAACCAGGTGCGCGCGCGCCGCTCAGCTCACCCGGTCCGAATTGCTTCTGGGCATGTGCATTGTGGCTGTTCTGCCCAGTTGCACAGTGGCCTTTTTTATTTTTATTTTTTGATGATTTTCAAATAAATCCACAGGATAAAATAATTATCCAAATTAAATAATTCCAACTCAACAAATCTTGTAATATTCTCACCTATTTAATGGTGCATCTTTCATACATGTTCATTAAACTTTTATGTATTGTTCACATTTAAATTCAAATTCGAACAATAAAATCTCTATTTGAAAATCCACTACTCTGTCCCTCTAACTTCAAATCCAAAACTAAGAATTTTTCCACTTCTTAGTTTCCCTCCTAGTATTTTACAAAAATAAGTTGACATTTTTCTGAGCACTTTGACTTTTCTATTTTTATTATTGCCTTATTTTCCCGTTGTTTCTTTTGCGATGAATAGATTCCGTGTTTGATGAAGTAGTTGGAGAAGAAGAAGGAGAAAGACTTGAAGACTTTGAAGACCAAGCCAACCAAGGCAAGCAGCCCTTTGACCATGTTTAAGAAACCTTTTATGCATGTCATATAACACCTTATTATCAATGCACCGAAATCATGTTGGGGAGGTGACCACTTTGGTGGGTTACCTTTGTTATTTTCCTGTTGAAACTTGCATCACGCATGACCCTACCTTCCTATGAGGGTTATGCGAGTGGGAGTAGATAGGATGCTATGATAGTGGCTATGCAAGTGGGACGGGAATATGCATGGTGATGGAGGCAAAGTTCTTTCAAAAGACTTTAGGAAAAACCCCGTCGGGTGCCACTTTTGCCCGAGGGAGATCATGAGTTGGGTGACCACATGATGATGAAGTGGTGTACCAAGGCAAGTGTGTGTGTGCGTGTGTTGTTTCCAAAATGGATGGTTTATGTTGCGACCGTTATTCCAACCTTACATGCGCAACCACTTTACCCTTATATGGGAAAGGGCATTATTGATTACATAGGCCGATACTAGCATGGTGCCCGCATTACTAGTGATGGGGGTGACACGAGGTAACACTCGGGACGGGGTTGTGCTTGGATAGGCGGACATGTCTGTTTTTATAGGGCACGAGACACACCGTTGGTACCCCGTGCTTGTGGTATGTGATGAATATGGGAGCATGGCTCCAAAAATATAAGATGTGAAATGTTTTTTTTTTGAGAATCACCGGGGGGAGCTCCCCAACTGAATGTATTACTCAAAGGCTGTCGGGGCCGTATGCACAGAATTACAAAGGCACAGCGCAGCTTGCAGAAAGGTAGGAACGCCACGATTAGATGTCCTCCTTGTCACATGTTGCCATGAGACGATGTGACCAAAGGTCTAGGTCAGAGATGAGAGCTCTAAGGGTTATTATAGAACGTTGATCAATGTTTCTAAATAGCATGTCATTGCGCGCAGCCCATATCTTCTAGAGGAGAGATATGAGAATAAAAGGCCAAGCCTTGTGTGGCAGATGGTGAGGTATCGGAGCGTCCCCGAGGTCGATGATACCCTCCACCTGAGGTAGAATGCCTAGCCGTTACCAAACTTGGTTGGCAAGGGGACAAGTGAGGAAGAGGTGCATTGAATCCTCAGGTAGCATAGCACAACGAGGACATATGTCCGTGGAGATGATCTGCTTGTCGGAAAGGTTGGCCCTGGTGTTGAGTCGATCCTTGAAGAGGAGCAAAGTAATTTTTTTAATCTTGTGTGGAACCTTGGAGCGCCAAATGAGGGGGGCGAGAGGATCGTAGGCCGGGTGTGCCATGAGTGTGCCGTATGCATGCTTGGTGGAGAAGGCAAGACCCAATAGAAGAAACATTTGGTCTTCCTTAGCCGAGGGAACGAAATCGTGCAAAATAGCCAACAACGCAACAGCTCTTTCTCTGCCAGGAGGGAGAGATGGTTACGGAGGTTAGCTTGTAAACCATATCGCAGCACATTAGCAACCTTAACCAGTTGAAGAGTGGAGTGTGAGAATAAGTGAGGGAAGGTGTGGGCTAGAGGTGTTGGGGTGAGCCAAGTGTCGTGCCTGAAGTAAGTGTGTGTCCCACTGTTTTTTAGGACGAAGGAGATGGACTGTAGAGTGGGTATTTGTTGTGCAATGGTACGTCAAAGGAAGGAGTTTTGGGGTGGGGGTGAGACTAGAGCATTTGGGTGTTGAAGATCCAACCAATCCAGCCATTGGGTGGAGGAGAAAGTGAGGGCCTTGGCTGCAAATTTCATGGGCAGGCAATTATTCTGAAGATGCAAGTTTTTGAGACCTAAACTACCGTATTTTTTGGAATGCAAACGTTTTTCCATGAAATAATGCATTGGGCACCTGAAACTGACTCGTCACCTTCCCAGAGGAAGGCTCTGTGAGTGGAGTCTAGGGTTTTTAAAACTGTTTTTGGGATACGGAAGACTGACATGAAGTAGGTGAGTAGGGAGTCTAGGACTGCAGAGATCGGAATGAGGCGATCGCCTTTGTCAAGCAGCTTAGCGTGCCAGCCAACCAGCAGCTTGCGGGAGCGTTCTAGGATGGGATCGAAGGCATTGGATGGAGGTTTGGTAGGGGAGAGGGGGAGGCCAAGGTAGGTTTGGGGGAAGGAGGCGCATGAGCAGCCCATGGCAAGGGCAATGTCGTTAGCACTAGTGTCATCTGTGTGTAGGGTTGCAATTATGGTTTTGGAGAAGTTGATGGTTAACCCAGTGGCGTTAGCCTCGTTATTTAGGATTGCTTGTAGTGTTGCAGCGGCATCAGGCGAGGTGGAGGCAACGATCGGAGTATCGTCTGCGTACTGGAGGACGGTGGGGGAAGATGAGAGAAGATGGGGTGGTGGAGCGAGGTTTGTCTATTTCCGAAGATAAGTTGTTGGAGCAAGCCTGCTACGATGAGAAAGAGGTAGGGGGAGATGGGGTCGCCTTGCCGTATGCCATTTTTGCAGTCTATCAAGTTGCATGGGATACAATTCAATAGAATGGCGGTTTTGCCTGTAACGAGGATGTTCTGGATCCAGCTGCGGAAGATGTGGGAGAAGCCCCGGGCAAGCAGGATCTTGTCAAGAGCAGGCCAGGCGACGGAGTCGAAGGCTTTCCCAATCTAGCTTGAAAAGCATAGCAGGCTTTTTCTTAGTATGGCATGAGCTGATAAGGTTGGCAGCAAAGATGTTATTCTCAGCGTATTCCTCCCTGGTATAAACCATGTTTGATTGCCATGAACTAGCGAAGGGGTGAATGGCTTGACACGAGTGGTCAACACTTTGGCAACTTCTTTGATTGGGAAATTTTGGAGCGAGATGGGCCGGAAAGCGTCAGGAGAGGTGGGCAGAGCTTTTTTAGGAAGAAGAACAATGTGAACCCGGTTTACTCGTTCCGTGTCGGCCATGCCTTGATGAAATTGGGAGAAGAAAGGGAGAACGAGGATTTGAACGGTGGGCCAATAGGTACGGTAAAACGTAGGCCCAAAACCATCTGGGCTAGGACTGGCCTGTGGGTTCATTTGAAAGAACGATGTTTTTATTTCTGATTCTGAGAAGTTGTCATGCAGGACATGTAGGCTAGGGGTGGGGTTATGGTAGATTTGAGAGAGGTCAAACACCGATGACGTATTGATAGGAGTACCAATGAGGGGTACACAAAATTCACGGAGGATCTTGGCCTTCTGGTGATGAGAGGAGAAATCGTGGCCACTGTGAGTGAGAGTAAAGATCTTGTTTTTTCTAAGGCGTTGTGAGGCTGAAATATGAAAGAATTTTGTGTTTTCTCCACCATTGATAGCCTGGGAAACCTTGGCACGCCACCGCCAGTACATCATCTTTTATTGGATAGTGCATTTGAGAAGAGAGATGATGATCTTGCGAGTGAGGAGCTCGATTTTCCAGAGGGGCATGCGTTCTTCAGCACGATCCAGAGCCGAGATTGCTGCTTTGCGGCGTCATTTGCGGAGAGGGGTGGGAATGCGGGAGTGAGCACAAGATTTGAGTTTAGATCTTGATTTTTTGAGGGCTACGGTGAGGATAGCAGCCGAGTTGGTTGAAGGAGTGGGCGAGGGTGAGCAACACCTTGAGACGATGACATTGCATGGGCGAAATTTGGACCAACTAGGATCGAATTTGAAGAAGTTGGAGCATGGAATCTTAGTGGTGATGTGTACGAGCAGTGGAACGTGGTTAGAGGTGAAGCGTGTGAGAGACGACATGGAGGTATTAGGGAAAGCATCCTCCCACGCAAGATTAAAGAAGGCACGACCGATTCTTTCCAAAGTGGGCAAGGATCGGTTGTTAGACCACGTAAATTGTTGGTCGAGATGTGGATGTTCAATGAAGGCCAGAGTGTTGATAACGTGGTTGAAAGCGTTAGCTTTTGACTGTCGGAAGGTGGAGGTGTTTTTGTCTGATGGGAAGCGTAGGAGGTTGAATTCGCCAAGGACGAGCCAAGGAGTATCGTCTGGTTGTGTGATGGAGAGGAGCTCATCGAGGAATGCCTGTTTGAGGGCATGGGTAGAGGGGGTGTAGATGTTAGTGATGGCGATGTCGAGGGCACATGCAGTTGATCTTAGGGTGATGGTGGAGGAGACATTTTGGTGTGAGTGCGAGATGACCTGGAGAGAGGATGAGTTAACAACGGTTATGGTGCCACCGGCCGTGCCAAGGGCAGTGAAAAGGGTTGGTCGAGGTGGAAGGGTAAGAAGGAGCGTAACTTGGCGTTAGTGTAAGATTCTAGTTTAGATTCCTGTAGGAGGGCAATGTGAGGGTTGATCGCCAGGAGTTCAGAAAGGACAGCAGCACATTTATCGTCATCGCCCTGACCACATTCATTCCAAGAGCAAATAGAAATTACAACATTACTCATAAAGTTTTTGTTGACACCACAGGCGAACGGCAGAAAGCGCGGAGGAGTACATGAGACCTACTACAGCAGATGAGATAGTAGAATGCCAAGCAAAAGGCAACACGAATAGAGTACAAACGGGGAGCACGACATGCCACACATAGCAACCATCAGTAACTTACGTCAACTTCCAGTGGGCAACCAACGTCGAGGAACCGTGCATGGCTGGGCAGTAATCTTGGCGTGGCATCATCACCAGATGTAGCATCCTCGGAGGAGAGGATGGCGTCAAGGTGGCCGTCGTCCGCTCCACAGAGGAACACGATGGTAGCCAAGTCTACAGCTGAGGCAGGGGCCCGTCGGCAGCGTCGAGGCGGGCATCCTGGATAGCATAGCCAATGGTCGAGTCGATGTTGGAGGCGGAGAGACGAGCATCCTTGGTCTTGACAGCTCTGGCGAGAATGGGGGAGTACATGGTGTCCTCACCAGCAAGGCGCGTACTATGGTGCAGCTTTTCCTTGGAGATAGAGTGGTCGCGAGCAGACCTGCGGTGCTCCTTGCGAGTATTTCTCTCATGGGTGTCAAGATCCTGGAGAGGGAGAGCTGTGTCTGTCGCAGCAGGAGCCGTGTCAGAGACTGTAAGAGTGAGAGGGGTTGAAAGAAACAACGACGAATGTGGGGCTGGGTTACGGTTGGATCGTGAAGATTCTCCGGCGGAGAACATGAAGGTCGACGGCGCGCAGAGTGCAGTTGCGGGCGGAGCGAGGACGGCAAAGGACAACGTGTCAGAGGGCAGCACGTTGCCAGGAGTCACGCCGACCCCCACGTCAACTTGGAGAGCAGGAGGGTCAACAGCAGCCACACTGGGCAGTGGGCGGATGGCGGGTGGGGCCATGACAGACACCACGGGTGCATGCACCGCGTCCAGGGAGTGTGTGGTGATAGCATGCAGAAGGGAGACGCGCATGCCCTCCAAGTCGACCGAGTCGTCGTAAGAGACGACAAGCGGGTCACGTGCAGAATCAGGAGGTGGAAGGACATCCGACAAGCCAGGGTCACTGTTGGTGCCGCCAGGAGAAGCATGGTGAGCATGTGCACCGAAGGTGAGGCAGCGGGCAGCCGGTCTGGTGCCGCCATAGGTGGAGTCCGCCCGCCACCCAGCCCTAACAGGGGAAACCACCGGAGCTCAATTGTTAGGGGAAAGCGGGCGTGGTGAGCCGCGCTGGGAAAGAGGGGTAGAGTCTCCATCAGAGGAGTTGCCACCGAAGGGATTGGCGCCATCACCGTGGTGCCAGCGCGAGACCTTGACAACCTTGGCTATTTTGATCTCGTTGATGGGTGGGAGCTAGATGACTAGGCCAGGGGGAGCCGCTTGCCGGACTGGAGCAGAACAAGAGCACGGACCGAGGTGTAGTCGATGCCGTGGAGACAAAAGTCATCAACGGAAAAGACATCACCAAGGAAAACGAGTGCAAAGCGAATGCCATCATTGTGCTAGGGTTCACATGCGAATTCTGAAACCTCGATCTCAGCGGGGTCAGTGAAAATGGCAATGGATCGGTCGGCGTGCTCTACTAGTTCAATAGTAACCACATTGTGCTCGAACTCGATGGGGCTATGGCGGATGACATTGTTGCGTGCAGCAGGGGTGTGGAATGTGATGCATGCGACCCCGCACCAAGATCCGCCCATGATAAAGGCCGGGTTGCCGCAGGTGTGCTGGATAGCTCGGCGGACGAGAGGGGTGGGTTGGGGTTGGCGGTCTAGAGGTGAGCGAAAGAAAAACGGCAGAGGCAGTGGACAAGGCATGGCGGGTCGGCGACGAGTGGCATGCCGCCATATGGTAGGAGCAGGCTGGCCTCCTGTTCCGGGCGAGGCAGCTCTTCGTCCGACTCAGAGTCTGAGACATGTGATTCAGCCCTGGCGACTGAGAGGTACGGAAGATGTCGGAGAGACGGTCTCTAAGGGCGTGGGTGTCGAAGGGAGAGGAGGTGTTGTGGCTGAGGTGGTGGTGAGGAGTGGTGGGGGATGGGGGAGGTGCAGATGTGTGTGGTAGTGAGGGAGGAGGCGGGGGGGCGGTCGGAGTTGACGAGGATGCCTTGGAGGACGTACGGGAAGGGAACACAGACCACAGGGAATGGTTCAGACAGGATGACGGGGACTTCTCCGATCATGATGGTGTGTGGAGCGCGGGCCGCAGTTAAGGAAGAGTTGTCGTGGTTCATGATGCGTTGACAGAAAGCTGGGTTAGGGCTTGAGGGAAAAATGTCGGGGAGAGGAGGGAAGAGTGGCCAAATCCAGAGATACCTGCAGTCACGACCGTGGTGGCCATTCCGTCAGCAGCGAGCGCAGCGGACGAGGTCGTGGCAAGCCTCAATGAAGTGGTCAAGAGCGAGGTAGCGGAAACAACGTTGCTTTTTGAGTGAGGATTGAGGTTGATGAATGTGGCGATGGAGAGGGGAGAGGGGTTTGTGTGGTATATATATGGTGGGTAGCTGCGTGTGACTATGTGCACGAGGGGAGGAGAGAAGGGCGTCTCGATTGGGGTCATCGTGGAGCTGTTGGACAGCATGGGCGGCGTATCTTGTGGTAGGGAGCCGTGATCTGAAGCGTGCATCAGTGGTTGAGGCAACTTGGGGTCATGGCGTGGAGACCGAGCTGGTGGATTAGGCTGCAGAATTGGTGTAGGAGCGATGATTATAGCTAGATGTTGGCCAGGAGTAGGTTGAGGAGTCGGCGTGGGTGAGCGAGTGCATGATCGCGTAGTTTAATCGGTTCCCAATGCAGTATCCTGACATGGAGTGGCAACAGTGGTCAGGCGGGGGGGG
>LR738712.1:326701860-326761688 GCA_902687465.1 Secale cereale
GGGGCGGCGCAGCGTCGTTCGAATTAGACGCAGGTGGGAGGTTTAGGGGAGCCCGATTTGGCACAGACAGAGAGACAAAAGGGGGTGTAGACAAAAGGGGGTGCCTGGATTCTAGCGAGAGCGACGGACGCATGCATATCCTCGCGTGATGCGTACGGATCTTTGGGAGGATTTGGTCCGCCTGACACCGCCGCGCAGCCATCATTGTGCATGGGGTGGGCCCGGCTAGCCTGCATAGGTGAGGGGACGTACTTGTCGTCCGTGAGGGCGGCTGGGGTCGGGCCGTGCATGTGTGGGCTGGGTGGCACGAAGGGTCCGAGGATGGAGCAGAGCGTGGCAGTAGTGGGGTATAAGAAAAATATTTATAGAGTGCTAGGTGCCGGCCGTAGTGAGAAATCGCCTCATCAAGCTGGTCAAGAAGAAAGAGACGAAAACCAGAGAAGTCCAGAGACCCGGTCTAAAGAATTTGAATCTTTGCCAAGCGGGAGAAGATGCCAGTTTTGAAAATGAGCTCGTCTACCTTGATTGCATGGAAATCTTTTTTGACCGAAAAACAGTGGTTTAGAGCTGACTCAACAAGCATTTCATTAGGGCTAACAGCTAGAGGCATAAAGGTGACCCAGAAAGAATGGGTGTGAGAGGTGTAGTGCATATGTGGTGGTAGCTGATTAGGGTGATTAGCATGAAGCATAAGGCAAAAAAAGTTAATACCAGGCCGAGTGCGTCTAACCTAGGGCAGGTCAAGGGCTGTTGACGGTGAGGGCGGAGGAGCAAAGATGTTCGTCGTCGGAGAGGAAGCTGTGGATCCATGCACGGTGGTCTTGGCCTTTCCAGCAAACGAGCGTCCAGAGTCACTTAGTGTAGGCCGGCGAGGGAAGCGGATCAACATGCCCCGTTTATGGAATTCGCCCATGGATGCGATGAGGTGGGCAGCCTTGGGGTTGGCCATGGTGAACGAGAAGCAAGAGTCCCCGTCGTCGGCAATGTTGACGTGGGAGAAGCAGCCACCAAAGAGACGAGCGAGGATGAGGGCCATGGAGCCAGCGTTTATGGCAAACAGGAATTCGATGACGCGAGCATACATGCGGCAACCATGGAGGCTGTGGCATGGGTTGGTGTGTTGGAAATATGCCCTAGAGGCAATAATAAATTGGTTATTATCATACTTCCTTGTTCATGATAATCGTTTATTATCCATGCTATAATTGTATTGATTGGAAACTCAAATACATGTGTGGATGCATAGACGACAATATGTCCCTAGTCAGCCTCCACGGGACTAGCTCGTTGATCAAAGATGGCTATGGTTTCCTAGCACTTGACATGAGTTGTCATTTGATAACGAGGACACATCATTAGGAGAATTATGTGATGGACGAGACCCAAACAATTAACATACCATATGATCCTGTCAAATTTATTGCTATCGTTTTCTGCATGTCAAGTATATGTTCCTGTGACCATGATATCATGCAACTCACTGACACCGGAGGAGTACCTTGTGTGTAGCAAACATCACAACGTAACTGGGTGACTATAAAGGTGCTCTACATGTATCTTCTAGGGTGTATGTTGAGTTGGCATGGATCAAGACTAGGATTCTTCACTACGTGTTACAGAGAGGTATCTCTGGGTCCTCTCGGTAATACAACATCACAAGAAGCTTGCAAATAATGTGACTAACGAGTTAGTTGCATGTTCTTGTATTATGAAATGAGTAAAGAGAATTGTCGGTAACGTGATTGAACTAGGTATGGAGATACTGACAATCGAATCTCGGGCAAGTGACATACTGATAGACAAAGGGAACTACATAAGGATTATTTGAATCCTTGACATCGAGATTCAACTGATGAGATCTTTGTAGAATATGTGGGAATCAATATGGGCTTCTAGGCCCCCCCCTATTGGTTATTGACCGTAGAGGTGTCTCGGTCATATGTCTGCATAGTTCTCGAACCCATAGTGTCTACACAATTAATGTTTGGTGACGATATTAGTATAGTCGAGTCATTATGGTGGGTATCGAAGGTTGTTCGGAGTCCCGGATGAGATCCCGGGCGTGACGAGGAACTCCAAAATGTTCTGAACGTGAAGATCTATATCTTGGACAAAGGGTATTGGAGTCCGGAATTGTTCTGGTGGTACCGGGTGATGGCCAGCATGACCGGAAGAGTTTCAGGGGCTCCGGCAAGTGTTTGGGGGCCTCATGGGCCAAGGGGAGGGGCAAACCAGCCCACTAAAAGGCTTTGCGCCCCTCTCACCCCGTCCCACATTGCCAGAGGAGGTGGGCGCCACCCCTAGGGTTTCAACCCCTTGGCTTGGGGGCCAAGTCTTCTAAGGGGCAAAACCCATCTAGAGTTTCCCCCTATGGCTGACGCCCCCTTAGATGGGATCTAGGGCGCCCCCTCCTCCTCCCTCCCCCCTATATATAGAGAGGTAGAGAGAAAGCATCCGCACCCTAGAGAACTCATCTCCATGTCGCGGTGCTGCTCCTTCTCTCTCTCGTAGCCTTCTTCCTCTCTGTAGCGCTTAGCAAAGCTCTGGTGAGATTTCTCCACCACCACCGCCACCACGCTGTCGTGCAGCCGGAAGACTCGAGCTACTACTTCACCATTGCTCGCTGGATCGAGGAGGTGAAGGCGTCATCAAGCCGAACGTGCATTGAAGAGGTGTCGTCCGTTCGGCACTAGATCATAGTTCGCGGGACGAATCATGATTGGATCATGAAGACGTACCACTACATCAACCGCATTCTTGAACGCTTCCGCTTAGCGGTCTACAAGGGTATGTGGATCCAACTCTCCTCTGATAGATGTGCATCTCCTAGATTGATCTTGGGTGTTCGTAGGAATTTTTTTTTCCCATGCAACGTTCCCCAATAGTGGCATTAAGAGCTAGGTCTATGCGTAGATGACATCACGAGTACAACACAAAGGAGTTTGTGGGCATTGATATTCAGATTGCTTCCTTCCCTAGTCTTCTTTTGATTCAGCGGTATTGTGGGATGAAGCGGCTCGGACCAACCTTACATGTCCACGTACATGAGACCGGTTCCATCGACATACATGCAACTTGTTGCATAAAGATGGCTGGCAGGTGTCTATCTCTCCCACCTTAGTTGGATCGGATTCGACGAAGACGGTCCTTGTAGAAGGTTGAATAGCAATTTGCATATCACCGTTGTGGCTTTGCGTAGGTAAGAATCATTCTTGCTAAATATTCATAGCAGCCACGTAAAACATGCAACAACAAATTAGAGGACGTCTAACTTGTTTTTGCAGGTTATGTTGTGTATGATATGGCCAAAGACATGATGAGATATATTTGATGTATGAGATGATCATGTTTTGTAATAGTTTATCACGACTTGCATGTTGATGAATACGGAAAACGACAGGAGCCATAGGGTTGTCTTTAATTATTATATGACCTGCGTGTCAATCATTAAATGCTTTGTAATGATTGACTTCATCGCTAAGCGGTAGCAATAGTACTAGAAGCATGGTTGGCATGAGAACCCCGATGGCAACACGATGATGGAGATCATAGTGTCATGCCTGTGACGATGGAGATCATGCCGGTGCTTTGGAGATGGAGATCAAAAGCACAAGATGATGGTCATATCGTGTCACTTATGATATGCATGTGGTGTTAATCCTTTTATGCATCCTATTTTGCTTAGGACGATGGTAGCATTATAAGGTGACCCCTCACTAAAATTTCAAGATAAAACCGTGTTCTCCCCTAGTGTGCACCATTGCGAAAGTTCGTCATTTCGAAGCAACACGTGATGATCGGGTGTGATAGACTCTACGTTCACATACAACGGGTGCAAGCTAGTTTTGCACATGCGGAACACTTGGGTTAAACTTGACGAGCCTAGCATGTACAGACATGGCCTCGGAGCACAAGAGACCAAAAGGTCAAACACGAGTCATATAGTAGATATGATCAACATGGAGATGTTCACCTTTGAAACCACCACATCTCACGTGATGATCGGATTTGGGTTGGTGAATTTGGATCGTGTTACACTTGGACAACCAGAGGGATGTTGATTTGAATGGGAGTTCTTAAGGAATAAGATTAATTGAAATCTTTATCATGAACAATAGTCTAAAATTATCCTTGCAAATTATGTCATAGAACAATAGGTCGCGCTGTAGCTCCCTATTTTAATATGTTCCTAGAGTAAGACTAAGTTGAAAGATATTGTGAGCAATTATGCGGACTAGGTCCGCAATCTGACGATTGTCCTCACTGCTACACAGAAGACTTATGTCCTTAATGCACCACTGGGTGTACGAACACCTCTAGCGTCATATGTGGGTGTTGTGAACATATGTCAGACACGTTCTGATAACTACTTGATAGTTTAGTGCTCCAAGCTTTGCGGCTTAGAATCGAGGCTTCAAAGGCGTTTTGAACGTCATGGAGCATATAAGATGTTCTAGGAGTTGAAGTTTATTTTTGTCAAAAATGCCCGGATCGAGAGGTATGAGACCTCTGACAAGTTCTTTGCCTACAAGATGGAGGAGAATAGCTCAGCCAGTGAGCAAGTGCTCAGAATGTCTGGGTGGTATAATCCCTTGAATCAAGTGGGAGTTTATCTTCCACATAAGATAGTGATTGACAGAGTTCTCCAGTCACTATCACAAAGCTGCTAGAACTTCGTGATGAACTATAACATGAAAGGGATGGAGATGACCCCGGAGTTGTTCACGGTAGGCCGCGAAGGTAGAAATCAAGAAGGAGCATCAAGTGTTGATGCTTAACAAGACCACTGGTTTCAAGAAGGGCAGGGGAAAGAATGGAAACTTCATGAATGGCAAGCCAATTTCCGCTCCAGTGAAGAAACCCAAGGTTGAACCCAAACCCGAGACTAAGTGCTTCTATTGTATGGGGAACGGTCTCTGGTAGCAGAACTACCCCAAATACTTGGTAGATAAGAAGGCTGGCGACTTCAACAAAAGTATATTTGATATATGTCTTATTGATGTGTACCTTACTAGTACTCCTAGTAGAACCTAGGTATGAGATACCGGTTCAGTTGCTAATATTGGTAACGCGAAACAAAAGTTGCGGAATAAACGGAGACTAGCTAAGGGCGAGGTGACGCGAGGTGACGATGTGTGTTAGAAATGTCTCCAAGGTTGATGTGATCACCATCGCACGCTCCCTCTACCTTTGGGCTTAGTGTTGAACCTAGATAAAAGTTATTTGGTGTCTGCGTTGAGGCATGAACATGATTAGATTGTGTTTATTGCAACACAGTTATTCATTTAAGTCAGAGAATAATGGTTATTATGTTTACATGAATAATACCTTCTATGGTCATGCACCCAATGTGAATGGTTTATTGAATCTTGATCGTAGTGATACACGTGTTCATAATATTGATGCCAAAAGATGTAGAGTTGATGATGATAGTACCACTTTCTTGTGGCACTACCGCTTAGGTCATGTTGGTGTAAAGCTCATGAAGAAACTCCATGCCGATGGACCTTTGGAGTCTCTTGATTTTGAATCACTTGACACATGTGAACCATGCCTCATGGGAAAGATGACCAAAACCCTATTTTCCTGAATAATGGAATGGGCAAGTGACTTGTTAGAAATCATACATACTGATGTGTGCAGTCCGATGAGCGTTGACGCGCGTGGTGGATATCGTTATTTCCTCACCTTCACCGATGATTTGAGTAGATATGGGTATATTTACTTGATGAAGCATAAGTCTGAAACGTTTGAAAAGTTCAAGCAATTTCAGAGTGAAGTAGAGAATGATCGTAACAAGAAGATCAAATCCCTATGATCCGATCGAGGGGGAGAATATCTGAGTTATGAGTTTGGCAGTCACTTAAGACAATGTGGGATTGTTTCGCAGTTGACGCCACCTGGAACACCATAGCGTAATGGTGTGTCCGAACGTCGTAATCGTACCTTATTGAATATGGTGCATTCTATGATGTCTCTTGCCGATCTTCCACTATCATTTTGGGGTTATGCGTTAGAGACAGCTGCATTCACTTTAAATAAGGCACCATCTATCTCCGTAGACACGACACTGTAAGAACTATGGTTTGGCAAGAAACCTAAGTTGTCATTTCTTAAGGTTTGGGGTTGCGATGCTTATGTCAAAAGGCTTCAGTCGGAAAAGCTCGAACCGAAAGCGGACAAATGCGTCTTCATAGGATACCCAAAGGAGACGGTTGGGTATACCTTCTATCTCCAAGCCGAGGGCAAACAGTTTGTCGCTATGATAGGGTCCTTTCTCGACAAAGAGTTTCTCTCGAAAGAATTGAGTGGGAGGAAGATAGAACTTGATGAGGTTGTTGAACCTTCACTTCAACCAGATAGTAGCACGGTGCAGAAAGAAGTTTCTATGGCACCTACATCACTTGAGGACGAAATTAATGATGGTGATCATGAACTTTCGGGTCAAGTTATTATCAAACCTCGTAGGTTAACAAGGATACGTTCTGCTCCTGAGTGGTATGGTAACCCTGTCTTAGAGGTCATGTTGTTGGACAACGATGAACCTACGAGCTATGGAGAAGCGATGGTGGGCCCGGATTCCAACAAATGGTTAGAGGCCATGAAATCCGAGAACGGCTCCATGTATGAAAACAAAGTATGGACTTTGGAAGTATTACCTGAAGGGCGAAAGGCCATTCGGAATAGATGGATCTTCAAGAAGAAGACAGACACAGGCGATAATTTCACCGTCCATAAAGCTCGACTTGTGGTAAGGGGTTTTCACAAGTTCAAGGACTTGACAATGATGAGACTTTCTCACTCGTAGCGATGTTGACGTCCGTCAGAATTATGTTAGCAGTTGCTGCATTTTTCGATTACGAAATCTGGCAGATGGATGTCAAAACAGAGTTTCCTTAATGGTTCCGTGAGGAAAGGCTGTATATGATACAACCGGATGGTTTTGTCGATCCTAATGATGCTAAGGTATGCAAGCTCCAGCGATCATTCTATGGAATGGTGCGAGCATCTCGGAGTTGGAATATACGCTTTGATGAGGTGATTAAAGCTTTTGGGTTTATACAAAGTTTGCAAGAAACTTGTATTTACAAGAAAGTGAGTGGGAGCACTACAACATTTCAGATAAGTATATGTGGATGACATATTGTTGATCAGAAATGATGTATAATTTCTGGAAAGCATAAAGGGTTGTTTGAAAGGTGCTTTTCAAAGGAAGACCTGGGTAAAAATGCTTACATATTGGGCAACAAGATCTATAGAGATAGATCGAGACACCTAATAAGACTTTCACGGAGCACATACCTTGACATGATTTTTAAGGAGATCAAAATAGATCAGTCAAAGAAGGAGTTCTTGCCTGAGTTGTAAGGTGTGAAGTTGAGTGAGACTCAAAGCTCGACCATGGCAGAAGAAAGAGAAAGGACGAAGGTCGTCCCCTATGCCTTAGACTTGGGCTCTGTGCGGTATGACATGCTATGTACTGCACCTGATGTGTGCCTTGCCACGTTTCTGATGAGGGGGTACAAGAGTGATCCAGGAGTGGATCACGGGACAGCGGTCAAAAATTATCCTTAGAGGAATAAGGATATGTTTCTCGGTTATGGAGGTGATAAAGAGTTCGGCGTAAGGGGTTACGTCGATGCAAGCTTTGACACCTATCTGGATGACTCTGAGTAGCAGACCGGATACGTATACTGGAGCAACCATTTGGAATAGCTCCAAGTGGAGCATGGTAGCAACATCTACAATATGACATAGAGATTTGGGAAGTACATACGGACCTGAATGTTGAAGACCCATTGACTAAACCTCTCTCACAAGCCTAACATGATCAAACCCCAGAACTCATTGAGTGTTAATCACATGATCATGTGAACTAGATTATTGACTCTAGTAAACTCTTTGGTTGTTAGTCACATGGCGATGTGAACTATGAGTGTTAATCACATGGCGATGTGAACTAGATTATTGACTCTAGTGCACGTGGGAGACTGTTGGAAATATGCCCTAGAGGCAATAATAAATTGGTTATTATCATATTTCCTTGTTCATGATAATCATTTATTTTCTATGCTATAATTGTATTGATTGGAAACTCAAATACATATGTGGATGCATAGACGACAATATGTCCCTAGTCAGCCTCTACCGGACTAGCTCGTTGATCAAAGATGGCTATGGTTCCCTAACCATTGACATGAGTTGTCATTTGATAACGAGGTCATATCATTAGGAGAATGATGTGATCGACGAGAGCCAAACTATGAACATAGCATATGATCGTGTCAAGTTTATTGCTATCGTTTTCTGCATGTCAAGTATATGTTCCTATGACCATGAGATCATGCAACTCACTGACACCGGAGGAGTACGTTATGTGTACCAAACGTCACAACGTAACCGGGTGACTATAAAGGTGCTCTACAGGTATCTCCGAGGGTGTTTGTTGAGTTGGCATGGATCAAGGCTGGGATTTGTCACTCCGTCTAATGGAGAGGTATCTCTGGGCCCTCTCGGTAATAAAACGAGTAAAGAGATCAGGCAAGCAATGTGACTAACGAGGAAGTTGCGAGATCTTCTATTACGAAACGAGTAAAGAGACTTGTCGGTAACGAGATTAAACTAGGTATGGATATACCGACGATCGAATCTCAGGCAAGTAACATATTGATAGATAAAGGGAACTATATACGAGATTATCTGAATCCTTGACATCAAGGTTCGACCAATGAGATCTTCGTAGAATATGTGGGAACCAACATGGGCATCTAGGTCCCGCTATTGGTTATTGACCATAGAGGTGTCTCGTCATGTCTGTATAGTTCTCGAACCCGCAGGGTCTACACACTTAACGTTTGGTGACGATATTAGTATAGTTGAGTCATTATGGTGGTTACCGAAGGTTGTTCGGAGTCCCGGATGAGATCCCGGGCATGACGAGAAACTCCGGAATGGTCCGGATGTGAAAATCTATATATTGGACGAAGGGTATTGCAGTCCGGAATTGTTCCGGGGGTACCGGGTGATGGCCAGCATGACCGAAAGAGGTTTAGGGGGCCTCGACAAGTGCTTGGGGGCCTCATGGGACAAGGGGAGGGGGCAAACTAGCCCACTAAGGGGCTGTGCACCCCCCTAACCCCTTCCCACGTTGCCAAAGGGGGTGGGGGCGCCACCCCTAGGGATCCCAGCCCTTGGCTTGGGGGCCAAGTCTTCTAAGGGGCAAAACCCATCTAGGGTTTCCCCCTATGGCCGCCGCCCACTTAGATAGGATCTAGGGCGCCCCCCTCCTCCCCCCTTCCCCTATTTATAGATAGGTAGAGATAAAGCATCCGCACCCTAGAGAACTCATCTCCACGCCGCGGTGCTGCTCCTTCTCTCTCTCTCATATCCTTCTTCCTCTCCGTAGCGCTTAGCGAAGCTCTGCTGAGATTTCTCAACCACCACCGCCACCATGTCGTCGTGCTGCCGGAAGACTCGAGCTACTACTTCACCATTGCTCGCTGGATCAAGGAGGTGAAGGCGTCATCAAGCCGTACATGTGTTGAACGTGGAGGTGCCGTCCGTTCGGCACTAGATCGCAGTTCACGGGACGGATCGTGATTGGATCTCGAAGACGTACCACTACATCAACCGCATTCTTGAATGCTTCCGCTTAGCGATCTACAAGGGTATGTGGATCCAACTCTCCTCTCGTAGATGTGCATCTCCTAGATTGATCTTGGGTCTTCATAGGAAAGTTTTTGTTTCCCATGCAACATTCCCGAACACGATGGTGACAGTCGACCGGAGTTGTGTGGAGACCACACCTTTGAAGTGAAGGCAGATGTCTTCTGGAATTTGCAAGAGGGTGGCGAGCGACATGTATGAGGCGACCGCGGGTCGTGGATGACACGGAAGTTACTCGGATCTTGTGGGTAAAGTGTGCAACCTCCGCGGAGTGTAAAACTATTCGAATAGCTGTGTCCATGGTCAAGGACAGTTGGGTAACCGCTCTTGGGCTACGTCCAATATTTGCAAAACCTGGTGTGTGTGTGTGTGTGTGTGTGTGTGTGTGTGTGTGTGTGTGTGTGTGGAAAGAACTGGTTGAGTCAAGTCAAAAGACTCGACGTGTTGACTAAGTTGGATATGATCGAAACTTGGTTATGTTGATATATGTAACTTGCTTACATGGACAACGAGACTCTTATGATGCATGCTTCACTAGTAGGTAGTTCATGACATTGCACTCAAAAATTAGCTTTCTGCAAACACTTCCTATTTAGTGCTATATCATGCCTTGTCATACTTGTTCCAAAAACATGGGTTGCTTGCTAGTACATTCAAAGTACTCATTGGCTTGCCACTGGTTATTTAATTGGCCAGGCATCGAAGAGCAGGAATTTGAAGAAGAATTCTTTGGAGACGAACATGCGAACTAGGACGCTTTCCCAGTCAGAATGCATGTAGGCTTAAGGCAGATGGCATGGGTTCTACTTATCTATGAGGACTTCTGCTACTTGAGTTTATTTGATGTTCAACCCTTGAGGCGTTATCTATGTAAGACTTGACTATAATGGTCATAATTTGTGTAAGACGGTATGTATGGATGTAAGACTCTTGTTATTCAGCTTCTGTGTGTTCAGTGAACTTTGATCAGTGGGATCACTGTACACGTGCATTCGGTGACCTCGACTTACGAGTCAGGGTCCCCACACTACCCGAGATCTACCGGGTTTTTCACCGACAACTGCCATCTTCATATCTTCTTGGACCTTAACAGGCCTCTTCATCTTAAGCCGCCAATGGTATGACCCGGCATCTCCGGGGCGGGTCATACCTAGTAGTAATATATCCAACACCCCTGTGAAGAGGCACATCAAAATGAATCATGGCTTTCCTCACTTATCATACATGGTCTCGTTCCCATGGAAGCGCATGGATCCTGGGTGCGCACCAAGTTATCGTAGATGGGCTCCTTCCCCTTGGAAGAGCACGACAGTTGGGTGCCCTCCCGGATGTCATAGACGGGCTCTTTGTGATGGCCCCGATTTGATCGTACACTAATCATGCACGCAAATGTGTATGACCAAGATCAGGCACTCACGGGATGATATCACAACACAACTCTAGACACAAAATAAAATAATACAAGCTTTATATTACAAGCCAGGGGCCTTGAGGGCTTGAATAGAGAAGCTCGAATACAAATGAGTCAGCGGAAGCAACAATATCTTAGTACAGACATAAGTTAAAGAATTTTTACCTTAAGAAGGCTAGCACAAACATCAACGATCGAAGAGGCAAGGACTCCTGCTTGGGACCTCCTAAATACTCCTGGTCGTCGGCGGTCTCCATGTAGTAGTATGCCCCGTCGGGTAGAAGTAGTAGTCGACTAGGGTGGCATCTGGCTCCTGGGATCCACAAAATGGTTGCAACAACCGGAAAGAAGAGAGAAGGTGGAAAACGAGTAGCAAAGCAGCTGTGAGTACTCATCCAAAGTAGTCGCAAGCATCAGATCTAGACTAAGTATGCATCAGTATCAAAGGAATGAGCTGTATCCGTGGACTCAACTGCAGAATGCCAGATGAGAAGGGGAAAACCCTAGCCTATCGTAGACTAGCATGTTTTGGAGACCACCATCTTGCAGCACTTATAAGAGTAAAGAATAGCATTTTATAATTAACAAGCATGTTGTAACAATATCACCCAGAGATCCTTCATTTACTCCCTGCAAGAAAGCAATCCCGAAGCCATCATATGCACCACTTATCTCAAGTATCCATTTCTAGTTATAATAGATTAGGATATAAGTCTGAACGTCCATTACCATGCACACGACAATTTGAATAGATAACTTCCCTCCAGGGGTGCACCACGTTACCCTGCACGCTCGATCATCTCTGGCCGGACACACTTTTCTGAGTCAATGCCCGGCCTCAGAAGATCAACACGTTGCAGCCCTACCTAGGCTCATTAGAGAGGTCCCCGCCAGTCTACATCCTAAGTACTCCAGGGTCTTGGGCCCATCGCCCGTTGCACTCCAGGTCATTGTGTGCGGGGTGGATACCAGCACCACCCATGTAGTGGATGGTACAATCCAACCGTGCCATAATGCTGAACTAGACGTTTGACAAAGCTTCAACTGATACGACGACGCCAAGGCCCATCACTATTCTCGTGTGGCGGTTACTGCGTAAAGGCTAGAGGCCAACTCAGAATAAATACCCAAACCATCAGTGTATTAGGAGCTCTTAGAGATGAGTAGAGACTCACGATAATGTGACCCCATCGCCCCATCTCGAGGAAATATGACAAGGGCTAGCCCGGCCCACTCGGGGGGGGGGGGGGGCTGCCTGCCCAGCCGTGCCTTGTAATTATCTCGCGGGTGCTCTCCGGGCCCGCCCGACTTTCACATCAACTCGAGGGTACCCCTCAGTGCAGACCTGACTTCAACAAATGTCTCAAGTAAAGTCAAGGTAACCGTGTGTCCAAACATCAAGGGGGAAAACCTAAGGAATCAACCTCGGTGGATTCCACTCGATGTAATCATCAAGGTGAACGTGGGAGGAATCACCCTCGAGGTCCACACTTGACGGGTTGCACGACAGAGTCATATCAGGAGTGCTGAAAGAGGAATCACCCTCGATGACCACAAATTAATAGTTACACTACAGAGATATCATCATGAGTGTGTTACGAGGTATCACCCTCAGAACCGGGTAGTAACTATGCAGAGTCGTACAACTAATGGGGGGTGATGTGATGTGAGGTGTCGGGCTCTGGTCGTCAATCCCGTTGATCGAGTCATCAATGATGAAACAAGGGCTACAGGGACAAGGTGGGGGTCACTGATGATTCACTAACCAACCTATACTAAGCAGTTTCGGATAAGCAGGTAGGTAACAATAGCAGTTACAAAAGCAGGATATGCATTAGAATAGGAGCAATCAATTACAGTAGCAAAATCTAATGCAAGCGAGAGAGAGAATGGAATGGGCGATATCGGGATGATCAAAGGGGGTCTTGCCTGGAAGCTCCGCTTAAAGGGAAGAAGGGTCGTCGTCGACGTAGTCGATCACAGCGGCATCGGCAGTGGTCTCGGGGTCTACCGGAGAGAAGAGGGGGAAGAAACAGTAATTATAAAGCAAACAAGTGCATGACATGACAATACACAGAGCTAGGGGCGTTCTTACGCGATGCTACAAGATATAGGTGAAGGGGGAAAACATCCAGGAAAGTTTTATCGAAGTTTGGCATTTTTGGATAGAAGAACCGGAGGGGGACAGTTGCATGTTCACTATGCTAGGGACGTGTGCCATATGAACGGACTGCGTATTCAAATTCGTCTCATCGTTCTGAGCAAATTTCATGTATAAAACTTTTTCATCTGATATAGGGTTTATTTTATATTATTTTTCAAAGTTTTAATGATTTTCTTAATTTTTTTGGATTTAATTTAATTCGAAAATAAACTGGAATTTGCTATGGGTACACAAAGTGTACCCAGCCAGGGCGTATGACAAGTGGGGCCAGTCAAATTCAACATAGTTAAAGTTGACTTTGTCAAAAGTGAACAGTGCAGATGGGTCCCATATGTCATTGACTTAGATATTTTAAATTTGCTTTTTCTGTAAACTAACAGCAGGTCCACATGTCATCTGCTATTAGACTAACTTAGCACTAATTTTAGATCTAATATAAACTAGTACTAACTAAAACAAGGGCCGACCACACACAACCGTGGCAATGCCAGCCACACACATGGCCGCACACACACACGCTGCACACACATCACATAACACACTATGCTAGGGGTTAGTTATGTTCTCTGTTAACAGAAGGTAGCATTTTGTGATTTTTGTAGGATTTAATCCATGCACCAAATGAATTTGGCTTAATGGGGTTAAAATGAAGTTTGTCAAGTGTACTACCTTCCCATATTTGTTTTAGCCATGTTAACTGTTGTTTAACCGCCGATTAGGAGCTAGCTAGGGGTTAGTCAATGTAGAAACTGAAAAGCTAGCTAGCAGCTGTAATAGCTAGCAGGAGTAGTATAGGCGGAGCATGGGCAGTGGTGTGGCGTGGGTGGTGTAGCGGCTTGGAGCGTGTTACGGAGGAGCGGTCGCGCGCATTGCCGCGGCCAGAGAGTGGCCCGGGGCGGGGCCGAGCGCGGCATGCGACAGTAGTGGGGGCGGTGGGAGTTAGGCACGACCAGCACCGGGGTGGCGTGGGCGGCATAGCGGTGCAGCCGGGGACGCGGCAGGCGGTGGCAGGCAGCAGCAACGCAGTGCTGCAGCAAGCAGTAGAAGGAGGCTGTGGAGGCGAGGCCATGGCGGATAGCGGAAATCGCGGGAGCAGAGCATCATGGAGCAGCGGACACAGAGGCGGGCAAGGGGTTGCGGGCAGCGCATGCGAGGACGGCGTGCGCACGAGGCAAGCGATGACAGCGCGAGGGGACTGCCACGGGGCGCGAAATAGGAACACGAGCAGCCGCGCGCGGGCAGCGTGGGCGCGACCATGGGCGAGCGACGGACGGAGCTTCAGAAGCAGCAGCGAAGGTAGCTAGCGGTCATGCGTGACCCAAGAAAATAGAGGGGAGGAGAGGTGACCTCACAGGGAAGTTCGAAGAGGCTCGGTGAGGCCGGTGCCTGACGACAATGGGCGAATCGAGCGGCAACCGTGGCGAGGAAGAAGCCAGCAATGCGGTCGAGGGGCTGCATAGCAGGGGCCCCGACTCCAGTTCGAGGTGGCCGGCGACGTAGAGGACGGAGGTGGAGCCAGGGGGCGTGTCGGACGGACGAGAGGAGGGCAATGGCCGCGATGGCGACGATGGCACGACAATGATGAACTCGGGAGCGCGGGGATTTGAGGAGGCAGAGAGAGGAGGAGTGGGCGAGAGCGAGGTGGAGAGGCGACTGGGCGTGGCAGGGGAGGAGAGGGGGCAGAGGGGTCGGCCTTATCCCCTCGGAGCGTCATTGGCGAGGGGGTCGGGCGGCGACGAGTATGCGCGGGCGCTCGGTCGGATGCACCCGAGCAACACGGAAGGTGGCTACAGGAGTTTGAGTGGGCTGGCCTACCCTGGTGGGGCGAGGCCGGGCGAGGGGGGGGGGCAGGGGCTTTGCCCTTTTACTTTAATTTTTCTTTGTATTTTCTCTTTTCATTTCTTTTCTGTTTATTTAATTTTCCAATTTTTTTAGTTATATACAATTTAAAACCAACTGCTAAATTAGTGTTATAGTTTAACCCACTGCCACAAGCAGTTTGACTCATAATTAAAATAGTTGGCATTCAAATTATTGTTTAAGCTACTGTTTGAACAGTTTTAGGGTATTTAAATGCCTTATAAACATGTGGTGTCTTGACAAACATTACTTATGAATTATTTGCCACAGTTTGCACATTTTAGTTTTGACAGTTGAAAACTTTTATTTTTGACTTCATTTTCAATTTGAATTTGAACCGTTTTCGAATCAACACAAGTTTAACAACAGTAATCGTGGTGACGTGGCATCATTAGCAGAGGATTACTGTAGCTTAATTATCCGGGCGTTACAAATCTCCTCCACTACAAGAAATCTCATCCTGAGCTTTAAGAGGTAGAGTTAAGGTGAATGATTGGTTATGAAATTCTAATGAGACTTCTCTGTCTTGGTTGCTCTTCTCGATGAGGTTGATCCATTATGTTGATGACTTCAATCCGCTGAGTCAGGGCATCAGAATGAAGTCATCATCCTTTCTTCAGAACCTCCATTGTACTTACGACAAGGAAAGGGCAACTCAATAACGTAGATCACTAGGAAGGTGGCTCGTGAATTACATAGGAAGCCAAGTGCGAGGAACAACTTTGGAAAATAGTGACGTACAGGAGTCAGGTTTCAATCATGTGGAAATTTAGGTTATGGGCCCACCATGTGGGTTAAAAGTAGGAAGGGCACTGACATCTCGCACGGTCGTGATAGCAAGGCATGTCAGAGAATAGACTATCAGTTATGTTGGCAACAGCGTTGGTACCAAGGTCAAGGGACGAAGAGAACCATTTTCCTGCTTGTTAAGACGAGGTGGACCAATAGACGAAGTTCTCGTCCATCGGTGGTTATCGGAATGTCGTCAACAATAGTAACAAGGTCTTACTCACGGAGTTGTATATCGAGGTGTATACATAAGCAGGGATGTATTCTTGTTTTGTGTTGGAGGGAACATAATAATGTTGTCGTTGATAACAGAAATCATCGAGGGGCAAGGATGGTATTACTCATCAAGTATTTGATAGATATCCTGGAAGAAGTCCACAATATTGATGACGACCACGACAAATTTTGTCGAGAGGCTCCTTGAAGATGGAATCAAACATCGACGATATGAAGCAAAAGGAAAGATTGAAGCGAAGGTTATTGGAACCACAGATTTGACACAAACTCGAAATCAAGCTTGCTATTTGAGGTGACATGATATGATGAGGAAGATCGAGTCAATCTTGGCTAATCATCGGAAATTTTGCTCTGGGAGCGACTCGGTAGCATAGTAAAATTAAGCACGATAGGGATGTAGCTGATCATGCTAGAATGACGTGATGGAGTATTAAACTTCCTAGCAACAAAGTGCTAGGAGTAATGAACCATGGATGCAAAGGACTAAGCATAGATAGAAGACGAACTTATAACAAGGGGATTATTATTGTTACAAGAAGCTTCCATGATATGATCTACATCGAGTCCATGGGCATGAACACAAATTTCAAGGTCGACTCCCACTTCTCCAATGCATAACCTTTCATTCACTTCTCACTTTCGACAAAGCCGTAGTGTTGAGATTTTATCTGTCATAACACTAGTAGAGTATGACCCGTAGAAGTTTCCAGGTTCACACAGATTATGGAAGGCATAGGTTCAACCCATCACGGTATCATAGGAACATATATTGTAATCTCCAGGAGTAATTAACACAAGCTCGGAAGTAGTGCATGGTTGGGCAAGCAGAGGATACAACTTACCAAAGGCATTATGTATCCGAGGAAAGGCTCACGAGGTTATTCAATATGAAGGATGTTTTTGGATAAAACCCAACAAAGTATCTGGTGGTCCACAAGGGATCTGATGTGAGCATTGACACTCAACTAGAAGAAGAAAGAATGCAAGGAGATCAGACTATAGAAACGACTGACTAATTCACGCTCAAATGCAAAGGAATTATGATTTCCAAATCAAGAGATCAGAAGCAAACACTCTGATTAAGGATGGATAAGTTGAACGGACTCAGAATGACAATCAATCAAGGCTTGATTTGTCAAAAACCAGCTCATGTCCAGGGTGACGTCTGAACCATGGGAAGAACTCTAATTAGGATTGATGATCATGAGTATTCACAAACATATCAAATCAAATGCTCGAAATTATGATGACAAAGGATGCTAATGAGTATTACTAGGCATATGGAAGTAATCATAATGCAAGCAGATACCTATTTGCAGAGCAATAATTTGAGAGGATTATCAGAAGATCAGATAGTATTTCAAAGTATCTTGTGAATCACTTGATCAACTACGAATGAATAAAATCCTCGATAAGAGTGATGAATTATCCGTAGATGTATTCACGTGCTAAAGAATCGCAAGGCAGTGAGACATGGGATTCTTAAAGGTCAGAGAATAATTCGATGTATCTTGTAATAACAAGAGTATCTGGGAATGATTGTACGAACGCCAAGTGTAAGAAGTTATCCGTAATGATTTATCGAAGGTAGGGAATTGCAAAAGCGGCGAGCTCAAAAGTCTCGAGAAAATACCGAAGGGTATCTTCGGAATCTTCTGGGGAATCAGGCCATCATCTGGAATGAGGGGTTCTCGAGGGGGGGGGGGAGTAGTTGCCAGAACCTAGTGTTAAATTTAGCAAATTCATTTAACCCGAAAGAGAGATTAGAGTCCCACGGTATAGACAAGGAGTAAAAGATCCTAATTCCACCCAATGGCGACGTGGGCACATAAGCCACATAGCCATGTTAGTAAAATAGTTTTCCAAAGACTGGACTCAACTTCAGTCAAAGTGTTGGAAAGGGGATTGCTACAGGCAGTCGTCTTTGATACCAACTTGTGATGCCCTTGATTTGACCATACACTAATCATGCACACGAATGTGTACGACCAAGATCAGGGACTCACGGGATGATATCACAACACAACTCTAGACACAAATTAAAATAATACAAGATTTATATTACAAGCCACGGGCCTCGAGGGATCGAATAGAGAAGCTCGAATAGAAACGAGTCAGCGGAAGCAACAATATCTGAGTACAGACATAAGTTAAACAAGTTTTTCCTTGATAAGGCTAGCACAAACATCAACGATCGAAGAGGCAAGGCCTCCTGCCTGGGACCTCCTAACTTCTCCTGTTCGTCGGCGGTCTCCACATAGTAGTAGGCTCCGTTGGGGTAGTAGTAGTAGTCGACTGGGGTGGCATCTGGCTCCTGGGATCCACCAACCGGTTGCAACAACCAGAAAGAAGAGAGAAGGGGGAAAAGGGGTAGCAAAGCAACCGCGAGTACTCATCCAAAGTATTCGGAAGCATCAGATCTAGACTAAGTATGCATTAGTATCAAAGGAATGAGCTGTATCTATGGACTGAACTGTAGAATGCCAGAAGAGAAGGGGAAAAGCCTAGCCTATCGAAGACTAGCATCTTTTGGAAACCACCATCTTGCAGCACTTGGAAGAGTAATGAATAGGATTTAATAATTAACAAGCATGTTGCAACAATATTGCCCAGAGATCCTTCCTCGACTACCTGCGAGAAAGCAATTCTGGAGCCATCATATCCATCATATATCTCAAGTATCCATTTCTAGTTATAATAGATCAAGATATAAGTCTGAACGTCCATTACCGTGGACACGGCTATTCAAATAGATAAATTCCCTGCAGGGGTGCACCACGTTACCCTACTCTGGAATAAACAAGGCATACTATGAACAACCAAAGATATCATTTGAAACTAGAGATATTCTAACTACAAACAACCAAAAAACTTTAAATGATGCATATGCTAGCTATAACATGCTTACCAGCAAGCAAATATATGCATTCCTATTGCTATGTTTAAAACTGGTATTGATGAAATTGTACTGCACAGTAAATAGTTGCACATAGGATCATATTGTGAACAACTGAAATAAACAAGGCATATTGCAAACAACCAAATATAGCAATTAAAACTGGACATATTCTCACTACTCTATAAAAGGGACTCGACAAAACAAATCATGGTTTCCCCCCTATGAAGAGGCATGGCAAAACAAATCATGGGTTTCCTCACTTGTAACAGATAGGCTCGTTCCCGTGGGAAGAGCACGGATCCTGGGGGAGCTCCATCTTATCGCAGATGGGCTCCTTCCCCTTGGAAGAGCACTGCTGTTGGGTGCCATCTCGGATGTCACAGATGGGCTCTTTCCCCTTGGAAGAGCCAGAGAGGGTGCCCTCCTCGTGGTCGCCGTCGATGAGGTTTGACTTGGAAGTTATGGATCCCAAGCTAACGTCGTAGAATGTATCCTTCAGAAATGACCAAAGGCGCTGATGGCGATGTAGGATGGCAAATTCTTGATAGTGAGCCAGAGGAGATCAGCGGCTGTGGAGACCCCGACTTAAGAGTCGAGATCACCGAATGCACGTGTACAGTGATCCCAGAGAAAAATGCTCACTGAACACACAGAAGCTGAATAACAAGTCTTACATCCATACATACCGTCTTACACAAATTATGAGCATTATGGCCAAGTCTTACATGGATAAAGCCTCAAGTGCTGCATAGCAGATAAACTCGAATAGCGGAAGTCTTCGTAGATAAGTAGAACCCACGCCATCTGCCTTAACCCTACATGCATTCTGACTGGGAAAGCGTCCTAGTTCGCATGTTCGTCACCATAGAATTCTTCTTCAAATTCCTGCTCCTCCATGCCTGGCCAATTAAATAACCAGTGGCAAGCCAATGAGTACTTTGAATGTACTCGCAAGCAACCCATTATTTGGTTCAAGGTAACAATGCAAGAGTATAACAATAAGCAACCTAGCTGCAAGCTAGCTAAGTTATTCTACCATTGTGAAACATGCATCAATGTACTTGGGTAACCTCGAAGGCAGGTTACAGATATCAACATGAATATAATTCAATTCTTTATCAACGAGTCAAATAACCACCTTGACTCAACTCACACACACACACACACACACACACACACACACACACACTTTCACCGAGATTGTAAAATTCTGGACATAGTTTAAGTAGCACCTCCCAACTGTCCATGACCATGGACACGACTATTTGAATAGTTTTACACTCTGCAGAGGTGGCGCACTTTACCCGCAAGATCCGGGAAGCTTTCGTGTCACCCACGATCCCGTAGTACCTCAAGTACTCGGGGGAAGCACCCGGTCCTTACCTTTCCCTAGACGACACTAACATAGGGTCCACTCGTTGGTGCACGACCCTCATGTACAAATGATAGATCATGGGACTTGCCCTTTTTACAATGTCACACATACATGAAGGGACCAACGGTGTGTTCGGTGCCCTGTAAAAACAGGCATGGTCGCCTATCCAAGCACGACCCCGTCCCGGGAGTGATCTCAACTCTCCCCCATCACTAGTGATGTGGGCACCATGCTAGTATCAGCCTAATTAATCAATAATGCCACGTCCCATAAGGGGTAGAGTGGTTGCACATGTTTGGTTCGGACAGTAATCACACATAAATCTAATCCATCATTTTACCCACACACGAGAAATTTCTTTGGTGCACCACTTCTTCCTCAAGTGATGACCTTATCTCAACATCACCCTCGGGCATTAGGAGCACCCGATGGGGTTTTCAAAAAGAATGCAACCACAAAGGATTCATGGCACATATGCATCACTATGCATCACAACTTAATATTTTGTCATTGCATCTAAGCACATGGTAAGTATCATGAGTAGGGTATGCATCATGTGGTGGCTCTCAACAAGTTTACCACCGTCACTCTTTATCATCATGCATTCGGAAATAAAAGGGTTCCGAGGAACAAAAGGGGTATCATGGTCAAAGGGCCGCTTGCCTGGATTGGCTTGGTCTTCAAGGTCTTCAAATCGTTCCCCTCCTTCTTCTTCAGCAACTTTGTCAATTCAGGGGTTTTTGGAGAACTAATTTTTGAGAATACTTTTTGGCCAAATTATTTTTGTAAGAAAATACTATACTGTTATATACACTTGGTATGATCATTGGGCAGAAGTTTGGGGTAAGGAGATGAAATATACAAGAGGGAGTAGTTGAATTTAAAGAGCACTTGAAAATCTCAGAGAGGAAAACTTAATTCCAAATAAAAGCCAAATGATGCCAAAAAAAATTGTTGGTCCAAATTTTCATGCTTTATTAATGCAAATGACATGTTACAAAATGCAGGGGGTGACAGACCTACCCCCCTTACAAGAATCTCGTTCCCGAGAATCCTAAACTAGGTCTTAAAAGAGATCGGGATACTCGGATCTAAGATAGTCTTCACGTTCCCAGGTTGCTTCTGCTTCCGTGTGGTTGCTCCTCTGGACCTTGAAGTACTTAATGGTGCGGCTTCGCGTCCGTCGTTCTTCTTCATCCAGAATGCGAATGGGCTTCTCGCGATAGGTCAAATCAGGCTGAAGATCAATGGCTTGGTGATCGACATCCTTGTAGGGATCAGGCTTGTCCGGAACTTGGAGACACTTCCGGAGTTGTGACACGTGGAGTACGTTGTGCACATCGGATAGCTCAGGTGGTAGTTCCAACTGGTAAGCCACTTCTCCTCATCGTGCAGTGATCTCAAAGGGACCAATGAACCTTGGTGCGAGCTTCCCTTTAACGTGGAAACACTTGGTTCCCTTTAGAGGAGTTACTCGCAGATACACATGGTCTCCGACACGGAAACTCATATCTCGGCGATAAGTGTCAACATAGCTCTTCTGCCTTGATTTGGCGGCCTTCAATCGTTCTCTGACTAGTTGGACTTGCTCTTCTGCTTCGCGGAGAATATGTAGTCCGAAGACTAGCACTTCTCCAGTCTCTGACCAGTTGAGGGGTGTGCGACACTTGCGTCCGTACAACACCTCAAATGGTGCCATCTGAAGGCTCGACTGATAAATGTTGTTATAGGAGAACTCGGCAAAAGGGAGCTAATCTTCCCACTTGGCTCCATATGCCAAGACACAGGTTCGGAGCATGTCTTCAAGAATTTGATTTACTCGCTCTGTCTGACCTCCGGTTTGCGGGAGGAAAGCTGTGCTGAAAGACAACTTGGTTCCCAAGGCTTCTTGGAACTTCTTCCAGAACCTTGAGGTAAACTGGGTTCCTCGATTTGACACAATCTCCTTGGGAACACCATGAAGGCTTACGATTCTGTCGATGTAGAGAGTTGCCAGCTGGTTTCCATCATAGGTAGTCTTGACAGGAATGAAATGGGCTACCTTGGTCAAATGGTCGACTATGACCCAGATGGAGTCATGTCCTTTATTCGACCTTGGTAATCCAGTGATGAAGTCCATTCCGACTTTATCCCATTTCCACTCAGGAACCTTGAGTGGTTGGAGCAATCCAGCGGGTCGCTGATATTCAACCTTGACCCTTTGGCACACATCACACTTTGCAACATAGGTTGCAATCTCTCTTTTCATCCCGTGCCACCAGAATCTTTCCTTGAAGTCTTGATACATCTTGGTTCCTCTGGGATGGATGGAATACGGAGTGTCATGGGCTTCTTGTAGGATCAGGTTCTTCAGCTCAATCTTGTTCGGTACGCAGATGCGGCCTTTGTACCAAACAATCACGTGCTCGTCCTCGGAGAATCCTAGGGCCTTGCCTAGCTTCATCTTCTTCTTGATGCCTTCAATGCTTGCATGCGCACCTTGTGCATTCTTGACTTTGTACATCAGGGTTGGTTTGACTTCCAGATGGTCTAGAAATCTAGGGGTGACCAATTCTAAACTGAATTGTTCCAGCTGTTCAAACAGGGCTGGCTGCCTTCTTTGAATTATGGCATTCAGGAAGCAAGCCTTTCTGCTTAAGGCATCGGCTACCACGTTAGCCTTCCTGGGGTCATATTGAACACTGAGGTCATAATCCTTGATTAGTTCCAACCATCTTCATTGCCTCATGTTCAATTCCTTCTGGGTGAAAATATACTTCAGACTTTTGTGGTCTGTGTATATCTCACACTGTTTCCCTAGGAGGTAATGTCGCCATGTCTTCAAGGCATGAACCACTTCTGCTAACTCAAGATCGTGAGTAGCGTAGTTCTCTTCATGAGGTCGTAGCTGCCTTGAGAGGTAAGCTATGACTCGACCTTCTTGCATCAGAACGCTTCCCAATCCTGTTCGAGAGGCATCACAATATATCATGAACTCCTTGTGAATATCAGGTGTATCCAGAACTGGGGCGGTGGTCAATCCCTTCTTGAGCTCTTGGAAGCTTTCTTTGCATTTTGGCATCCATTCGAACTTCTTGTCCTTCTTCAGGAGCTGAGTCATTGGCCAAGCAATGCTAGAGAACCCTTCCACGAATTTGCGGTAATAGCCCGCAAGTCCGAATAAGCTTCTGACTTCCTTGACGATCGTTGGAGATTGCCATTGGGTCATAGGTTCGATCTTCGCGGGGTCAACTGACAATCCTTCTTCGGTCAAGACATGACCTAAGAACCCAACTTTATGCAGCCAAAACTCACATTTGCTGAATTTGGCGTATAGTTGGTTCTCTCGAAGCTTGTCCAGGACCATCCTCAAATGTTGCTTGTGCTCTTCCTCCGTCTTCGAGAAGACAAGAATGTCATCAATGAAGACGACAACAAACTTGTCCAAATATTCCATGAAGACTTTATTCATGAGATACATGAAATAAGTTGGGGCATTGGTTAATCCAAAGGACATGACTGTGCACTCGTACAGGCCATATCTTGTTACAAATTCCGTCTTCGGAATATCTTGGGGTCTGATCTTCAGCTGGTAGTACCCAGATCTGAGGTCGATCTTGGAGAACACCTTGGCTCCGCTGAGTTGATCAAACAAATCTTAAATCTTGGGAAGTGGATACTTGTTCTTAATTGTAACCTTATTGAGGGAACGGTAGTCAATGCATAAGCGGATGGTACCGTCCCTTTTTGCCACAAACAGAACAGGTGATCCCCAAGGGAAGGCACTTGGGCGGATAAATCCCTTCCTCAGCTGCTCTTCCAGTTGCTTCTTCAACTCGGCTAATTCTTTCGTCCCCATTCTATAAGGCTTCTTATAGATGGGTCCTGCCCCGGGCATGAGCTCGATGATGAACTCAATTTCACGGTCAGGGGGCATTCCCGGTAGCTCATCCGGAAAGACATCGGAATACTCGCATACTACCGGTACTTGCTCCAGTCCAACTTCAGGCAGACAGTTGACTTGAGTGGTTTGAGCAGAAGAGGAGTTGGAAGCAAACTTAACTTCGACTCCTTGGTCATTGGTCACAGTGATAGTCCGATTGGCACACTCTAATAAGCCTTGGTGCTTGCTGAGCCAATTCATGCCTAGGATCACATCCAAGCCTTGTGATCTCAGGACGATAAGTTCTGCTAGGAAATCTACCCCGTTAATGATGATATTGACTCCCTTACAGCCTATCTTGGCTCTCATCTCTGCTCCGGGGGTTTGTACCACCATGGGGTTATTTAGGGGTGTAGGGGTCATGCCACTTTTTAATGCAAATCTTTGAGTAACAAATGAATGAGTGGCTCCAGAATCAAACAAGACAGTTGCAGGTGCTGAGTTGACAAGGAACGTACCCAGCATGACGTTCGGCTCTTCCTGGGCTTCTTCAGCAGTGACGTGATTCACACGCCCCTTCCCATGGTTGGGCGGGTTGCGAGGAGCTTGGTTCCTTGGTGGCATCCCGCGGCCTTGTCCTGGGATCTGCGCATTGGGGCGCGGGGCATCGGGCTTCTTGTTGGGGCACGCCCTTGAGATGTGTCCTGACTGACCACATCCAAAGAAAGTGACTTGGTTTGGGTTATTGATATTGTTGCCACCGCTGTTATTGGGGTTGAATGCTGGCCTTGGGTTGGCATACTGCTGAGGCTGATAGTTGGTGCGAGGTGCAGGAGCTCTTGGCTGCTGGTAGGTTGGCTTGACCGGGCCTGCCTGCCACGGGTGAGGCTTCTGGTTGCTGGAACTTCCCTTGCTGATCATCTTGCACTTGCGAGTGTCTTCCAGAGCACGTCGCTTGTCTTCAAGCATGAGTGCTTTGTTCACCAGATCAGGAAAGGTTAGGCAGTCACACACGATAAGCGAGTATTGCAGAGTCTGATTGAGGCCTTCCATGAAGCGCTCCCTTTTTGCAGCATCAGTGCTGACATCTTCAGGGGCATACCTTGACAGAACACTGAACTTCTGCATGTACTCCTTGACAGTGCCACTTCCTTGCTTCAGGGCTCGAAACTCACGCTTTTTGATAGCCATGATTCCGGAAGGAATATGGGCCTTGAGGAATTCTGCCTTGAATTTATTCCAAGTGATGTCTTGCCCAGCATGCATGACCTTGAATCCATCCCACCAAGCTCTAGCAGTCCCCCCGAGGCAGTGGGCAGCATAAGCCACCTTCTCGCGGTCTTCGGTGCAACCGACTAGTTCCAGCAAGTCCTCAATGGTGCGGACCCAGTCGTCTGCATCCAGGGGTTCAACAGTCTCGATGAAGGTTAGCGGTGCATGCTTCTTGAATTCTGCCAACGTGGAACGTCCATTGCCATTTCCCGCCGGCTGGCGGTTGTTGGTGACAGCTTGAGCAATCATCTGAAGGGCTGCGGTGTTGGCTTGGCGTTCCTCTCGGAAAGCTTGGAGAAGCTAAGCCATGTCCATGTTTGGGGGAGGTTGTGGTGGAGTTTGGTCGTGGGTTTGGTCTTGGCCGGCCTCTGATTGGGCGGATGCTCCGGCTTCGGGCTGCTGGGTAGAAGTACTAGTACGAGTTACAACAGGCATCCTGTTGGAGTGGTAAAAGGTCTCATGATTTGGAAGAGGAAAAGCAACAAAGATGGGTGCCTAGTAAGGGGGTGGGTGTGACACTAATCATTTTCATGCAGGGGCCAAAAGGGCCAAACACATTCATTAAAATGCAAATGGGTGATGTAGTCGTTTACATATTCCCAAAGGGAAGATACGACATATATCCAAACACAACAAAAGCAAATACTAGATGGCTTCATATGAACCATACAAGGACTCGACTTCGCATAGGGGTTACACGACCTATCCTACCGTAGAGGTCACAAGCTGGCATATCCGAGTTGCGAATAATGCCTAAGCGGCGGAATGCTCGGTCGGGTATTCTGGCTCTTCTGGGTCTTCCTCCTTGTCTTCATCTGTTTGGGCCCCCTATCACTTGAGGGTGTGGGGGAGTGGAGGAGTTAGATACGGCGGTATTTTGTTGGTGGTGCAGGGAAAAGCTTGCGATATTGCCTTGCCGTCATACAACGTCGCTGGGGTGGTTCTTCATCCTTGGAAGATACATCTCCTGAGGGCCTTCCGCCTCGATACACGATAGCTGGTTGCCCAGGAGGCGCACCTTCCTTCTTGATCCTATTCGTCTTCTCTTGTGCTCGACGAAGAAGTGACGTGGTCTTGTGGAGTTCTTCTCGGAGCTTCATCGATTCTGAGGCCAAATCTTGTGCCAAGCTGTCGGCACAAAGGTTGAAATAGGTCTGGAATCGAAGTGGAAGTCCTTCCTTCAGTGGAGGGGCTTGCGTGCTGCTTTCATCTTCACCTTCCTTCCGGTAAGGCAAGAAGCGGGTTGTTATCTTGGCTGCCATCTCCAGAAGAAGTTCTCGGAGACGGATCAGTGCCTTGAGTGCAGCAGCCTCGACAGCGAGGGGTAGTGTTTCCATCTGGGTCCCTCGAAGAACCAACTTGTAGGAGGATCGATTGCCTTCACGATCTCTTCCACATGGTACTCCACCTCAGTGTCATTAACCCAATGCTCATGGTAGGTGAGGATGGGTGCTTGGTGGAACTGGCACTCCTGGAGGCTATCCTCGAGAAGCAAGGGGAACCCAGTGGTCAGGTGCTCTTCTGGTACAGCGGCCATCTACAAAGGTTGAATAGGAGAGGTTAATAAGCTGATGATATCTCAGGTTTGGTAAGGTTTAGAAAAGAAGAGAGGTTCAGAAGGCTTATGAAAAGGGTCTCATCCTAACTAACGCCCATGCTAACTAAGGCTTCCTATAGTAAGGATGGCTCTGATACCAGCTCTGTGGGGACCCCGACTTAAGAGTCAAGATCACCGAATGCACGTGTACAGGGATCCCAGAGATCAATGCTCACTTAACACACAAAAGCTGAATAACAAGAGTCTTACATCCATACATACCGTCTTACACAAATTATGACCATTGTGGCCGAGTCTTCCATAGATAAAGCCTCAAGGGCTGAATAGCAAATAAACTCGAATAGCGGAAGTCTTCGTAGATAAGTAGAACCCATGCCATCTGCCTTAACCCTACAGGCATTCTGACTGGGAAAGCGTCCTTGTTCGCATGTTCGTCTACATAGAATTCTTCTTCAAATGAGTACTTTGAATGTACTCGCAAGCAACCCATGATTTGGTTCAAGGTAACAATGCAATAGTATACCAATAAGGAAGCTAGCTGCAAGCTAGCTAAGTTATTCTACCATTGTGAAACATGCATCAATGTACTTGGGTAACCTCGAAGGCAGGTTACGAATGTCAACATGGATAGAGTTCAATTCTTTATCAATGAGTCAAGTCACCACCTTGACTCAACTCACACACACACACACACACACACACACACACACACACACACACACACACTTTCACCGAGATTGTAAAATTCTGGACATAGTTTAAGTAGCACCTCCCAACTGTCTATGACCATGGACACGGCTATTTGAATAGTTTTACACTCTGCAGAGGTTGAGCACTTTACCCGCAAGATCCGGGAAGCTTCCGTGTCACCCACGATCCCGTAGTACCTCAAGTACTCGGGGGAAGCACCCGGTCCTTACCTTTCCCTAGACGACACTAACATAGGGTCCACTCGTTGGTGCACGACCCTCATGTACAAATGATAGATCATGGGACTTTCCCTTTTTACAATGTCACACATACATGAAGGGACCAACGGTGTGTTCGGTGCCCTGTAAAAACAGTCATGGTCGCCTATCCAAGCACGACCCCGTCCCGGGAGTGACCTCAACTCTCCCCCATCACTAGTGATGTGGGCACCATGCTAGTATCAGCCTAAGTAATCAATAATGCCCCGTCCCATAAGGGGTAGAGTGGTTGCACATGTTTGGTTGGGACGGTAATCACACATAAATCTAATCCATCATTTTACCCACACACGAGAACTTTCTTTGGTGCACCACTTCTTCCTCAAGTGATGACCTTATCTCAACATCACCCTCGGGCATTAGGGGCACCCGATGGGGTTTTCAAAAAGAATGCAACCACGAAGGATTCATGGCACATATGCATCACTATGCATCACAACTTAATCTTTTGTCATTGCATCTAAGCACATGGTAAGTATCATGAGTAGGGTATGCATCATGTTGTGGCTCTCAACAAGTTTACCACCGTCACTCTTTATCATCATGCATTCGGAAATAAAAGGGATCCGAGGAACAAAAGGGGTATCATGGTCAAAGGGCTGCTTGCCTGGATTGGCTTGGTCTTCAAGGTCTTCAAATCCTTCCCCTCCTTCTTCTTCAGCAACTTTGTCAAACACGGTATCGAATCGTCGCAATAAATAATGGGAAAATAAGATAATAATAAAAACAGAAAAACCAAAGTGCTCAAAAAATGTCAACTTATTTTTATAAAATACTAGAGGGAAAACAAAGATGGTAAAAATTCTTAGTTTGGGATTTGGAGTGACAGAATGGGGTATATGAATTTTTGAATAGAGGTTTTAGTGTTCAAATTTAGATTTAAATTTGAACAGAACATATAAGGTTCATGAATATAGGTGAAAGTGATATCATTAAATAGGTTGGAATTTTAAAAGTTTTTAGGAACTGGAATTATTTCATTTGGATTAATATTTAATCCTGTGGAGTTATTACAGAAAAGAAAAGGGAAAGGGCTACTGTGCAACTGGGCCAGAGAAGCCACAGTGCAGCAGGCCCAGAAGGAAAACAGCCCGCGCGAGGCTGCCACGCCGAAGGCGTAAAGGCGAAATACGCCTTCGATCCAACGGCGAACCGGTGCGCACGCGTGCGTTTTCAAACCTGACGGGGGGGTCCCACCCGTCAGGGCGTGAGGCTGACGGACAGGCCCCACGGCCGTCGTCATCTACCTCCATCCAGAGGTGACGGCGAGCTCGCCGGCAGCGATATAGGGCATGTGAGGGGGCGTGGGTGGTACCGTCGTGCTCAGGGAGGAGTCGCCATTCTGCTGGAGGTGGAGTTGGTCGCCGGGGTGGCATGGTTCGCCAGCGGCGAGGAGGCACGGCGGAGATGCTTCGGGTGGAGGTGGTTTTGGTCATTTCCGGCAGCAACAGAGAGGGGAAACAGGGGGAAAATGATCAGTGGGGGCTTGCGGTGCTAGATCGAGCGAGAGGGGCGGTGGGGAGGGCTTGTACCTCCGGATCGACGGTGACCCGAGGCGGCGGAGCTCGAGCTCGGGCCTATCTGTAGAGGAGTGGGTGGTGCTGCTGTGTTCTTGGGGGCATGGAGATGAGATGGATGCCAGGGGAGAGGCCCGGGCGTGCTTATATAGCCAGGCTCCAGTCCACCGAGGACTCGTGCGCCAGCGAGGTTACGGGCAAGGCCAGAGGCCGTGCAGGCACACGCGAGCGAGTCAGGGTTGTTCGTGGACGAGTTGCCTATGGGAGGGAAGAGGAGGAGCGGGGAAGCATCCAGAGAGCTGGCGCGTGTGAAGTCAGAGATTGGAGCTTGCGGGCGGATGGCGCGCGTGCGAGGGCAGCAGCAGAAGGGAGAAGGAGAAGGGGGGCGACAGCGCGTCGTGTCCCGGACGTCGAGGCACCTCGACTGGCGCAAGGGGGAGGCTCGAGGTGGTCGGGCGCTGCGGATTGGGGGGTGGCTACAGTGCGGGTGCACACTGTAGCGCGCTCCAAAGCGCCCAAATGGCCGGCATGGCCGTGTCCCACGCGCTCTGGGCGCGGCCACCGTGTCCATTAGCTCTAGGGGGGAGTAAACAATGTAGGAGGAGCATTGGATGCCAGTGAAAGCTTCTAGAAGAAGAGAGGGCTGAGATAGAATGGTGAAAACTGCTGTCGAGAATGCAAATTGGGGTTTTACCCCTACTCAATCATTGAGCTGATGCCAGGGGAGAGTTACTGGAGGTGCAAGGGAGCCTGAGGAAGCTGTGGTAAAAAGTTGGGCTCAAGGAGAATAAGGAAAGAGGTGAAGTGGTAACTTTGGGGAAATTTCCAGAAGGTGTTTGATGTGGTTTTGAGCAATCAGATGAATTCCACTAGACATGAGACTTAACAGGATCAAATGGCATATAGAAATAGGGTGTTCCACCAAGTTTGGGCTCATTTGAAGAAACTTGCCAATGTAACTTTGGTGAACCCTAGAAATCAACACGAATGGATTTACCAAGTTTGAGTTAAGCAAATCATCTCTCCTTGATGCACCACTTGGTGTAGTGTCCTCATTTGGGGTTGTGATTATACCCCCAAAGTTTGAAGGCCCAAGTAAAAAGTTGGTAATGTAAAGTGTTCAAATTTGAATCTGAACAGAAAGGGTTTTGGGGTACTCTGATCAAGTTACCCTTCTCCAAAACTTGTGCCATTTGGTCTAGATACATTATTAGTAGACCATTCTGGCATGTGTACCAAGTTTGAGAGCATTTGGACAAGTTTGGTAATGTAAAGTTGCTCAAACTTCAAAAATGGACAGAATGGTTTTGAGGGGTTTTGATGATGTTTTCTTGCTTCCCAAGGCATGGGGCTTAGCAAGATCATCAAATATGTCATATATAGCATGATACAATTTCCCTAGAATTTTTAGAGAATATTACCTTTGTAAATATTTCAAAAGCTTGAAATATCCAGAGAGGGTTTCTGAGGGATTTGTCCAATATTTTGAACATGACCAAGTGTTGAAACTCTTATATATGAAAAAAATGTGTCCTAAGAGTCTCTCTGAGTTTTGGCAAATATTTTCGAAATAGTTAAATAATTGTTCCCTATTAAAGACCATTTCTGGCCTTAAGAAAAGCTTTTTAAATAAAATAGGAAAATAACTTTTAAAATTATATTTTTGTGGTTTATGGGAGTCCTATATCTACTAGGTTTCAAATATACTCTTTGAAATATTTTTCTCACCCTAAATCAAGTACTTGCAGTGCAAACCTCAATTCAAGGGTTTTTGGAGAACTAATTTTTGAGAATACTTTTTGGCCAAATTATTTTTGTAAGAAAATACTATACTGTAATATTCACTTGGTATGATCATTGGGCAGAAGTTTGGGGTAAGGAGATGAAATATACAAGAGGGAGTAGTTGACTTTAAAGAACACTTGAAAATCTGAGAGAGAAAAACTTAATTCCAAATAAAAGCCAAATGATGCCAAAAAAATTTGTTGGTCCTAATTTTCATGCTTTATTAATGCAAATGACATGTTACAAAATGCAGGGTGTGACAGCAGCGTGGACATGGATGAGATCGACGACGGTTGAACTCGAGGGGTTGGGGGTGGGCCACTTAACCTGTGACATAGCCCGCGCCAAGCCGTCGCTTTCAACGACCTTAATATCATAGCCGGCGTATGTGACATACCCGCATACTCTAGCCCGCTAATTGAGTGATGATGACCCACAAATATAGGGGATCTATCGTAGTCCTTTCAATAAGTATGAGTGTCAAACCCAACGAGGAGCAGAAGGAAATGACAAGCGTTTTCAGCAAGGTAATATGTGCAAGCACTAAATTTATCGGTAACAGATAGTTATGTGATAGGATAATTCATAACAGGTAACAAGTAACTAAAGTAACTAAGGTGCAGCAAGGCGACCCAATCCTTTTTCTAGCAAAGGACAAGCCTGAACGAACTCTTATATAAAGCAAAGTGTCCCCGAGGACACATGGGGATTGTTGTCAAGCTAGTTTTCATCATGCTCATATGATTCACGTTCGTTACTTTCATAATTTGATATGTGTGTGGACCGGTGCTTCGGTGATGTCCTACCTTGGACAAGCCTCCCACTTATGATTAACCACTCTCGCAAGCATCTCCAACTACGAAATAAGAATTAAGATAAATTTAACCATAGCATGAAACATATGGATCCAAATCAGTCCCTTACGAAGCAACACATAAACTAGGGTTTAAGCTTCTGTCACTCTAGCAACCCAACATCTCCTTATTACTTCCCAATGCCTTCTCCTAGGCCCATATAATGGTGAAGTGTCATGTAGTCGACGTTACATAACACCACTAGAGGTAAGATAACATACATCTCATCAAAATATCGAATGAATATCAAATTCACATGATTACTTATAACCAGACTTCTCCCATGTCCTCAGGAACAATTGTAACTACTTAGAAAGCATATTCATGTCCATACATATGATCTTCCACCGAATAAACCAACTAGCATCAACTACAAGGAGTAATCAACACTACTAGCAACCCACAGGTACCAATCTAAGGTTCCCAGACAAAGATCGGATACAAGAGATGAACTAGGGTTTTGAGAGGAGATGGTGCTGGTGAACATGTTGATGGATATTGACCCCCTCTCGTTGAGAGGGTCGTTGGTGATGACGATCGCTTCGATTTCCCCTCCCAGAGGGAAGTGTCCTCGGCAGAACAGCCCTGCTGGAGCTCTAGATTGGTTTCGCCCAAGTTTCGCCTCGAGAAGGCGGCGCTTCGTCCCGATACATTCCTCCTGATTTTTTTCCAGATCAAAACACGTCATATAGCAAAAGATGGCAGTCGAGGGACTACGTGGGGGCCCACAAGGATGGGGGGCGTGCCTAGGGGGTTGGGCGCGCTCTCCGCCCTTGTGGCTGGCTGGTGGCCCCCCTCTGGTGCTTTCTTCGCTCAATATTTTTTATATATTCCAAAAATATTCTCTGTGAAGTTTCAGGACTTTCGGAGTTGTGCAGAATAGGTCTCTCGGATTTGCTCCTTTTCCAGTCCAGAACTGTAGTTGCCGGCATTCTCCCTCTTCATGTAAACCTTGTAAAATGATAGAGAAAAGGCATAAATATTGTGATATAATGTGTAATAACATCCCATAATGCAATAAATATCAATATAAAAGCATGATGCAAAATGGACATATCAACTCCCCCAAGCTTAGACCTCGCTTGTCCTCAAGCGAAAAGCCGAAATCGAAAAATATGTCAACATGTTTAGAGATAGAGGTGTCGATAAAAATAAAATACGGACACGAGGGCATCATGATCTCTTTAGGACAACAACATAACTTGTCATATAGGTTCTTATGTTAAATTAACAATTCATTCACAAGGTAAAGTATGAATCTGAAACTTCATTGATAGCCAACAAACTATGATCTCAGTCATTGAAGAAATTGCAATTTATCATACATCGGAAAGATTCAAATATAAGAGCTTTTCAGCAAGTCCACATACTCAACTACCATTTAGTCTTTCACAATTGCTAACACTCACGCGATACTAATGGGTTCAAAGCTTCAATCGGATAGAGAGAAAGATAGGGGCTTATAGTTTTGCCTCCCAATGATTTACCTCAAGGGTAATGTCAACAATAATGGTTCATCGCTCTCTACATCTGCGTGGGTATATATATCTAGATATAGCTCCAACATATTGTGATTGCCAAAGGATAAAAGTAAAAAAGGAAAGGTGATGGTCACTTGAGTCTTGTATAAGGGTAGGATATAGAATAAAATATAGGCCCTTCGCATAGGGAAGCAGAGGTTGTCATGCGCTTTTATGGTTGGATGCACAAAATCTTAATGCAATAGAACGTCACTTTATATTGCCACTTGTGATAAGGACCTTTATTATGCAATCAGTCGTTTTTATTTCTTCCATATCACAAGTTCGTATAAAGCTTATTTTATTCACACTAATAGATCATACATATTTAGCGAGAAATTTTTTATTGCTTGCACCGATGACAACTTACTTGAAGGGTCTTACTCAATCTATAGGTAGGTATGGTGGACTCTCATGGAAAAACTGGGTTTAGGGATGTTTGGAAGCACAAGTAGTATCTCTACTTGGTGCAAAGAGTTTTGACTAGCATGAGAGGGAAAATCAAGGTCAACATGTTGGAGGATCTACGACAATATAACTTCTGTTAGGATGTAAGAAGACATAACCCATTATGTTGTCTTCCTTGTCCAACTTCAACTTTTTAGCATGTCATACTTTAATGAGCGCTCACAATCATAAAGATGTCGAACATAGCATATTTATATGTGAAGCCTCTCTTTTTTATTACTTCCTATTAACTGCAACAATGACGAAAACTATGTTTGTCAACTCTCAACAACTTTTATTCTCCATACTCTTTATATGTGAAGTCATTACTTCTCATAAGATCAACATATGATCTTTATTTATTTCTTTATTTCTTTTTCTATATTTTCTTATTCCTTGAAGATCGTAGCAACATATCAAAGCTCTCAACTCAAAACTACTCTTTATTATATATAATTCATGGACTCAATTACATAGATAGAGATCATAGCAAAACTCAAAGCTAAATCATACTAAAAACTTTATTCTATAGATCAAAATATAACCAAAAAGGATCGAACTAAGAAAAACAATAAAGATAAAGGTGTGATGGTGTTACGATACCGGGGCACCTCCCCCAAGCTTGGCAGTTGCCATGGGGAGTGCCCATACCCATGTATTTATGGTTCTTTCTTCAGAGGTGATGTTGATGAATTCCCGGTTAACTTGATCAAGTTATCCTTTAGATTCTGCAACGGAGTAGACGTTGAAGCATAATTGCATTCTTCTGGATCTCTTCTAAAATATGTTTATTGTTGGGCCCCCATGAGCTTTTTCCTGCATCACTTTCACTTGGACGGGATATGTCCCAATTGGAGGGTATATGTGTGAGAGGTGTATTCTCCGCTCCATAGTTATGAACTAGATTAGGAAAGTTGTTCTGATGTAACTTGTATAAGGGCCTCCTGGGAGGAAGCCCTCTAGCTTGATGGGGGTTTGGAATAGTTGAGATGCCAGCTAGAGTGCCTCTCTTCGAGGCCGGAGAGTGGGTTTCGAGTGAATCCCCTCGATCTTCCTCTATCGTGGCTTCTTCGGTCTCCTCCCTCCTCAGTTTAATCTTTATCAACCAAGCATCGTCGCCCACATTGTTGGAGGAGGGGGAAGACATGACGCCTGGCCTAGAAAACTCTAGCACAAAATAGCTCAAAACGAAAACAAGAGATTTTGTCGTGGTACTGTGGTCAAAACCTTCGAGAGATTATATAATGAATTTTTTACTGACCAAAAGAAGTACCGTGCAAGAAAACGGATTCTGGGAGGCACACGAGGTGGCCACAAGGACGGGGGGCACGCCCAGGGGGCAGGATCGCCCTCCTCCCTTGTGGTGGCCTCCTGTCTCTTCCGGACTGGTTTTAATTTTCCTAATTTTAAAATATTCCAAAACGGATAAAAATTAACTTTGGAAACGTGTTGGAGTCGGTTTACTTACCGTACCGCGTACCTATTCCTGTTCGGAGTCTAAAACGTTCTGGAAAGTGTCACTTATGTATTCCTCCGGTGTCACGGTGTCAATTATATTGGTCTCAACATTTAAAGGAGTACCTGAGATATAGTGTTTGATTCTTTGACCGTTTACCATCTTCGGATTTGTGCCTTCGGCGTTGTTGATTTTGATGGCACCAGAGCGATAGACCTCGTCGATAATGTAAGGGCCTTCCCACTTAGAGAGAATATTTCCTTAAAAAAATCTTAAACGGGAGTTGTATAGCAAAACATGATCACCTACGTTAAACTCACGCTTTTTTATTCTTTTGTCATGCCATCTTTTAAGTTTTTCTTTAAACATCTTGGCATTCTCATAGGCTTGGGTTCTCCATTCATCAAGCGAGCATAGTTGAAATCATAGTTGAGCTCTTCAATAGCCCAGTAAGTAACCTCTTCTCACCGGCAAGTTTGAAATCATAGTTGAGCTCTTCAATAGCCCAATATGCCTTATGTTCTAATTCTAGAGGTAAGTGACATGCTTTTCCATAAACCATTTTATACAAAGACATACCCATAGGGTTTTTATAAGCAGTTCTATAAGCCCACAATGCATCATCAAGTTTCTTAGACCACTTCTTTCTAGATCTATAAATAGTATTATGCAAAATCAATTTAATCTCTCTATTACTCAATTCTACTTGACCACTAGACTAAGGAATAAGGAGATGCAATTCTATGGTTAGCATCATATTTAGCAAGCATCTTACGGAAAGCACCATGAATAAAATGGGAACCCCTATCAATCGTTAAATATCTAGGGACTCCAAACCTCGGAAAAACAACTTCTTTAAGCATCTTAATAGAGGTGTTATGATCAGCACTACTTGTTGGAATAGCTTCTACCCACTTAGTAACGTAATCAACAACAACTAAAATATGTGTGTACCCATTAGAGGAAGGTAAAGGTCCCATATAATCAAAACCCCAAACATCAAATGGTTCAATAACAAGTGAATAGTTCATAGGCATTTCCTGACGTCTACTAATATTACCAATTATCTGACATTCATCACACGACAAGACAAACTTACAAGCATCCTTGAAGAGAGTAGGCCAATAAAAACCGGATTCCAATACCTTGTGTGCAGTTCTATCTCCAGCATGGTGTCCTCCGTAGGCCTCGGTGTGACACTTGCGTAAGATATGTTCATGTTCATGCTAAGGTACACAATGTCTAATAACACCATCTACTCCTTCTTTATATAGATGTGGTTCATCCCAAAAGTAATGTCTTAAATCATAGAAAAATGTTTTCTTTTGTTGGTATGTGAAGCTAGGTGGTATAAATTTTGCAACAATTTAATTAGCATAATCCGCATACCATGGAGCATTACGAGAAGCATTTATGACCGCTAGTTGTTCATCAAGAAAGCTATCATCAATAGGCAGTGGGTCATCAAGAACATTCTCTAACCTAGACAAGTTATCTGCAATGGGGTTCTCCGCTCCCTTTCTATAAATAATATGCAAATCAAATTCTTGTAGCAAGAGAACCCATCTAATAAGTCTAGGTTTAGCATCTTTCTTTTCCATGAGATTTTTAATAGCAGCATGATCAGTGTGAACAGTTACTTTGGAATCAACAATATAAGATCTGAACTTTTCACATGCAAAAACAACTACTAAGAATTCCTTTTAAGTAGTAGCATAATTTCTCTAGGCATTGTCCAGAGTTTTAATAGCATAATGAATAACATTCAATTTCTTATCAACTCTTTGTCCTAGAACAGCACTAACAACACAATCACTAACATCACACATAATTTCAAAGGGTAAATCCAGTCAGGTGGTTGAACAATAGGTGCATAAATCAAGGATTTCTTAAGTATTTCAAATGCTTCTACACAATCATCATCAGAAATGAAAGGAACATATTTTTGCAAGATATTAGTGAGAGGCCGAGAAATTTTAGAGAAGTCTTTAATAAACCTTCTATAGAAACCTGCATGACCAAGAAAACTTCTTATACCTTTGATATCTTTAGGACACGACATCTTTTCAATAACATCTACTTTAGCTTTATCAACTTCAATACCTCTTTCCGAAATCGTATGCCCCAAGACAATACCTTCATTAACCATAAAGTGACACTTCTCCCAATTCAAGACAAGATTAGTTTCTTCGCATCTCTGCAAAACTCGATCACGGTTGCTTAAGCAATCATCAAAAGAAGTTCCATAAATGGAGAAATCATCCATGAAAACCTCAACAATCTTTTCACAAAAATCATAGAATATAGCATTCATACATCTTTGAAAGGTAGCAGGTGCATTAAATCAACCAAAAGGAATACGTCTATAAGCAAAAGTACCGAAAGGGCAAGTAAAAGTAGTCTTTTCTTGATCCTCTTTTGACACAGGTATTTGAGAGAAACCAGAATAACCACCTAGAAAGAAAAAGTGTGTATGTTTGGATAGTCTTTCTAGCATTTGATCAATAAAAGTTAGAGGGTATACCTTTATTTAATTTTCGGAATTAATTACCATTTTATGACCGGTAACAATTCTTTGCGGGATCAATTCATTCTTATCATTATGAACAATAGTAATGCCACCCTTCTTAGGGACACAATGAACAGGACTTACCCACTGACTATCAGCAATTGGGTAAATAATACCTTCCTCCAGAAGCTTTAGTATTTCATTTCTTACCACGTCCTTCATCCTACGATTTAATCGGCGTTGGTGATCAACAACTGGTTTAGTATCCCGTTCCATCTTAATTTTGTGCTAACATAAAGTGGGATTAATGCCCTTAAGATCAACAAGAGTATATCCAATACCAGCACAGTGCTTCTTCAGAGTTTTCAATAATTATTTTATTCATGCTCTAAAAGGTTAGCACTAATAATAACAGGATATATCTTCTTTTCATCAAGATAAGCATATTTCAAAGTATCAGGTAATTGTTTAAGCTCAAACACTGGATCACCCTTGGGTGGAGGAGGATCCCCAAGGATTTGAACATGCAGATTGTGTTTCAGAATAGGCCCTTGTTTAAATAATATTTCATCTATTTTCCTTCTTTCATTCATTAACATATCATTCTCATGGTCTAGCAAATATTGTTCTAAAGGATCAGTAGGAGGCACGGAAATAAAAGCAATACCAATAATTTCATCCTTACTAGGCAATTCTTTATCACGGGGTTGTCTACGAAATTTAGAGAACTTAAAATCATGAGACATCTCCCCTAGACCAACAATAATAATATCTTTCTCACAGTCTATCCTAGCATTAACAGTGTTCAAGAAAGTTCTACCAAATATAATGGGACAAAAGTCATCTTGTGCAGAACCAAGAACAAGAAAATTAGTAGGATATTTTATTTTCCCACACAAGACTTCAACATCTCAAACAATCCCAATTGGTGATATAGTATCTCTATTAGCAAGCTTGATACTAACATCAATTTCTTCTAACTCAGCAGGTGCAATTTTATTCATAATTTATTCATATAAAGTAAAGGGAATTGCACTCACACTAGCACCCACATCACATAAGCAATGATAACAATGATCTCCTATTTTAACAGAAACAACAGGCATGCCACCAACAGGTCTATTTTTATCTTTAATATCGGGTTTGGCAATACTAGCAGCTTCATCACAGAAATAAATAACATGCACAACCATATTTTCAGCCAAGAGATCTTTAACCATAGCAATAATATGTTCCACTTTAATTTGTTCAAGTGGTCTAGGTGCTCATATTACTTTTGTTAACCACTGTTGAAGCTTTAGCATGATCCTTTATTCTAACAGGAAAATGTGGTATCTCAATATAAGCAGTAGGAATAATAGGATCAACATTATAAGTAATAATTTCTTCTTCAATTTTAATTGGTTCAACTACTTTCACCTCAATGGGAGGATGATATTTAAACCACTTCTCCTTAGGGAGATGAACATGAGTAGCAAATGATTCACAGAAGAAGCAAATATCTCAGAGTCAAGTCCATATTTACTGCTAAATTCATGAAAATCATCGGTATTCATAAAAGATTTAACACAATCAAACTTAAGGTTTATACCTGACTCATTACCTTTGTCGAGATCCCAGTCTTCAGAGTTACGTTTAATTCTTTCCAATAAATCCCATTTGACTTTAATAGTCTTATTCATATAAGAGCCATCACAAGAAGTATCGAGCATGGATTGATCATTATGAGAAAGCCGAGCATAAAAATTCTGAATACTATTTTTTTCTTGAGAGCTCATGATTAGGGCATGAATATAAGATTGACTTAACACTCCCCCAAGCTTGAGCGATACTTTGTCCTTCACAAGGCCAAAAATTATATATATAATTCCGATCACGATGAACTAGATGCATAGGATAAAACTTTTGATGAAATTCCAATTTCAATCGATTGTAGTTTCATTATCCAATATCTTCACATAGCCTATAGCATGTCCATGAATTAACCTTCAAAGATAAAGTAAAGACCTTCTTCTTGACAACATCCTCGGGCACACCTGCAAGTTCAAATAATCCACAAACTTCATCCACATAGATTAGGTGTAAACCAAGATGCAATGTTTCATCTCCTGCATAAGGATTAGCTAGAAGTTTCTCTACCATACTGCAGCGGGATATCCTCGGCTACCTATGGGACCGGGAGGCCTCTTGCTGGTTCGGCAAGGGGACGTGGCGTTGCACAAAGAGCAAACCAGTGCACAGCAGCACGTCGGGGCAGCACACAAGCAATTTACCCAGGTTTGGGCTGCCGCGAGGCGGAAGACCCTACTCTTGCTTTGGTGGATTGATGATGGAATGGTGGTGGAGCGTTGTACACTTGCCCGGCAAGGGTTTCCCTTGGGTGGTAGTGACTACGCGTGTATGGAGGTGTGGTTTGCTCTAGTCTCCAACCCTTTCTACGGTGTCCATGGGCCTCCTTTTATAGATCAAGGGACGACTACAATAGCAAAGTAGTCATTATACACTAACATGATAGCAAACAGTGCTATCATACCTAACTCTGCGGGCTGACATGGTGCATTAAATGCACCGCTTAGTGTCATATCAACGGCCACCCGGCATGGCCTGCCGGGCTTCTTTGCCAACTCCGTGCTTGTCTTCATGACACGTCAGAGGACGGGTGTCATCTGCGGGTTCTTCTTGTAAGAACTGGCTGCCATGTGGCTAATGGCTGCCACTTAATCATCTTGCGGCTTGACACCGCATTGATTTGCGACGTGGGTCATCCTTTTTTGCTTGGTGAGGCGGTTTGGCCTCCGCGAGCCCCCCGACAGGCCCTGCCGGTGTGTTTCTCCCATCTGCTTCCGGGGGTGGCCTCGCCCCTTGCCGGGCTCGCTTGCCTGGCAAGGGAGCCCCTTCTCTTGGTGATGTTGTTTCTATGGCTTGTCCTTGGTCTCTCTGTTTTGAGCTGGTACTCTGAATCTCTTGGTTTCTTATACTCTGACTTGGGCTGGTGCTTCAATCTTGTTTCTTGTGCATGTGCACAGTCTGGACAACAGACCCAGGGTTTGTTGCACCGACACATACCCAAAGGAATTTCAAAGTAAATATTTTCAATAGTTGAAGTGGGTTGAGGAGCAACTCTTTGTTCTTCCGGTCGGGCTGAAGATACCCCGAACAAACCCCTCAAAGGATTATTTCCATAGTAACAAGTGACAGTAAATTTCAGCACACTATATAGATGTTTCCTTACCAAATTCCACTTACCAAAGGCGCTTGACTCCCCGGCTATGGCGCCAGAAAAGATTCTTGATGACCCACAAGTATAGGGGATCTATCATAGTCCTTTCAATAAGTAAGAGTGTCGAATCCAACGAGGAGCAGAAGGAAATGACAAGCGGTTTTCATCAAGGTAATCTCTGCAAGCACTAAAATTATTGGTAAGAGATAGTTGTGTGATAGGATAATTCGTAACGGGTAACAAGTAACAAAAGTAACTAAGGTGCAGCAAGGTGGCCCAATCCTTTTTGTAGAAAAGGACAAGCCTAAATGAACTCTTATATAAAGAAAAGTGCTCCCGAGGACACATAGGAATTGTTGTCAAGCTAGTTTTCATCATGATCATATGATTTGTGTTCGTTACTTTGATAATCTGATATGTGGGTGCACCGGTGCTTGGGTGCTGTCCTTCCTTGGACAAGCCTCCCACTTATGATTAACCACTCTCGCAAGCATCCGCAACTACGAAAGAAGAATTAAGATAAATCTATCCATAGCATGAAACATATGGATCCAAATCAGCACCTTACGAAGCAACAAATAAACTAGGGTTTAAGCTTCTGTCACTCTAGAAACCCATCATCAACTTATTACTTCCCAATGCCTTCCCCTAGGCCCAAATAATGGTGAAGTGTCACGTAGTCGATGTTGACATATCACCACTAGAGGAAAGACAACATACATATCATCAAAATACCGAACGAATACCAAATTCACATGATTACTTATACCAAGACTTCTGCCATGTCCTCAGGAACAAACGTAACTACTCACAAAGCATATTCATTATCATGATTAGAGGGGTATTTAATAGCATTAAGGATCCATGTGTATGATATGCCTCTAAATAAACCAACTAGCATCAACTACAAGGAGTAATCAACACTACTAGCAACCGACAGGTACCAATGTGACGTTCTGAGACAAAGTTTGGCTACAAGAGAAGAACTAGGGTTTTGAGAGGAGATGGTGCTGGTGAAGATGTTGGTGGACATTGACCCCCTGTCGATGAGAGGATCGTTGGTGTTGACGATGGCTTTGATTTCCCCCTCCCGAAGGGAAGTATCCCATGATGCAATAAATATCAATATAAAAGCATGATGCAAAATCGACGTATCAAGTGCCCGCGGCCAGTAATTGTTGTCAGCTTGCTCGGCGGCATCCTCGGCGATGTCAGGAGGCCGCGATACACCTCTTTTGGCTAGTCGCTTCTTGAGCTCCACAAGTGCTGTAGCCGGGATTAGGCTGCGACGCTTTGGAGTGGGATATGGGGATGGGGATCTGTGGGGAAGGGCCATTTGGTAGGCTTCATCGAAGAAACTCAGGGCGGCCTGGGTATGGAGATCGGTGGGTAAGCTGCACGTGAAAACTGGCAGATGTTGACAATGGAGGCCTTGCGGTGGCGGCGACGGTGACCTCTGCTAGAGTTTTGAGTGAGGGAAGGGTTATGGTGGGTGTGTGTGTGTGTGCGCACGCGGCCGAGGAGGTTTGTGGGTGTGTGTGTGTGTGTGTGTGTGTGTGTGCACGCGCGCGCGCCCTAGGAGGTTTTGGGGTGCGTGAGTGTGGAGGTGGGTGTGTTTGAGGAAATGACGCGGCTACTGAAATTTTTACTACGCGGAGTCAAACACGGGAGGGAAATGCCGGGGCTATTGAAAATTTGGATGATGGTGCATCGCACACGGTCCGGAAATAACAACCGTGTGTTATGAAATAGAAAAACCCTCGAGCCGGTTAGATATTTTCGAGGGATGCAAGCAGGAGCACGAACAACAAACATCACACAGAGTCGAAACATAATAATGTGTTATCAAACAGAAAAATGCTGCAGGCAGGTAGATATTTTTCAGAGGGGAAGCCTTGTGGAGCCCAATGTACTGTGCTGATGTGTGTGACAGGGGCACCGGTGTGGCACACAGTAAGTGTGAGTGAACCATGTTTGTTGCGTCATCCGACTTGTCTAATGATCATAAATTTTGCGAAAATGACGCGGGAAAGGGTGAGAACACGAACAAACTTGCATGTGGACCAAATACATGTATGAAAACGGTAGTTTGATGTTCAAATACCAAATGCAACTTCAATGTGTCACCTATCTCGCAAAGCACATGGTATTTCTTGCCCCCTCGTGTCGGTAAGAGGGGAATCCTTCGCTATGAACCCATTGCCGCCCCCATAGAGGTTCACCTAGCAAAGTTCAAAGTCGCAGCTCCCCCACCACACACACACACACACACACACACACACACTTTCAGTCGGCGGGAGAGGGCATCTCACCAAGATGTATCGTAAAACGGACCGAGAATTATCCACCTTAGTCATACAACCTCTCTCTTGTTGTCGGTCAAAGTGATGGCCATCCATGTGACCCCGGAGATGGGCTAGCTCGCCAATAATCACGCAAGTAGCTCATCCCCAAAGGAAAACACTACCTACGTGTGGACCAAACATATGTATGGAGGTGTTAATGTTTGAACACACAATGGAACAACTTCGATTTTGCACCATGCTTTGGAATCAGAGATCCCCACATGGAGCGAGGGTTAGTTGACGATACATATGTATGTCACACCACAATTCGAGCCAATGACGGGGATTCATGCATGCATGCATAGTATGCGCTCAAACTTAATTCGTCTGAATCTCACCATGACCTACTACGGTAACACAGACTAAAAGGAAGAATTCGCCATGGTAACCTATCTTGTTGTCGGCCAAACTGATCATGTGGATGTCCACGTGGGCCCATGAATATATAGGCTTGTCACAGATAACCACGTAGGGAGTGTACCTTTCGAAGATAGCCACTACATGCATATGTATGTATGGAGGTGATGCATGCATGCATGTTTCAATACCATTCAAAACATTGTTGTGGCGCATGTGTCGAAATCGTATAGTCCCCACACGCAGCAAGATCGATTCATGACGTGTCGTGGTACTCACCACTTCGACTCGATGGGAGGGATTCATGCGTACACATGCATGTGTGCTCAAACCGTATCATGTCATCCCAGAGCATGACCTATATGCCATAATACAAACAACAAAATAACCCCCTCCCGAGTCAAATAAATCTCTCTCGTTGTCAGGCAAAGTAGTGATGGACCAAGTGGGCCCATAGATAGCAAGCATCGATATCGCCAATAACCGCGTGAGTGGGTGCGAGAGGACAACCACCATCACTCTGCATGTTGGCCAAACATATGTTGAATAACCAAATGCACAACTTTGACATGGCACATGCCTCCAAAACCGTAAAGTCCACACACAGAGCGAGATTCATGATGTCTACTACATATACTGGTCCCCTTCCCCCTCTTTGACTCATACTATATGCTCCTACCGTAATACAAACCAAAAAGAATCATACTCAGGGCCAACAGATGGAAGCGTCACACATGAGTGTCCAAGGATAACCACCGCTTGCATGCATGTGGCCCAAAGAGGTTTTATGTGATGTTTGAATAGCCAATCCACAACTTTGATGTGGCACGTGCATCGGAAACCAAAAAGCCCCGACACTAAGTGAGGTGTATGTGTTCATAGACGTGTACGCAGTATATATGCTAGTCCCCTCCCACCTCTTCGACGCGTACTATATACTACCACCATAACACAAACAAAAAAGATTCTACCTTGCTGGTCAAATTAACATCTTTGTCAGCTATTGGTCAAAGTAATGGAAGACTACCCCGTGGGTCCACAAAAAGCTTCACACACAAGTGAGTGTCATGTAGGACAACCACTGACTTCACGTGTGAAAGGAACGATAAGAGGGTGTTGGGGAATACTGCAAGGGAAACATAAAATTCCTACGCTCACCAAGATGCAATCTAGGAGATGGCCACCTATGAGAGGAGAGATTGAATCTACCTACCATTGTAGATTGCTAAGCGGAAGCATTAAGAAACGTGGTTGATGTAGTTGAACATATTCGCGGTCTAATCATGGTCTGTCCCGGAACTCCCCATCTAGTGCCGAACGGATGTCACCTCCGCGTTCAACACACGTACGGCTTGATGACGCCTTCACCTCCTCGATCCAACGAGAGATGGTGAGGTGGTATCTTGAGTCCTATGGCAGCGCGACGACGTGCTGGCGGCAGTGGTGGATAAATATTAGCAGAGCTTCGCTAAGCACTACGGAGAAGAATATGGCTACAAGGGAGAAGATGGGCAGTGCCATGGTAGTACTTGGGTGCCGCTATCCTCTCTCTACCTCACTATATATAGGGGGAAGCGAGGAGGAGGGGGCGCCCTAGATCCCATCAAGGGGGGCGACGGCCAAGGAAGATGGGGGCGCCCCCTAGGGAAACCCTACGGTTGCTTGCCCCCCAAGCCAAGTGGAGGGAACCCTGGATAGGGCACCCACCTCTGCTGGCTATGTGGGAAAGGGTAAGGGGGTGCACAGCCCTTAGTGGGATGGTTTTCCCCCTCCCCTTGGCCTATGAGCCCCCCCAACACTTGCCGAGGCCCCCCAAAACCCCTTTCGGTCATGCTGGTCATCACTCGGTACCCCCGGAACAATTCTGGACTCCAATACCATTTGTCCAATATATCAATCTTCACCTCTGGAAAATTCTGGAGTTCCTCGTCACGTTTGGGATCTCATCCTACTCTCCAAACAACCTTCTTTAACCACCATAATGACTCAATTATACATATATCGTCACCAAACATTAAGTGTGTAGACCCTATGGGTTCGAGAACTATGCAAACATGACTGAGACACCACTATGGTTAACAACCAAATGCGGGACCTGGATGACCATATTGGTTCCCACTTATTCTATGAAGATCTTATCGATCGAACCTCGATTTCAAGGATGCAGCTAATCCCGTAAGTAGTTCTAGTAAGTAGTTCAATCACGTTACCGGCAAGTCTCTTTACTCTTTCCATAATACAAGATCTCGTGGCTAACTCTTTAATCACATTGCTTGCAAGCTTTTTGTGATGTTTTATTACCGAGTGGGCCCTGAGATACCTCTTTGTCAGATGGAGTGACAAATCCTAGTCTTGATCCATGCCAACTCAAAAGACACCCTCGAAGATACCTGTAGAGCACCTTTATAGTCACCCTGTTACGTTGTGATGTTTGGTACACACAAGGTACTCCTTGGGTGTCAGTGATTTGCATGATCGCATGGTCATAGGAACATATACTTGACATCCAGAAATTGATAGCAATAAACTTGACACGATCATATGCTACATTTATAGTTTGGGTCTTGTCCATCACATCATTCTCCTAATGATGAGATCCCATTATCAAATGACAACTCATGTCCATGGCTAGTAAACCATAGCCATCTTTGATCAATGGGCTAGTCTGGTAGAGGCTGACTAGGGACATCTTGTTGTCTATGTATCCACACATGAATTTGAGTTTCCTATCAATACAATTCTAGCAATGATAATAAACAATTATCATGAACAAGGAAATATGATAATAACCAATTTATTATTGCCTACAGGGCATATTTCCAATAGTCTACCACTTGCACTAGAGTCAGTAATCCAGTTCACATCACCATGTGATTAACACTCATAGTTCACATCGCCATGTGACTAACACCCAAAGAGTTTAGAAGAGTCAATAATATAGTTCACATCATCATGTGATTAACACTCAACGAGTTCTGGGGTTTGATCATGTTATGCTTGTGAGAGAGGTATTAGTCAATGAGTTTACAACATTCAGATTCATGTGTACTACACAAATCTTTATGTCATATTTTAGTTGCTTCTACCATGATCCACTTGGAGCTATTCCAAATGGCTGCTCCACTATACATATCCGGTTTTCTACCCAGAGTCATCCGGATTGGTGTTAAAGTTTGCATCGATGTAACCCTTTATGCCGAACTCTTTATGACCTCCATAACCGAGAAACATTTCCTTATTCCTCTAAGGATAATTTTTCACCGTTGTCCAGTGATCCACTCATGGATTACTCTTGTACCCCCTCGCCAGACACGTGGCAAGGCACACATCAGGTTCGGTACACAGCATGGCATACCGTATAGAGCATATGTCTAAGGCATAGGGGACAACCTTCGTCCTTTCTATTACTTCTGCCGTGGTCGAGCTTTGAGTCTCACCCAACTTCACACATTACCACTCAGGCAAGAACTCCTTCTTTGACTGATCCATTTTGAACTCTTTAAAATCATGTCATGGTGTGTGCTTTGTGAAATCTTATCTAGTGTCTTGATATATCCCTATAGATCTTGATGCACAATATGTAAGCAACTTTACGTAGGTCTTCCTTTGAAAAACTCCTTTCAAGCAACCCTTCATGCTTTATAGAAATTCTAAATCATTTCCAATCAACAATATCTCATCCACATATAGTTATCAGAAATGTTGTAGTGCTTCCACTCACTTTCGTGTAAATACAAGTTTCTTGCGAACTTTGTATAAACCCAAAAGCTTCCATCACCTCATCAAAGCATATATTCTAAATCTGAGATGCTTGCTCCAGTCCATAGAGGGATTGCTGGAGCTTGCATACCTTTTTGCATCCTTAGCATCAACAATACCTTCCGGTTGTATCACATACAAAATTTCCTCACGGAAACCGTTAAGCAAACTCTGTTTTGACACCCATCTATCAGATTTCGTAATAAAAAAATGCAGCAACTGCTAACATAATCCTGACGGACTGAAGCATCGCCACGGGTGAGAAATTCTCATTGTAGTCAACTCTTTGAACTTGTGAAAACCCCTTTGTCGTGAGTCGAGCTTTATAGACGGTGACATTACCATCCGCATTCATCTTCTTCTTAAAGATTCTTTTATTCTGAATGGCTTTTCTCCCTTCAGGTAATACTTCCAAAGTCCATACTTTGTTTTCATACATGGATACCATCTCAGATTTCATGGCCTCTAACCATTTGTCAGAAGGCGGGCCCACCATCGCTTCTCCATAGGTCGCGGGTTCATCGTTGTCCAATAACATGACCTCGAAGACGGGGTTGACGTACCACTCAGGAGTAGTACGTATCCTTGTCAACTTGCGAGGTTTGATAGTAACTTGATCTGAAACATCATGAGCGCTATCATTAGCTTCCTCTTCAACTGATGTAGGTGCCACAAAAACTTCTTTCTACGCAATGCTACTCTATAGTTAAAGTAAAGGTTCAACAACCTCATCAAGTTCTATCATCCTTCTACTCAATTCTTTCAAGAGAAACTCTTTCTCGAGAAAGAAACCTTTCTTAGTAACAAACACTTTGCCCTCGGATATGAGATAAAAAGTATACCCAACCATTTCCTTTGGGTAACCTATGAAGACACATTTGTCCGCTTTGGGTTCGAGCTTTCCTGGCCGAAGCCTTTTGACAGAAGCATCGCAGCCCCAAACCATAAGAAACGAATGCTTAGGTTTCGTACCAAACCGTAGTCCATATGGTGTCATATCTACGGACTTAGATGGTGCCCTATTTAAAGTGAATGCAGCTGTCTCTAACGCATAACTTTCGGTGTACGAAAGTAGAGGCTCTCCTTTGTACCCCTTACTTGTGCACAGGTAGTCAGAGCCACGCCTACGGCCACACATAACAAGGCAGAGGGGGAAGCCAGAGACACAAGGCTACCAGAGCAACGCCAAGATGGTGGCACAAGAAGGCTAAGCAAGAATACATGCTTCCCCCCGGCAAGAACTCTTGCCAGGGCAACTCACTCAATGCCTCCGTTGCAGCCACCCTTGTGCCTAGGAGCTCCAGCATCATCAACAATGTTGGAACTAAGGCTCAGGAAGCACATACGTGATGGCATACAGATCTTTGTAAAGACAAGGGTCAATGAATCCTAAGATGAGATCTAGAAGACAAGGCGATGACAAGGATCCTTGTCGAGGATGCCCACGAGGCCCCGACAAGGCTCCTCGCCGAAGACACCCCGAAGCCCCGGCAAGCCTCTTGCCGAAGACGTTCACAGAAGCCCCGGCAAGCCTCTTGCCGAGGAAGCTCATAGAGGCCTCGGCAAGACCCTTTCCAGGAACAGACGCAAGATCGCGGCAAGCCCTTGCTACCCCATCATCGCTCCAGCTCGGAGGCGGACCACTAGCCCATACAGGTACCCACGTGGCAGTGCATGGTTCCTAGTCCAGCTAGTCAAGCACCTGCGTGGTGGCATGCAGATCTTCGTGAAGACCCTACCACCACGCCATCTCAGCTGCCTGCCCCGCTGGCCTGGACGCGCGTTGCAGCCAGACGGAGCGGCCGTGGACGGGACGGGCCTCGTTTCCGTCCCCGATAAAGTGTGTGGACACCTAAGTAGCGCATTTAATGTGTCTTGTCCTGTAATGGCATGAGATAAGCCTATGCACTGTATACCTTTCCACTTCCTGTGTGCCACTATGGCAGCCCCTTTTGACTATAAAACGAGGCCCAAGGCATACTGGAGAAGGATTCGGATATTTTGGACGAGGCATGCACCGTAGCTAGTTCAAGAACTCAAGAACACTAAAATACACACCAAAGCCGGACTTGGGTATTACTCATTCTCGCGGCCCGAACCTGGGTAAACGATCCTTGTACTGACTCTTAGACTCTCTCTTTGCACAACCTTGTGCCTGCCAACCGTAGAAGGGATTATAGTGATCCCATAGGTGTCGTCTCAACCGACATCTTTGGCGCGCTAGGTAGGGGGCGTAGTTGTGAAAATCCGTTCTAGCATTTAGTTTAGCAGTTCTTCATCGCCATGGTTTCCAAGGAAGGAGATGACCAAGCGTGCGACATCATCACTGAGTATAATGGACGCTCATGCAGCAACAAAAAAGATAACTCATGCAAAACTTTGAGTAATTCCTTTCTATATAAGGTTATTCTCCTCGGAGATCTTGATCTCTGTATGGTAAACCTGTATGCAATGGGGCCCCTCCACTATTGGCAACGCCTTCGTCCTATTTCGAGTCCGCTCAACAGTTCGAGCGGCTGCGTCGAGAACGGCAGGGTAGCCTTTCCGTCACTGGCAACGCTTTTGTCCTGTTTCGAGTCCGCTCAATAGTTCAAACAGCCGAGCTGGGAACGGCAAGGTGGTTTGCCTGGCAGCAAGCACACCTAGCAGTCTATTGGGGATCCCTCCTCAAGGCCCTGTGGCTTGAGTTTGCGCGCCGACAAGCCTATCAAATCAAGCATAGGGTGGACATACAAAGGGGAATCAAACAGGAAAATAGTGCGCATCACTTTAAAGTACTACAGAGTTATATTACATCAATTGTTGTTGCGGTTCTAAGTAAAGATAAAAATTGTCTTGGTTGTGAACCTGCATCGGCGATAAGAAACAGGATGCCTAATCCCGACGCTGGCCTTCTACCCTCTGAATTCCGTCGGCGCGGCTGATGATGGGCTTGATACGCTCGTTGAGCGCCGTGAGATCTACACCATCCGGCAAGCTCTCCAGCGCGGCGTCAAGGTCGAGGTCGGAGTTCCAGTATGCCACCTTGGTGAGAACCTTGGTCAAGGCGCCCCGGCAGAGCCTCTGGGACTCATCGGCTAGATAAGCCGCTCGGTCGGAGCGGAGCTTTTCCAAGGCATTTGAGGATGCACTCGAAGAACACGGTCAAGCTGGCGTTGACGGTGAGGTTCACCTCCCGGGAATACTTGAAGTTTGGCATGCCCATGGCGGCCAACTGTGTGGTAAGATTCTCCACGACACTGACGAGGCGGCTGATCCAGAGGTTCTGGCCCTTCACATAATCTGTGTGGCTAGCAGCGTCGTTCTTCCGTAGCTGCCTCTCCTTCTCTAGATCATTGTTCAGGGTCTCCTCCCGAGCCCTGGCCTCCGAAAGCATCCCCTTGAGGCCCTCCAGCTCCAGCTTCAAGTCTTTGATGGAATCCTGGGCCATGGAGAGTTGCTCGACCTTGCCGAGGACTTCGGCCTAAACCTCCTTCATGGTGGCGCTGATCGTATCCCTCTCCTTGGTCAGCCCCAGGACCCGTTCGTCCAGGCCATCCTGCTCCACCTCCAGCTCTTTCACCTTGCCGGCATGGACCTGAGCTTGAGCATTGAGTGCCTCTTCGTTCCTCTGTTCTAGTTCCAGGGTCCGCTGCGCGACGACCTTCTCCACCTCTTGATCCTTGCTGCAGAGTGCAGCGGCAAGTGCCTGTTCGTGAGCGACGAGATCTTCTTCTTGGGAATCTTGTCGTGCTTGGCACTAGATGTGTTCGGCCTCATCCTGAGCAGCCCGCTCCTTTACCATCTCCTGGGCCTTCTCAAAATCAGACTGCACCAGGAGAAGATCACGGACGTGCTCGTCCAGGTGCTCATCCCGGGCCTCGGCAAACCAAGTTTGCGTCTGGACGACGCGCTCTTAGAAGTCCGTTTCCGCCTTATCCTCCACCGCCGACCTGGAATTTGCCGTGTCCAGACGGGCGCGGTGGAGCACTTGGAGCTTCTGGAAGCCAGCACCCATGGCCCGAAGAAGCTGCTCTTCTTGAGAACCGTCACCACCAATGCTCCACTCATCAACGACCTCGAGCCCGGCGGCGGCAAGCGCCTCGTCGTCAAACACCTCCCCCTTGGTTAGCGCCCTGCTGCTTGCCGTCCATGGGAGGTGGAGGAACAGGTCATCGCTCACCTTCAAGTAATGGCCCGAGCCAGAAACGGCTGAGGAGGAAGGTTGGTCCTAGGCAGCAGCCTTGCCGGCCTCCTCGGCAGCACCCGTGCCAGCCTCCTCGGCAGCAGCCTTGCTGGCCTCGCCGGTCCCTCCGGTGAGCTCCTTGGCGGTCTCCTTAGCAATGGTCTTGGCGGCCTCCTCGGCAGCGATCCTATCGGCCTCGGCCCCAGTGTCCTTGACGACCTCCTCGATGATGGAGTCGACATCCACCTGGTCCGTCGAGGGTGGGGCTAAAAACAGACGGAAAGGGTAAGACAAAGCCAGGGGCAAGGCTCAACTTGAAGAAAACAGAGCAAGGACATAAAACAAGCAACTTATCCGTACCAGGATGGGAAGAAGTGGTGCCCTCCCCGCCAACAATTGTTGCCGGGGTAGACTCACTAGCGCCCATGTTCATCTCCTCCTCCACCATAGGCGTGGGATCGGTGGTCGGTGCCCTTGCCGGGGACGCCCCTCGGGGCGGTGTAGTTGGGGGGGGGGGGCGTGTTAGGGGTGGCCCCCTGCGGGCCCTCCTGTTGCCGTTCCACTCCTACAAAACCGACAAGGTAAGCATCAAGGACTCACACCCCAGTGTTCATCTGTGGAGAAGTGAGTAATGAACTTACGCTGGGGGCTAGAATGGGGTTACGCCTGGGGCTTTTCTCCGGGCTGCTCTCCACCAGCAGCGGCGTACCTGAAGTACCCGCTGGGGGCTTGTCACCAGTCGAGGCCTTGGCCCTCTTTGCTGCCCTCTGGGCCAGAGTCTCCATGTTCTTGCAAAAACAACATCGAATCAGGGAAAGTTAGCATAGAAGTGAGGCCAGGAAGTAATACAGGGAGAAAAATACATACTCGTCCTCCGCCTCCACTGGCTTCCTCTTCCTCCTTGGGATGAGAGACCCAAGATCAAAGTCAACATCCATGGCGACGTCTGCGGGAGGACGAGAAGGAGACGTGGTCCGGCCACACTTGGATGAAGAGGAAGCAGCTGCCTTCCTCTTCACCACCACGGTCTTCCCCGCCTTCTTCTCCATCGCGGCCTTCATCGCCCTCGTCTCACGCATGAGTTGCTCCTGGGGCTGCTGCCGCTGCATGATCCTGCCAGTCCGGACCGGCTTACCAGAACTGGCCCGCCGTAGGTCGTGCTGCCTCCCATTGGCCGGAGGCTTGACGGCCTCGACCTCCCCTTCGAAGGACTACTCGACCACATCCTAGATAAGGGGAACGTCGGTGTCGGCGCTGGCGCCGCTGGCCTCCCTAGCGGACTTCGCCCATTCGACGAGCTTCATCTCCTCAGCGGCCGCGTTGGCCTCGTCCTCCACTTGGCTGGCGCTGCCGACCTCGAGGGCAAGCGCTGGCTCTGCCGCCCTGGCGGCAATGTAATCCAACTCCTCCTTGGTGATGTCGCGAATGAGCATAGGCTCTTCGCGGACATAGCCCTCCGACAAGGTGTCGAAGAACTCCTGCACTTGATCGACTGGCGGCTCGACCCAGGACGGGTCAAGGCCATGCGCGTTGAAGTCCGACATCATGGAAATGATGGCGGAATGGCGGGATTTGTTGCTCAATGGGACCACTCCCGCCGACAACCCAAACAGAGGCCCCTTGGCGGCCTTGCTCGCCTTCGCGGTCTTGCCGGTCCTCTCAGCCCTGCCATCGCGGTTCACATCAAGCTGGAAGAGACTCTGACAAAGATGGGCATGCCCCATCACCAAGAGGTTGTGCTTCAGGCCAGGGCGGAGCCTCATAACGTCGGCCGTGTTCTGGAAAAGCCAAGCCGGCCTCCCCTTGTTGTGCAGTGGCGCGATTCATTGGCGGATGAAATCGGCCCCGATCATCTCAAGGGTGAGCCCGGCCTGAGCGAGACGGCAGATCCTGGTGGTCGCAATCGAGAACTTCTTACCGTTGACGTCAACATACCCCCATTCCTTGCGGCGGACCTGCGGGCTCTGAACTCGGCAGAACTCCAGTGGGTCATCCTCTTCAGTCCATAGCCACCGGCTCCTCCACTCCTCCCACCTCTCCTTGTACGCACCCTCTGGATACGTACCCTTCCCTTGGGTCTGTGAAATCCAGGTGACGCCCCTGGAGATGGTGTCCCCCGCCTGGATGCGAGGATAGAAGTAATGGCGGAAGAACACCGTGAGGGGAACCACCCCAGCAAAACCCTCGCAGAGGTGGGTGAAAAAAGCCATGCACGCCACGGCATTTGGCGTGAAATCAAGAAGGTGGAAGCCATAGGTATGCATGATATCATTGAAGAAATCGGACAAAGGGGGACAGAGGCCGCATGAGAAGTAGTCGACGAAGAATGGGTACCAATTTGGGCCAGCCAAACCGAATTGGGCGGGAACGACGCACGTGGCTAGATGCCCCGTCGCCTGACACCCACACAGGGGCCTGACGTAGTCCCTGAGATGGACCGCGTCGACCGTCGGTTGGAAGTAGGCGTGCTGCATTCGATGCGCCACCAACTGGCTCTCCAGTAACTCCTTCTCCCCCACATCCTCGGGCGCTCCGTTGCCCTTGCTGGACTTGGGTGCCATGGCGGCTAGGGAAGAGGTGAGGAATTGGAAGCTAGGACAGCATGGCGGTGGCGGGCAGAGGCAAGAGCTTCAGCTTTTCGCTTAAAGAAGAAGAAGAGAGACAGCGGACCCGAGATTGAAGAAGTACAAAAGGTAAATGAGCGGCGCGCCTGCAGTTTTTCCCCTTTTTATGGGGAAGGCGCGGGCTGCCCCCTTTATCATTTACTGCGATGTGACATGGGCGAGCAGCAACCGCCCCACGCACGACCCCCACATCAGTGTAGATCGTGGGGAAGCACAACCATCGGAGGAGTTACTGCAGTAAATAGGATCCAATCACACTGCCCATGCACCGTTCTGGGCCTAGCCCAACAACGCATCGCGCTTACGTATGGCCCTCGACCAGGGGCTCCTGTCGTTGTACAAAAGTAGGGGCTCTCCTTTGTACCCCTTACTTGTGCACGGGCAGTCAGAGACACACCTGCGGCTACACATAACAAGGTAGAGGGGGGAAGCTAGAGACACAAGGCTACAAGAGCAACGCCAAGACGGTGGCACAAGAAGGCCAAGCAAGACGACATGCTTCCCCCGGCAAGAACCCTTGCCAGGGCAACTCACTCAACGCCTCTGTTGCAGCCACCCTTGAGCCTAGGAGCTCCAGCATCATCAACAATGTTGGAACTAAGGCTCGGGAAGTGCATACGTGATGGCATACAGATCTTTGTAAAGACAAGGGTCTATGACTCCTAAGATGAGAACCAGAAGACAAGGCGATCACAAGGCTCATTGCCGAGGATGCCCACGAGGCCCCGACAAGGCTCCTCGCCGAAGACACCCCGAAGCTCCGACAAGCCTCTTGCTGAGGACGTTCACACAAGCCCCAGCAAGCCTCTTGCCGAGGATGCTCACAGAGGCCCCGGCAAGACCCTTGCCGGGAAGAGACACAAGATCGCGGCAAGCCCTTGCTGCCCCATCATCGCCCCAGCTCGGCGGCCGACCCACTAGCCCAGCCAGGTTCCCACGTGGCAGTGCGTGGTTCCTAGTCTAGCTATTCAAGCACCTGCATTGTGGCATGGAGATCTTCATGAAGACCCTACCACCACGCCATCTCAGCTGCCTGCCCCGCTGGCCTGGACGCACGTCGCAACCAGACGGAGCGGCCACGGACGGGACAGGCCTCGTTTCCGTCCCCGATAAAGAGAGTGGGCACCTAAGTAGCGCATTTAATGCGTCTTGTCCCGTGATGGCATGAGATAAGCATGTGCACTGTATACCTTTCCACCTCCTATGTGCCACTATGGCAGCCCCTCTTGACAATAAAAGGAGGCCCAAGGCATACTGGAGTAGGATTCGCATCTTTTGGACGAGGCATGTACTGTAGCTAATTCAAGAACTCAAGAACACTCAAATACTCACCAAAGCAGGACTAGGGTATTACAGATTATCGTGGCCAGAACCTGGGTAAACAATCCTTGTACTGACTCTTAGTCCCGCTATTTACACAACCTCAGGCCCGCCAACCGTAGAAGGGATTCCAGTGATCCCATAGGTGTCGTCTCCACCGACAATAACCCCAAAACGATAGTGGTATACCGGCAAGAGACATCATAGAACGCACCATATCCAATAAGGTACGATTACCATTAAGCTGTGGTGTTCCAGGTGGCGTCAACAATGAAACAATTCCACATTGAGTGATTTCCAAACTCATAACTCAGATACTCTCCCCCTCGATCAGATCATAGCAATTTCATCTTCTTGTTACGATGATTCTCAACTTCATTCTGTAATTGCTAGAACATTTCAAACGTTTCAGACTTATGCTTCATTAGGTAAATATACCAATATCTACTCAAGTCATCGATGAAGGTCAGAAAGTTACGATATGCACCGCGCGGGTCAACGCTCATCGAACTGCACACATCAGTACGCATGATTTCCAACAAGTCACTTGCCCGTTACATTGTTTCGGGAAACGGGGTTTTGGTCATCTTGCCCATGTGGCACGGTTCACATGTGTCAAGTGATTCAAAATCAAGCGACTCCAAAAGTCCATCAGCATGGAGTTTCTTCATGCGCCATGCACAAATATGACCTAAGTGGCAGAGCACAATAAAGTGGTACTATCGTTATCAACACTACATCTTTTGGCGTTAATATTATGAACATGTGTATCACTACGATCAAGATTTTATAAACCATTCACATTGTTTGCATGACCATAGAAGGTATTATTCATGTAAACAAAATAACCATTATTATCTGACTTAAATGAATAACCGTATTGCAATAAACATGATCTAATCATGTTCATTCTCAATGCAGACACCAAATAACATTTATATAGGTTTCAACACTAATCTCGAAGGTAGAGGGAGTGTGCGATGTTGGTCACATCAACCTTGGAAACACTTCCAACACACATCATCACCTTGCCCTTATCTAGTCTTCATTTGTTCCGCAACTTTTGTTTTGAGCTACCAATATTAGCAATTGAACCGGTATCTCATACCCAGGTGCTACTAGGAGTACTAGTAAGGTACACATCAATAACATGTATATAGAATATACTTTTGTTAAAGTCGCCAGCCTTCTTATCTACCAAGTATTTGGGGTAGTTACTCTACCAGTGAACATTCCCTTTACAATAGAAGCCCTTAGTCTCAGGTTTGGGTTCAACCTTGGGTTTCTTCACTGGAGCGGCAACTGGCTTGCCATTCATGAGGTTTCCCTTCTTGCCCTTTGCCCTTCTTGAAACAAGTGGTCTTGTTAACCATCAACACTTGATGCTCTTTCTGGATTTCTACCTTCGCGGCCTACCGCGAATAGCTCCGGGATCATCTCCATCTCTTTCATGTTATAGTTCATCACAAAGTTCTAGCAGCTTGGTGATAATGACTGGAGAACTTTGTGAATCACTATGTTATATGGAGATTCAAACGATTGTAGCACCCAGACATTCTGAGCACTTGCTCACTGGCTGAGCTATTCTCCTCCATCTTGTAGGCAAAGAACTTGTGAGAGGTCTCATACCTCTCAACACAGGCATGAGCCTAAAATACCAATTTTAGCTCTCAGAACATCTCATATGTTCCATGGCATTCAAAAGGTATTTGGAGCCCCAATTCTAAGCCGTAAAGCATGGCGCACTAAACTATCAATTAGTCGTCAGAACGTGTCTGGCAGATGTTAACAACATCCACAAACAACGCTAGAGGGGTTGGCACCCGAGCGGTGCATCAAGGACATAAGCCTTCTGTGTAGCAGTGAGGACAATCCTCAGACTATGGCCCTAGTCCACATAATTGCTCGCAATATCTTTCAATATAGTCTTTCTCTAGGAACATATTAAAACAGGGAGCTACAGCGCGAGCTATTGATCTACAACATAATTTTCCAAGACAACTTCGACAATTGTTCATGATAATGAGTTCAATTAATCATATTACTTAAGAACTCCCACTTAAATCAACATCCTCCAGTTTTCCGAGTCTAACATGATCCAAATTCATCAACCCAAGTCCGATCATCACGGGGGATGAGGTGGTTGCAATGGTGAACATCTCTATGTTGATTATATCTACTATATGACTCATGATTGACCTTTCGGTCTCTTGGGTTCCGAGGCCATTTTTGTACATGCTAGGCTTGTCAAGTCTAACCCAAGTGTTCTGCATGTGCAAAATTGGCCTGCACCCATTGTATGTGAACATAGATTCTATCACACCCGATCATCAAGTGGTGCTTCGAAACGACGAACTTTTGCAACGGTGCACACTTGGGGAGAACACAATTTTATCTTGAAATTTTAGTGAGGGATCACCTTATAATGCTACCATCGTCCTAAGCAAAATAAGTTGCATAAATGGATTAACATCACATGCAAATCATAAGTGACATGATATGGCCATCATCTTGTGCTTTTGATCTCCATCTCCAAAGCACCGGCATGATCTCCATCGTCACCGGCAAGACACCATGATCTTTATCACCGTGTCTCCATCGGGGTTGTCACGCCAACCATGCTTCTACAACTATTGCTACCGCTTAGAGATAACGTAAAGCATTACATAACGCTTAATGATTGACACACAGGTCAAACAATAATTAAAGACAACCATATGGCTCCTGCCGGTTGCCGTATTCAATGACATGCAAGTCGTGATAAACTATTACAAACATGATCATCTCATACATCAAATATATCTCATCATGTCTTTGGCCATATTATATAACATCATACCCTGCAAAAACAAGTTAGACATCCTCTATTTTATTGTTATATGTTTTACATGGCTGCTATGGGTATCTAGCAAGAACAATTCTTACCTACGCAAAGCCACAACGGTGATATGCGAATTGCTATTCAACCTTCTACAAGGACCACCTTTGTCGAATCCGATTCAACTAAGGTGGGAGAGACAGACAGCTGCTAGCCATCTTTATGCAACAAGTTGCATGTCTATCGATGGAACCGGTCTCATGTACGTGGACATGTAAAGTTGGTCTGAGCCGCTTCATCCCACAATACCGCTGAAGAAAAATAAGACCAGGGAAGGAAGTAATCTGAATATCAACGCCCACAAACTCCTTTGTGTTCTACTCGTGATGTCATCTACGCATAGACCTAGCTCATGATGCCACTGTGGGGGAACATTGCAAGGGAAACAAAAATATTCCTACGCTCAACAAGACGCAATCTAGGAGATAACCATCTAAGAGAGGAGAGATTGGATCTACATACCCTTGTAAATCGCTAAGTGGAAGCCTTAAGAAATGCTGTTGATGTAGTCGAACGTCTTGGCGATCCAATCATGATCCGTCCAGCGAACTACAGATCTAGTGCCGAGCGGACGGCACCTCCGCGTTCAACACATGTACGGCTTGATGACACCTTTACCTCCTCGATCTAGCGAGCGATGGTGAAGCAGTAGCTCGAGTCCTCTGGCAGCACGACGGCGTGGTGGCGTTGGTGGTGGTTAAATCTCAGCAGAGCTTCGCTAAGAACTATGGACAAGAAGATGGCTACGAGGAAGAAGAAGGGAAGCGCCCTGGAAGTACTTGGGTGATGTGGCCCTCTCTCTACCTCTCTATTTTAGGGGGGAGGGAGGATGAGGCGCCCTAGATCCCATCTAGGGGGGGGGGCAAGGCAGATGGGGGCACCCCCTAGGGAAACCCTAGGGTGGCTTACCCACCAAGCCCGGTGGAGGAAACCCTAGATGGGGCGCCCCACCTCTCCTGGCTACATGAATAAGGGTGAGGGGGGAGCACAACCTCCCATAAGCCACCCAAC
>LR738712.1:326761718-326789062 GCA_902687465.1 Secale cereale
CCCCGAAACCCCATTCGATCATGCTAGTCATCACCCGGAACAATTCCGGACACCAATACCCTTCGTACAATATATCAATCCACTCCTCCGGACCATTCCAGAGTTCCTCGTCTCATCCGAGATCTCGTCCGGGACTCCGAATAACCATCGGTAACCACCATAATGACTCAACTATAAATATATCATCACCAAATGTTAAGTGTGTGGTCCATGTTGGTTCGAGAACTATGCAGACATGACCGAGACACCTCTACGTTCAATAACCAATAGCGGGACTTCGATGCCCATATTGGTTCCCACATATTCTATGATGCTCTCATCCTTCGAACCTCGATGTCAAGGATTTAGCTAATCTAGTATGTAGTTCCATTTGTCTATCGGGATGTTACTTGCTCGAGATTCGATCGTCGGTATCTCCATACCTAGTTTAGTCTCGTTACTGGCAAGTCTCTTTACTCATTCAATAATATAAGATCCCATGGCTCACTCTTTAGCCACATTGCTTGCAAGCTTGCTGTGATGTTGTATCACTGAGTGGGCCCTCAGGTACCTCTCCGTCACAGGGAGTGACAAATCCTAGTCTTGATCCATGCCAACTAAATTGACACCCTCAGAGATACATGTAGAGCACCTTTATTGTCACCCAGTTACGTTGCGATGTTTGGTACTTAGAAGGTACTCCTATGGTGTCAGTGAGTTTCATGATATCATTGTCATAGGAACATATACTTGACATGCAGAAAACGATAGCAATAAACTTGACACGATCATATGCTATGTTTATAGTTTGGGTCTTGTCCATCACATCATTCTCCTAATGATGTGATCCTGTTATCGAATGACCACACATATCCATGGCTATGAAACCATAGCCATCTCTGATCAACGAGGTAGTTCATAGAGGCTAACTAGGGACATCTTGTTGTATATGTATCCACACATGTATTTGAGTTTCCGATCAATACAATTCTAGCATGGATAATAAATGATTATCATGAACAAGGAAATATTATAATAACCAATTTATTATAGCCTGTAGGGCATATTTCCAATAGTCTCCCACTTGTACTAGAGTCAATAATATAGCTCACATTGTCATGTGATTAACACTCATAGTTCACACGCCATGTGACTAATACCCAAAGAGTTTAGTAGATTCAATAATATAGTTCACATCACCATGTGATTAACACTCAATGAGTTCTGGGGTTTGATCAGGTTATGCATGTGAGAGAGGTTTTAGTCAATGAGTTTACAACATTCAGATCCGTGTGTACTTCATTAATCTTTATGTCATATTGTAGATGCTGCTACCATGCTCCACTTGGAGCTATTCCAAATGGCTGCTCCATTATACGTATCCGGTTTGCTACTCAGAGTCATCCGAATTGGTGTTAAAGCTTGCCACAATGTAACCCTTTATGCCAAACTCTTTATCACCTCCATAACCAAGAAACATTTCCTTATTCCTCTAACGACAATTTTTTACCACTGTATAGTGATCCACTCCTGGATCAATCTTGTTCCCCCTCGCTAGACACGTGGCAAGGCACACATCAGGTGCTGTACACAACATGGCATATCGTATAGAGCATATGGCTAAGGCATAGGGGACGACCTTCGTCCTTTCTCTTTCTTCTGCCATGGTCGAGCTTTGAGTCTCGCTCAATTTCACACGTTACCACTCAGGAAACAACTCCTTCTTTGACTGATCCATTTTGAACTCCTTCAAAATCATGTCAAGGTGTGTGCTTTGTGAAAGTCTTATCAGGTGTCTTGATCTATCCCTATAGATCTTGATGCCCAATATGTGAGCAACTTGTGACGCCCGAAGACCGACGTCCCAGAAGATTCCAGAAGATTCCAGATATTCCGGGTTCTCCCTGTGTTTCTTTTGTGCTTGTGTTATTTATTTTTGCATTGCATCTTGTCATCATGCCATCATGTCATATTTATTTTTGCATCTCAACTTAAATAAATCGTGTGGACCTTCGGTCCATTTAAATCGAGGGAAGAATGACTTCTCTTTATAACATATAAAAGCCTCTCAATATTATTAGGGAGCTATATTAAATATTGCATTCTTTGGAATTAACCAACACACTTGCATATATTCCCCATGCCTCTTAATTCAAGTTTCACCATCAAAAACCTTGTCTATATTTCTTTTCCGTTTATCGAGGTTCCTCCAAAATCCGAACATTTTTGGGCTCTTCTAAATCATAGTCTTTGTTCACACCATTTGAAATAAATTCAAAGGAATTTGAATTTATTTTACATTGATGCCCCTTTTCTATTTTTCTGGGAACCAACGCAATTTTGCGAGTCCAGGAATAATAGCCTCTTGTCCAAATTCTTTTGCAACCCTTCCTTTCTTTTTTTTTTCTTCCTGGCTATTTCTTTTCTGTTTTTGGAAATGGCAAAAATCAGCAAAGGAGAGAGACCAGCCGGCCTCCTTTTGGTCCAGGTCGCCAGGCCCAATCAGCCACCATCCCAGCCGGCCCAAACTCCCTCCAGCCCGTTCCCCTTGTAACCCTAGCCGCACCAGCGACCGACCGCTCGACCCCGTGCCCGTTCCCTCGATCCATCCCATCTCCCTGCTCGCGCCGCCAGGGAGGAGTCCCGATCCTTCTCCCTCTCCCAGATCGCCGTCCTCCCATCGATCTCCTTCCCCGTTCCCCATCGATCTCCTCAGGCCCTTCCCCTCCATCGCTCGTCCCCTCGAGCAGCGCCCCGAGCAGCTCCTTCCGACGCCCCTGCCTCCGAGCCCTTCCCTCGCCGGATCGCGCCAGAGCCGCCGGCGAGCCAAGGCCGATCTCCTCCTCGGCATGGCCTCGTTCCTTGCCTCCCCGTGCTGCCTCCGTCCCCAGTGCCGCGTCGAAGACCTCCATCTGTCCTGAGCCGAGCCCGCGCGCCCTCCAGGCCGAGCGGCATGGCCGCTGCACCCTCGCCAAGCGCCAAGGCCGAGCCTCGACCGCGCCGCCCCGTTCCTCTGCGTCGCGCCTCCCTCCAGCGTGCCGTGGCCGCCCTCCATCTCCAAGGTAGCCGCGCATGCCCCGCAGCGCCCAGGGCCTGCCTCGCCTCCTGCCTCGGCCAGGCAGCAGCAGGGCCCTCCCCTATCTCACGCCTCGCCATGGCCGACCTCGCCCCTGCGTCCCCCAGCCGCAGCAGCGCCCCGTCTCCAGCCTCGCCGGCGAGCCGGCCGGGTTCCGTCGTCGCCGTGCTGCTGCCATGGCCTCGTCGTCCCGAGCAGCCTCCTCGCCGTGACCATGACCGTGGATGTTGCTGCTGGTTTTCTTTTCGCTAAGTGCCAGGTTGAACATGTACATCTACAAATGAGTAACGATGGCAGCCCGAAGCACTGAGTACCTCTACGATGACCCGAACATCTACATAATAGGGGTACATCTACCGAGGCGACAAGTTCCCACTACGTGCATGTACCACTACCGTCGCCGAGACCGCAAGTACCACTACATGGACGTGTACCCCTACGTCAACTACGACGCCGCAAGTACCACGACTACCGGATGCCCCAAGTACCACGACGCCGATGACCTTCAAGTTCGACTACCGTCGCCGTGTACCCCTACCGATGATTGTGTACCACTACTTCCTCCCCGAACGTGAACGCCTACTTCCTCTACGAATCGCGAGAACGACTTCTTCCTCTACGCTCTCGAGCCGCCCTGAAACGATTGTTTCGAAGGTATAACCCCGAGACGATGACCCGTGGATGGAATGTTGTGTTGTATGAAATGTTTCCCTTGTGTGCACCGTGTCGTATCGTCTTTTGTCATGTTCCTCGGTTGCCTCGTCACCGACTCGTGGGAACCCGGTGACGTGATCACCCCACCTTTCGTCTTGTTCCGCTCGCTCTCCGTCATCTTTTGCACCGGTCTCTCAACGTTACCGGAACCGAGATGTTGCGTTGCATCATTTTCGGATCGTTGCCGTGGCACCCTTTCATTCCACCACGGTGACAAATGCTTCTTATCATCTTCATGTCAACTTTTAATAAAATTGCATAAAACTTGATCATGTCATCCGCATCATGTTAACAACCTTTGAATGTTTAATTGTTGTTTGCTTAAAATTACTAAACATGCTCATGGGGATTTTTTTCGGAATTGTTGTTGTTCTTCCGGCCTCATTTAAAATGTCTAATAGTGTAGTTTTATTATGCTTCACCTCTTGCCATGTTAAAAACATTTAACCTTGTCTTGTAGATAAACGAGAGTCAACTAAATAATAAAATGTGGTGTTTCGTCAAAATGCAACTCGTTGCATATTGAGCTCCACTTAACTTGTAGTACTTGTTTGTGCACTTTGCCATGCCATGCATAATTAAACCGGACATGCATCATACTTGGATGTGGATCGTATGACATGGTTATGATATGTGTGTTTACCGTGTTGTTTGCTTCTTTCTGGTTGCTTCTCTTGTTAGCTTCAGTTTCATTCAGGAGTTGTGAGGATTCGCTCGATTATGTTGCTCCGTCTACTTCATGGATCCGTTCTTCTTCCTTGCGGAATCCCAGGCAAGATGATCATACCCTTGGATACCTTTACTACCATTGCCATGCTTAGTTGTCTCGATGCTATCGTTACATGTCACGCTACCTATCTTTTATGTCAGCCTCTCCTTGTTGCCATGAAACCTCTAACCTTTGAAACCTTCCTAGCAAAACCACTATTTGGCTATGTTACCCGCTTGCTCAGCCCCTCTTATAGCGTTGTTAGTTGCAGGTGAAGATGAAGTTCGTTCCAGGAGGGAACTTGTTGTTGGATATATCACAATATCTATAATTATTATTAACACACCTATATACTGGGCATGGGTGGAAGGCTTGGCCTTTTGCTCGGTGTTTTGTTCCACTCATGCCACCTTAGGCTTTGATAAACCGGCATTATGTTCCTTGATTTTGCATTCCTTACACGATGGGTGGATGGGGACACCTTGACAGTTCGACTTTGAATAAAACTCCTCCAGCAAGGCCCAACATTGGTTTTAATTTGTCTTATAATAACAACTTAATTAATTAATTAAATTTGCATAGGGGGTCGCGTCCCCGGGTTCTTAATTCTACATAACAGGGGGGGCCAGTGCTGATGGTGTTGGTCCCAAACTAGAGCCACTTGCGGTGCCACCCAGTTATCTGGGGTCTTCGGTTGCTGTACGTATTGCTCATCCGGACGTGGCCTGAGACGAGATACGCGCGGCTACTATCAGGGTGTCGGCACGCCGGGAGGTCTTGCTGGACTTGTTTTACCATTTTCGAAATGTCTTGTGCACCGGGATGCCGAGCCTGATCGGATTTTCCCTAAGATAAGGGGTGATGATATTATATTTATCACTTCAGCTAATCGTGAGAGCTTGTGATGGGCTAAGTTGGGACACCCCTGCATGGTTATAATCTTTCGAAAGTCATGCCCGCGGTTATGTGGCAGATTGGAATTTGTTAATGTCCGGTTGTAGAAAACTTGACAGGGGATCCGAAGTAAAACACACAACTGTGTGAGTAACCGTGACTGTCTCTTTTCACTTTGAGAAGAGAACACGGTGGGGTTATGTTTGACTCGTATGTAGTTCAGGATCTTTAGCGATCACTACTTTTGCGACCGTTTGCGTAGATGCTCATCTTATTCTGGTACTCGTAAGTTAGCCACCATATTATGCTTAGCCGCTGCTGCAACCTCACCACTTTACCTCTTCCTACCCATAAAGCTTTGCTAGTCTTGATACCCATGGTTATGGGATTGCTGAGTCCTCGTGGCTCACAGATACTACAACACCAGATGCAGGTTCAGCCGAGTTTGAAGAAGGAGCTGGTTCAGAGCTTCACTGGGAGCTCGATGAAGAGAGTGGTCGTATGCGTGTGACGTTTCGACGATCAGTACAGCTTCTACTAGTATTCGATCTTGACCTGTGGTTTAACGTTATGTTCGGTATCTTGTTTTTTGGATCTTACCCTTAGATGGGCTGTGATGTTTTGAATGATGTTTTGCTTATGTAATGTATTGTGTGAAGTGGCGAGTGTAAGCCAACTATCTCCTTTTGCAATTTAATCCCTCTTTTACATGAGTCGTGCAAAGATACCAAACTTGAGATCATTCCAGAATGGGCTTATACCTTTAAGTCGTGCTTCGACACGTAGGAGGTATAGTCCCATCCTGGGCATTACAAGTTGGTAACAGAGCCTTCTCCGACCTAGAAGCCCCCACTCATTGATCGAATCGTTGAGGGTCGAGTCTAGGCACACACTGAAAATATTTTGAGTCCTATATTTATATAGGAGAGTAGGATTTCTTTGCTTCTCATCCCCTTTCTCTCTGGTGAAGACTCCTGACGATTACTCTTGCCTCTTCTACTTTCAAAAATTGCACCAAATTTTTTTTAGGATCTCGCGAGTATTGTTTGAATTGTTCCGATGTCTTGTGACGAGAACATTGTTCTCGATGCCTCCTGTCATTTAGGGGTTGTGGAAGTGTCCCGGGGAGTTGTGCTCCGAGGTGTTGTCGTCACAAATATATCGCATCAGTTCTGGAATACTTAAGACGGCCGACATCGAAAACTCTCCTATACGGTTAGTGGCAAGATAACCCCGACATCACCCAGTACTGGGGAGGTAGTTCGGGAGTATTGCCATAGCTTGTATAGTAGATGTGTTTCGAAGGTCCGAGGTAAACGGTTTCCGGAGATAACTGGTTATGTGTTGAAGGATGGATACAGCTGGATGTAGGATTAGAGTTGAGTGCGCGATGCTTCCCCTGTATCCCCAACACCTGATTGCATAACTGGAAACTTTCGGAAATTAATAGGTGGGTTCATCTTGTAGTTCTAGGCATTCTTCCAACGAATGCACGATATGAAGTTCGGGGTTCTATATTGAGTGAAGTGGTTTTATGGACTTGTTCGGATCGGGAGTTGCATCTTAAAGGGTCCTTGGCTATGCTGATCCGGGGATTGCAAAACCCTTTTGTAACACGTTCCATGAGCTTTCAGCACGAACATGTCGGACGAAGCTTCTATCTTGTATTTGTTCTATCTGTTCCTTGTTCTTTTTTTTATTTACTTTTTGTTCTCCAAGTGGCTTCTCGTCAAGTTGATGTACCGGCGGAATTCATTCGTTCAATTCTTTGTTCGGATAGATATGTTGCAACATAATCTTCTTCATAAACATATCTATCCTTTGTTTCGTTTTGATTCTGGTATTCGAGTTGCTTTGATGTCAAATGTTGATTCCATACCTTCCTAATCGATATTCTCATATTTCTATGGGAGTGCTAATTCTTCTTGACCATCGAGATTTTCATGTTAATCCTTTTCAACCGGTGTGCCTTCTCTTCAAGTTATTCCATACGGACGCCGTTGACAAATCTGACGATTGTCTGTTTCACTCATCCCAAGTTGTCTTTGTTTTTCCCCACCCTCCCACCCTTCTTCTTCTTGGAGTCAGAAATTCTCAAATGTGGTATCCATTTTATTCCTGTGATATTTCTTCATTCTTTTCCTTCAATGTTCTTATCCGGTGATTTATCGTGAAGATGCTCAAGAGCTTCAAGTTCATCATTCTTTTGTTCTCAAATTCTGCCGGTGGATGTAATTCAAGATTTCGGTGTTGATCTTATCCTTTTCCTCATTTCACAATGTTTTCTTATTCCAGTGCTCCAATTAATCATTCTCCTCTTGCTATTCATATCCGGAGTGCTGAAGATTTGTATTTCCATTCTTAATCCATTCAAGCTATTTTGAGATTGTCATCTTATTCAAGCCATTTAATTCAACCAGTGCAATATCTCTTAAGCAATCTTTCCCAACGGTGATTTCTTTAGTGAGCCCTAACCCACAGGTCTTTTCCCAGGATCTTACCTAACTCTTCTAATTTTTCTGGAGTTATACTCAAATTCTTTTCAAAGTGTGACGTAAGAATGATTCCCATCAGTCACATACCTTCTCCAAGATCGCTTTCAAATTCTTGTTCATCATTGGTTCAACCTTTTTAATTCTTCATTCCGGAGTGCTCAACAATTCTTCATGGCATTTCTCGTCTTCATTCTCAACATTTGAAGACCGGAGAAGTGTTTCTCTTAAATCTTGGCCGTTCTTCCAAGATTCGTGGTTCTAGCTTAATGCCATCCTCATTATTGTTCCGGTTGTGAGGAATTCTTTTTATACCCGTCCGAAGCATTTCATGAATTCTTTTCTTTGTGATCCTCCGAAGGCCATCATTTCAGAATATTTCTTCGTTCTCAGTTTTCAACTTCGTCCTCCAAATATTCTTCATTGATGTCTCTTCGTTCGTCTCCATATTTTTACGGTGGTTCTTTCAAGATTACCCTTCCGTTGTTATCGTTTTAATCCATTTGTTCTTTTCATAATCCTATCGGTGAGTCGTTGAAGACTTTTCCCAAGCTTGTGCTAGATCTCTCTTAATACTTTCCAACGAGAATAAGTAGTATGCCAAATCCTTTGGTTGTCATCAATTTAAATTGGTGAAGGATATGCATAACATAAATCTTATTCTAGTTTCTTCCAAGCGGTTAATCCCTTCCTTCGGAGCTTGTTTATCATATCATATTCTCGGTTCTAAGTTGTTAATCTTCTTTTCCGGAGCTCCAAGTTATTTCAATTATATCATTTCAAGCTGCATCTAATTCATCGCAGGCCTTGAATCTTATTCTTTCATCTTTCACTTCTCATGCTTTCATTACCGGAGTTCTTCATGGTGGTTCATCATCTTTTAATTCATCCTCGAAGTCTTCATCAAGATTCTTGTTGGAGCTCAAGCATTCTTCATCATGCTTTCCAAGTGCAATTCTTGCTCCCTTATCTTTTGAGGTGGTGTTATGTCATTTTGACAATTTTCCTTCATGTTTCATGATTCGCAAGTTGTCAAGAATGAGATAATTGAAACCATCATTCTTTCTCTTTAGGAGATCCTTTCAACCCCTCATTTTTATCTCTTGGAGTTATCTTGGGTTATAATTCACCTAAAAGCTTTCCCTAAGGATTGTTGCTATTAGGGTGCTAACAAATGACCCAAGTTCTTCATTTATCATTCCGGTGAAATAAGTTTATCGTCTCCTTGTTGATCTCAATCCAAGCAATTCGTTTCTGTTAATGGCTGGTTGTCACCTCATAATTTTGAGATGTTTTCCATAAGCCCACATCAAGCTTATTCATTTCGTGTTGATTTTTCCATCAACCCCATTCAACCCTTCTTTGTAAGGAGGATTTCTTAATTCATTTGTGGGAGAAGTTGCCATTTTTCTTCTCCATTCATTTCTTTCGTTTATTTATATGTTGTTCTTCATTCCGGAGGCATTGTGATGTTGCTCTCTCCAAACCATCATATCGTTTTATCGAGATCATGTTCTTTCCCTTGCTTATCATTTAACAGGAGTGTTGTATTCCTCATTCAAGTTCCCTCATCTTATCAAGTTTTGCCTCTCTTTTCAACCGGAGTGTTGTCTGAATCTTTCTTACCCCTTGTGCCATTCTTTCAATGTTCTGGAGGCTGTGTGTTGTTGTTTTCATCAAGTATCATTCCATCTCCTCAAGCTGATGTTAATTCCTTCCATTTTCAGACGGAGTGCTGTCCAAATCATGTCATTCTTATTCCTTGGCTATACCATTGAGGTTTCATATTCTTTTGGTTCGTAAGCTCTTGTTTCATGTCTTAACCTTCAAGGTTCTCATAATGCTCCTTGTTCCTCTTTTCTAAAGGAGTGTTTTCATCTTCGTTCATTTCCATTGTATTCTGTATTCAACTTGCCTAACCTCTCAGGTTCTTTGGTTTCACTCGTCTGTCCAAAAAGCAACTTTGTTTTACCTCTTCCTTTTCCGTTTGTACCCGGTGCCATCACTAGGATCTCTGGTCGAGATCCTCTGTTAGTGTGGGAGAGTTGTGACGCCCGAAGACCGACGTCCCAGAAGATTCCAGAAGATTGCAGATGTTCCGGGTTCTCCCGTGTGTTTCTTTTGTGCTTGTGTTATTTATTTTTGCGTTGCATCTTGTCATCATGCCATCATGTCATATTTATTTTTGCATCTCAACTTAAATAAATCGTGTGGACCTTCGGTCCATTTAAATCGAGGGAAGAATAACTTCTCTTTATAACATATAAAAGCCTCTCAATATTATTAGGGAGCTATATTAAATATTCCATTCTTTGGAATTAACCAACACACTTGCATATATTCCCCATGCCTCTTAATTCAAGTTTCACCGTCAAAAACCTTGTCTATATTTCTTTTCCGTTTATCGAGGATCCTCCAAAATCCGAACATTTTTGGGCTCTTCTAAATCATAGTCTTTGTTCACACCATTTGAAATAAATTCAAAGGAATTTGAATTTATTTTCCATTCATGCCCCTTTTCTATTTTTTTGGGAACCAACGCAATTTTGCGAGTCCAGGAATAATAGCCTCTTGTCCAAATTCTTTTGCAACCCTTCCTTTCTTCTTTTTTTCTTCCTGGCTATTTCTTTTCTGTTTTTGGAAATGGCAAAAATCAGCAAATGAGAGAGACCAGCCGGCCTCCTTTTGGTCCAGCTCGCCAGGCCCAATCAGCCTCCCTCCCAGCCGGCCCAAACTCCCTCCAGCCTGTTCCCCTCGTAACCCTAGCCGCACCAGCGACCGACCGCTCGACCCCGTGCCCGTTCCCTCGATCCATCCCATCTCCCTGGTCGCACCGCCAGGGAGGAGTCCCGATCCCTCTCTCTCTCCCAGATCGCCGTCCTCCCATCGATCTCCTTCCCCGTTCCCCATCAATCTCCTCAGGCCCTTCCCCTCCATCGCTCGTCCCCTCGAGCAGCGCCCGGAGCAGCTCCTCCCGACGCCCCTGCCTCCAAGCCCTTCCCTCGCCGGATCGCGCCAGAGCCGCCGGCGAGCCAAGGCCGGTCTCCTCCTCGGCATGGCCTCGTTCCTTGCCTCCCCGTGCTGCCTCCGTCCCTAGCGCCGCGTCGAAGACCTCCATCTGCCATGCGCCGAGCCTGCACGCCCTCCAGGCCGAGCGGCATGGCCGCTGCGCCCTCGCCAAGCGCCAAGGCCGAGCCTCGACCGCGCCGCCCCGTTCCTCTGCGTCGCGCCTCCCTCCAGCGCGCCGTGGCCGCCCTCCATCTCCAAGGCAGCCGCGCATGCCCCGCAGCGCCCAGGGCCTGCCTCGCCTCCTGCCTCGGCCCGACAGCAGCAGGGCCCTCCCCTATCTCGCGCCTCGCCATGGCCGTCCTCGCCCCTGCGTCCCCCAGCCGCAGCAGCGCCCCGTCTCCAGCCTCGCCCGCGAGCCGGCCGGGTTCCGTCATCGCCGTGCTGCTGCCATGGCCTCGTCGTCCCGAGCAGCCTCCTCGCCGTGACCATGACCGTGGATGTTGCTGCTGTTTTTCTTTTCGCTAAGTGCCAGGTTGAACATGTACATCTACAAATGAGTAACGATGGCAGCCCGAAGCACTGAGTACCTCTACGATGACCCGAACATCTACATAATACGAGTACATCTACCGACGCGACAAGTTCCCACTACATGCATGTACCACTACCGTCGCCGAGACCGCAAGAACCACTACATGGACGTGTACCCCTACGTCAACTACGATGCCGCAAGTACCACGACTACCGGATGCCCCAAGTACCACGACGCCGATGACCTTCAAGTTCGACTACCGTCGCCGTGTACCCCTACCGATGATTGTGTACCACTACTTCCTCTCCGAACGTGAACTCCTACTTCCTCTACGAATCGCGAGAACGACTTCTTCCTCTACGCTCTCGAGCCGCCCCGAAACGATTGTTTCGAAGGTATAACCCCGAGACGATGACCCGTGGATGGAATGTTGTGTTGTATGAAATGTTTCCCTTATGTGCACCGTGCCGTATCGTCTTTTGTCATGTTCCTCGGTTGCCTCGTCACCGACTCGTGGGAACCCGGTGACGGGATCACCCCACCTTTCGTCTTTTTCCGCTCGCTCTCCGTCATCTTTTGCACTGGTCTCTCAACGGGTTACCAGAACTGAGATGTTGTGTTGCATCATTTTCGGATCGTTGCCGTGGCACCCTTTCTTTCCACCATAGTGACAAATGCTTCTTATCATCTTCATGCCAACTTTTAATAAAATTGCATAAAACTTGATCATGTCATCCGCATCATGTTAACAACCTTTGAATGTTTAATGGTTGTTTGCTTAAAATTACTAAACATGCTCATGGGGATTTTTCCGGAATTGTTGTTGTTCTTCCGGCCTCATTTAAAATGTCTAATAGTGTAGTTTTATTATGCTTCACCTCTTGCCATGTTAAAAACATTTAACCTTGTCTTGTAAATAAACGAGAGTCAACTAAATAATAAAATGTGGTGTTTCGTCAAAATGCAACTCGTTGCATATTGAGCTCCACTTAACTTGTAGTACTTGTTTGTGCACTTTGCCATGCCATGCATAATTAAACCGGACATGCATCATACTTGGATGTGCATCGTATGACATGGTTATGATTTGTGTGTTTACCGTGTTGTTTGCTTCTTTCCGGTTGCTTCTCTTGTTAGCTTCGGTTTCGTTCAGGAGTTGTGAGGATTCGCTCGACTATGTTGCTCCGTCTACTTCATGGATCCGTTCTTCTTCCTTGCGGAATCCCAGGCAAGATGATCATACCCTTGGATACCTTTACTACCATTGCCATGCTTAGTTGTCTCGATGCTATCGTTACATGTCGTGCTACCTATCTTTTATGTCAGCCTCTCCTTGTTGCCATGAAACCTCTAACCTTTGAAACCTTCCTAGCAAAACCACTGTTTGGCTATGTTACCCGCTTGCTCAGCCCCTCTTATAGCGTTGTTAGTTGCAGGTGAAGATGAAGTTCGTTCCAGGAGGGAACTTGTTGTTGGATATATCACAATATCTATAATTATTATTAACACACCTATATACTGGGCATGGGTGGAAGGCTTGGCCTTTTGCTCGGTGTTTTGTTCCACTCATGCCACCTTAGGCGCTGATAAACCGGCATTATGTTCCTTGATATTGAGTTCCTTACACGATGGGTGGATGGGGACCCCTTGACAGTTCGACTTTGAATAAAACTCCTCCAGCAAGGCCCAACATTGGTTTTAATTTGCCTCATAATAACAACTTAATTAATTAATTAAATTTGCATAGGGGGTCGCGTCCCCGGGTTCTTAATTCTACATAACAGGGAGGGCAGTGCTGATGGTGTTGGTCCCAAACTAGAGCCACTTGCGGTGCCACCCAGTTATCTGGGGTCTTCGGTTGCTGTACGTATTGCTCATCCGGACGTGGCCTGAGACGAGATACGCCCGGCTACTATCAGGGTGTCGGCACGCCGGGAGGTCTTGCTGGACTTGTTTTACCATTGTCGAAATGTCTTGTGCACCGGGATGCCGAGCCTGATCGGATTTTCCCTAAGATAAGGGGTGATGATATTATATTTATCACTTCAGCTGATCGTGAGAGCTTGTGATGGGCTAAGTTGGGACACCCCTGCACGGTTATAATCTTTCGAAAGTCGTGCCCGCGGTTATGTGGCAGATTGGAATTTGTTAATGTCCGGTTGTAGAAAACTTGACAGAGGATCCGAAGTAAAACACACAACTGTGTGAGTAACCGTGACTGTCTCTTTTCACTTTGAGAAGAGAACACGGTGGGGTTATGTTTGACTCGTATGTAGTTCAGGATCTTTAGCGATCACTACTTTTGCGACCGTTTGCGTAGATGCTCATCTTATTCTGGTACTCGTAAGTTAGCCACCATATTATGCTTAGCCGCTGCTGCAACCTCACCACTTTACCTCTTCCTACCCATAAAGCTTTGCTAGTCTTGATACCCATGGTTATGGGACTGCTGAGTCCTCGTGGCTCACAGATACTACAACACCAGATGCAGGTTCAGCCGAGTTTGAAGAAGGAGCTGGTTCAGAGCTTCACTGGGAGCTCGATGAAGAGAGTGGCCGTATGCGTGTGACGTTTTGACGATCAGTAGAGCTTCTACTAGGATTCGATCTTGACATGTGGTTTAACGTTATGTTTGGTATCTTGTCTTTTGGATCTTACCCTTAGATGGGCTGTGATTTTTTGAATGATGTTTTGCTTATGTAATGTATTGTGTGAAGTGGCGAGTGTAAGCCAACTATCTCCTTTTGCAATTTAATCCCTCTTTTACATGAGTCGTGCAAAGATACCAAACTTGAGATCATTCCAGAATGGGCTTATACCTTTAAGTCGTGCTTCGACACGTAGGAGGTATAGTCCCATCCTGGGCATTACACAACTTTACCCAGGCCTTCCTTTGAAAAACACCTTTCAAACAACCTTGTATGCTTTCTAGAAATTCTACATCATTTCCGATTAATAATATGTCATCCACATATACTTATCAGAAATGCTGTAGTGCTTCCACTCACTTTCTTGTAAATACAAGTTTCTTGCAAACTTTGTATAAACCCGAAAGCTTTGATCACCTCATCAAAGCGTATATTCCAACTCTGAGATGCTTGCTCCAGTCCATAGAGGGGTCGCTGGAGCTTGCATAACTTTTAGCATCCTTAGCATCAACAAAACCTTCAGGTTGTATCACATACAACCTTTCCTCACGGAAACCAGTAAGGAAACTCAATTTTGACATCCATCTGCCAGATTTCATAATTGAAAAATGCAGCAAATGCTAACATAAATCTGAAGGACTCAAGCATCGCTATGGGTGAGAAAGTCTCATCATAATCAATTCCTTGAACTTGCCGCAAGTCGAGCTTTATAGATGGTGACATTACTGTCTGCGTCCATCTTCTTCTCGAAGATCCATTTATTTTGAATGGCTTTTCGCCCTTCTGGTAATACTTCCAAAGTCCATACTTTGTTTTTCTACATGGATCCCATCTCGGATTTGATGGCCTCTAACCATTTGTAGGAATCCAGGCCCACCATCGCTTCTCCATAGGTCTCAGGTTCATCATTGTCCAACAACATGACGTCCAAGACAGGGTTGTCGTACCACTCAGGAGTAGTACGTATCCTTGTCAACCTACGAGGTTTGATAGTAACTTGATCGGAAACTTCATGATAAAAGGTATACCCAACCGTTTCCTTTGGGTATCCTACGGAGATGCATTTGTCCGCTTTGGGTTTGAGCTTTCCTAGATGAAGCCTTTTGACATAAGCATCGCAGCCGCAAACGTTAAGAAACGATGGCTCATGTTTCTTAACAAACCATAGTTCATATGTTGTCATACCTATGGACTTAGATGGTGCCCTATTTAAAGTGAATGCAACTGTCTCTAACGCATAACCCCAAAACGATAGTGGCAGATCGGCAAGAGACATGATAGAACACACCATATCCAATATGGTACGATTACCATTATGTTGTGGTGTTCCAGGTGGCTTCAAGGGTGAAAAAATTCCACATTGTCTTAAGTGATTACCAAACTCATAACTCAGATACTCTCCCCCTCGATCAGATCGTAGGAATTTCATCTTCCTGTTATGATGATTCTCAACTTCACTCTGAAATTGCTAGAACTTTTCAAACGTTTCAGACTTATGCTTCATTAAGTAAATATACCCATATCTACTCAAGTCATCGATGAAGGTGAGAAAGTTACGATATCCACCGCGCGCGTCAATGCTCATCGGACTGCACACATCAGTATGCATGATTTCCAACAAGTCACTTGCCCGTTCCATTGTTTTGGGAAACGGGGGTTTGGTCATCTCGTCCATGCGGGGTGGTTCACATGTGTCAAGTGATTCAAAATCAAGCGACTCCAAAAGTCCATCAGCATGGAGTTTCTTCATGCGATTTACACCAATATGACCTAAGCGGCAGTGCCATAAGTAAGTGGTACTATCATTATCAACTCTACATCTTTTGGCATTAATATTATGAACATGTGTATCACTACGATCGATATTCAATAAACCATTCACATTGGGTGCATGACCATAGAAGGTATAATTCATGTAAACAAAATAACCATTATTCTCTGACTTAAATTAATAATTGTATTGCAATAAACATGATATAATCATGTTCATGCTCAATGCAGACACCAAATAACATTTATCTAGGTTTGAACACAAATCTCGAAGGTAGAGGGATTGTGCGATGTTGATCACATCAACCTTGGAAACACTTCCTACACACATCATCACCTCGCCCTTAGCTAGTCTTTGTTTGTTCCGCAGCTTTTGTTTTGAGTTACCAGTATTGGCAACTGAATCGGTATCTCATACCCAGGTGCTATTAGGAGTACTACTAAGGTACACATCAATAACTTGTATATCAAATATACTTTTGTTGAAGTCGTGAGCCTTCTTATCTACCAAGTATTTGGGGTAGTTCCGCTACCAGTGACCGTTCCCCTTACAATAGAAGCAATTAGTCTTGGGTTTGGGTTCAACCTTGGGTTTCTTCACTAGAGCGGCAACTGGCTTGCCATTCATGAGGTTTCCCTTCTCGCCTTTGCCCTTCTTGAAACCAGTGGTCTTGTTAACCATCAACACGTGATGCTCTTTCTTGATTTCTACCTTCGCGGCCTACTGCGAACGGCTCCGGGATCATATCCATCCCTTTCATGTTATAGTTCATCACAAAGTTCTAGTAGCTTGGTGATAGTGACTGGAGAACTCTGTCAATCACTATCTTATCTGGAAGATTTACAAGCGTTTGTAGCACCCAGTTATTCTGAGAACTCGCTCACTGGCTGAGCTATTCTCCTCCATCTTGTAGGCAAAGAACTTGGGAGAGGTCTCATACCTCTCAACACGGGCATGAGCCTAAAATACCAATTTCGTCTCTCAGAATATCTCATATGTTCCATGGCATTCAAAACATCTTTGGAGCCCTAATTCTAAGCCGTAAAGCATGGCGCACTAAACTATCAAGTAGTCATCAGAACGTGTCTTCCAGATGTTCACAACATACACAAACGACGCTAGAGGGGTTGGCACCTGAGCGGTGCATCAGTGACATAAGCCTTCGGTGTAGCGGTGACGACAATCCTCGCACTACGGCCCTAGTCCTCATAATTGCTCACAATATCTTTCAACATAGTCTTTCTCTAGGAATAAATTAAAACAGGGAGCTACAGCGCGAGCTATTGATCTTCAACATAATTTGCCAAGACAACTTATACTATTGTTCATGATCATGAGTTAAATTAATCATATTACTTAAGAACTCCCAGTCAAATGAACATCCCTCTAGTTTTCCGAGTGTAACATGATAAAATTCACCAACCCATGTCCGATCATCACAGGAGATGAGGTGGTTTCAATGGTGAACATCTCTATGTTGATCATATCTACTATATGACTCATGCTTGGCCTTTTGGTATCTTGTGTTCCGAGTCCATGTCTGTACGAGCACGAGCGAGGCTCATCAAATTTAACCCAAGTGTTCCGCATGTGCAAAACTGGCTTGCATCCGTTTTATGTGAACGTAGAGTCTATCACACCCGATCATCACGTGGTGCTTCGAAATGACGAAATTTCGCAACGGTGCACACTTGGCACGGGTACACATCGGTGCTGTACAAACGATATTTAACCCCTTTCCACGACGGCATTTGGAACCGTCGCCAAGTGAGTATGGGTGATAGGGGGTCCTTCCCACAGGACCCGGAAACCGTCGGGGATATGCCCTCCTGGCACACACGCTCGGCAAAATGAGGTCATGTGCGACCGGCGAGCGCTCAAATACGGTAATACATACAATCGAGCTAAAAATACAATTATACATGCGAAATTGTTTCTGGTCGCAAGTACATCCCTCACAGATAGTCCCCACTAAATGTTTCCGTTCGTATGTACATCCCACACAGTCGCTCCAAGGAAAACATTTTCGTTCACAGGTACATCACACACAATTTTCCCCATTAAATCGTTTATGATAGAGGTGCCATTGCACAAGATATTAACAATTTTATCATTTGCATTATTGAATACATCACACATGACACGTAGAAGAAACTATGTGGCAAAGGCTGTCCATCACACATAGTTTTTTGTGGTTAACGTTTGTGCAAGGTGGCCTAACGCAAACAATTTTCAAGAGGATGTCATGTGTGCAGTGGAGATTGATCGCGCACGTAGTGGATCCTAGAAACGTTTCTAATCTCCACGTCTATCGCAGACGTTTCGCTCGCAAAACGTGTGCAGTCTAATCCCTAATTCATCCCTAATTTAAAAATCACATGTTTTGAATTTGAAAGTAGGTAATTACTTATTTCATATCCAACCATGTTTATTACAAATATAGGTTGAACCACCAATGCAAAATTCGATGCACAGGTACATATACTGAAGAACTACATAAGCACCAAGTAAAGAATGATGAACCATAGTTGCTAAAGACTGTAAAGAGAGAGGTAAAAGACATTCTGGTTGCTGGAGAAGGTGAAGCGGAATGCCCATATTGTGCCCTCCTCCATGCGTAATGCGCGCACAACTCTAGGCCCACCCCTTGTGATGGCTTCCCATCCATCCTTCACTATCTTCATTACGACTCACTACTAGGAAAAGGGCTATAGATGGAATTGATACTAATGGCGCACCAGACAAGCAGTGCGCCATTAGTATATAATAATGGCACACCAACCTCTGATACGCCATTAGAGTTCAAACTACTAATGGCGCACCTGGCCCAGGGTGCGCCATTAGTATCAAAAAGTTTTTTTTAAACTAGTGCGCCTGTCCAAACATACTAATGGCGCATCCAGACAAAGTGCGCCATTACTAGTTGTAACTAGTAATGGCGCACCCGCAGTAAAGTGCGCCATTAATGTTCTTTTTATTATTATATTTTTTATTCTTTTTGTTGCAAAACTACTAGTGGCGCACCAGCCTTCAATGCGCCATTAGTAACGTTGGTTACTAATGGCGCATGGACGGCTGGTGCGCCATTAGTACAGTAGGACAGCTAGATATTTTGGACAGCCACACCTACCCACTCACTTTCCCTTCATTCTCTCCACCTCGATCCTCCTCCAAGCTTGTGTCGGCTGCAAACTGGGTGAGTACGCATACCGGAGGTGATGTTCCAGTTGTGCCCGCTGTGCCCGCTGGCTCGTGCCCACTATGCCCGCTGTGCCGCCGAATCGCCGATGGTCCAGTTTGAAGCCGACTAGATCAGAGCTCATGGAGTGCTAAGATCCGCGCTGCAGTGTGTTTGTCACGGCCTCCCATCTCAGGCTTCGGCAGCGGCTGGTTCGTCACCGCCTCTCCAGCATCACCTCGCGTCCTCCTCGACCTCGTCGGCTGCAAGTCGTTGGTGAGCTCCATCTCAATTTTATTAGCTAGTACATGTATGATGCATATAGTTTTATTTTATTGTGCTTGTTCATGTCAAATCTGCTCGTGCCTGAATGATGCACTTTTGCAACTTCGATTTGATGCTCATACTTGTTCAAGTCTTGGTGGTTTGGCAGTCTAATTTGGACATTATGTTTAACTATTAAGTACTCTGGAGAACCAAGTTAGTAGGTTAAGGACGGGTAGATAATCCTCGTTTTGAAATTTAGGACATTCCACTGAAAATAATAATATCTACGGTTGTTCCATTTATCGTCACAATACACATTCATTCAGCGAAAAGTTGATGGACAGTGTTGCTGGAATGTCGATTAACTTCCGTTTCGGCAAATTCGGGTACTCCATATGTCCTATTTTCAGCAAAGGTCATGCTGAAATTTTCCGTGAATTTTAGCATGACTTTTCTAAAAATAGGACATATGGGGTACTTAAGAGTCTGCCGGCATCTAGACAGTTGATATACTTCAGAGACATACTAGGAAAATTAAACATATGGATGCCGGAGACATACTAGATGGGGTTTAATTAAGTCTGCCATAGTACTTAAGAACCTGCCATTCTACTTAACAGTTCACAAACACTTCACAGTTCACAACCATACTAGCTAGCGCAAAAGTTAAACATCATCAACATCACAGAGGGTGACTACATGGGACTCATAGCCTTCAGGAGGGCTGCATGCTCTGCCCTGATCTTTCGGTCCCTCCCACTCGTTTTTAAACCGCGTGCATGCGACATAAGGTGCTCATACATCCCATCCTTGGGAATTGGCTTAGTGGTGCAGTATGGGCACCTGAACTTGCCCCACTTGTAGTACGCCGCCTTCCCATTCTCCCTAATCTTGTTGGCTTCCTTCTCAATGAAGGACTTGTGGTTCCACTCTTCCACCTCATCTCCAGAGTTGTACTGCACATACAAATGATTTGCATAAATACATACTTCCCATTTAGAGTAATGTAATTAACAAACATCAGATAATTGCCATTTACTATAATTTAATGAACAAACAAACATCAGATAACTGCCATCTACTGGAATTTTAATTAACAAACATCAAATAGCTAGCCACGAACGTCCAGGAATTAATTAAACAGAAATAGACCACGGGTAAATCTAACCAAACTGAACTCAAATCACAGGTCTCAATTTTGACATGCGCTAAAACTGCAATTTGATTTGATCATTTGTCCCACACGTAAGATGCATATCAACATTAGTCAATCCAGATAACTATCCTATGACCGAAGCAGATGCCATCCCAGCAAATGATTAACACATACTAGTAGGATGTACAAATAAATCCCAAATTTGGACATGCGCTAGAGAACATATATTCTGTCTTGAAAAGAATGATTCAAAAGAAGCAGTAGGGGAACATCACACATAATAACATAAGGCAGAAGTTCACCAAAGATGCAGGCAGAAGTTCACATAATAACATAATAACATCAAGCAAATTGTGCCTGGTCGATGCTCCCAGTCCTAGATAAATGGGAACACAGAACATGATTATTACCAAAACACATAGTAGCAGCTACGACATTGAACTGGTACGCTAGATGTAGTAGACCTTGAAGAGATCCATGGCGAGCAACCCAAACTAGCTCTAACCTATGCATCCAAACAGGGCCAAAAAACAGCTTGGGGTTACCTCCTCGTCGTCGTCAGAATCAGACGGGTCGTTGAACCCAGCAATGTCCAGCTCCCTCTTGTTGCCAACAGCTTCCTCATTCTGCAATATAAGTAATTAATTCAATTATACTACTAACTACATATAACAGAGCACATAACATAATCTAACAATTAATTGAGGGAATATGCACAACAAATCTAACAACATCCACTGGATGATTCAATCACAGATCTACATATAACTTCCTATAAATTAATCCAATACAAAAAAACCCTAACCACACTACATCCACTGGATGATTAATTCAATCATAGATTCCACATATCAGTGGCTATAATTGAATCCAATACCAATAAACCCCAACTAAACATCTAACTCAAAAACCCTAACTAGTAGATCAATCACACCAAACTTAACCTTTCACTATAAATCAATCAATCAAACATCTAAATCTACTGCTTAATGGGGGTAACTAGAAACGGAGGGGACTGCTGGCAAGGATTACCTGCAGGTCCACGTGCTCGCCGCCGGCCTCCGTAGGTCCATGAGATGGGCCGCTGGACGCCGTCACGCCAAGCTCCGGCACGGCGGAGGCCGCCACGGCCACCTTCTTCTCCTCCACGGCACGTGGGGATGTAGCACCTCCTTCTATCATGGCAGCTTCGCCACGGCCTTGCTCCATCTGAGCCAGAAGCAAGCAGGAGGAGAGAGGGAGGCGGTGGTGGTGAGCGAGCAGGTGGGGTGGCCGGTGAGGGAGACGACGAGGCAGAGGAGAGAGGAGGGGGAGGGAGGTGATTTGGGGGAAATGGGGTGGGCGATGCGGCCAGTGCCCGTTCCCCTCCTCTTATACTAGGGGCATTTTTTTGGAAAATATCCACACACACATGTGCACGCGCACGACCACGGGGAAACGAAACCGCCAGCAATGGTTGTGGTTAGCGCGCGTCGTTAGGCAGCGACGCTAGGGAATAGACCGGGAATCATGCCTACGTGGCTAAAACGGACGAGAATTAGATCCTGGCGCCGGTCACAAGCGCCCGCATTGGACATGCCCTAAATGTCCTGCAATAGACATATGCTTGTGGTTAGAGCAGTGAAGCATATAGTTGTGTACATTGAAGCCTGAGCCGGACGTGTTGGTAGCATGTGAAAATGAGAAGTTTTTTATGTGAGTTGTATGTAGGATGAAGCACAAACAAGCTTGTTTATGGGGCAACTGTGATGTTAATTTTGGTTCTCGGAAGCATGGAAAACAAATGGTAAATGCTTGTAATTGACCCCTTAGGTGTAGGCAGGATAATACTCTGGGTAATGGCCACCTTTTCCGAGAGGAGCTCTCGGTAAAGCATCTAACCTAGATCTCTTTCCTTCTTGTGCATTCTCGATAATATGTATTATACTTTTGTTGTTGTTTTCTTCCATGCTTGGCAAACAACCTTAGCACATCATAATTACCGTCTTGTGTTTTCTTCTTTGGCTAGTGCATAGCGATGTCGTCGTATGTCGTGTACAAGGGTAAGGTTCTCGGAGTCTACGACGACTCGGAGGAGTGTCGGAGACAGGTTCACTGATTCAGCGGTAACAGTTACAAAGGGTACACCACTAGGGCCGAGGCGGAATCTAGATACGCCCGCTATCTAGCGGGAGAGGGGAGGGAGCGTTGGAGGAACCGTATGAAGACGAGTTTCATCGTGATGATGCTCATCGTGATGACCGCAGCTCTCTTCTATGTGATGGTAGTTTAGATGATCGATATCGACTTGTAATGTGAAGACAAACTCGCTACTCGCGGTCTCGAGACTTGTAATATAATGTTCTATCTTTGTTCGGTATTTTCAATTGGGAGACTAATATGATGAATTGTATTGGGAGACTCATATGATGAATTGTATTCGGAGACTAATCTTCTATTGTATTCGATGAATCTGTTGTTGATGTGTGCTGTCTATATTCCAATTATACATTTTGTAACCTGTGCAAAAAAATGAAAATTAAAAAAAAAACTAATATTCATACTAATGGCGCATCACATCACAGTGCGCCATTAGTATGCCAAAGGATACTAATGGCGCATTATTAGACAGTGCGCCATTACTATGCCGAAGTTACTAATGGCGCATCTTGCTGGCGTGCGCCATTAGTATGCCAAAGCACCTGGGTATATATGGCCCCTGGGAGGCATCCTAATGGCGCACTACTGTGCACACTAATGGCGTATCTGTGGTGCGCCATTAGTATACTAGATACTAATGGCGCACCAGAGGTGCGCCATTAGTAAAATGTACTAATGGCGTGGCACTAATGGCGCACCACTAATCCGCCATTAATGGCCAAATTAGGTGCGCCATTAGTAGGCCTTTTCCTAGTAGTGACTTCTCGATGCTCATTGTAGTCTAGACAAAATATTGTAACCTTCATTGCACGTCCACAAATCATGTACTTTGTGAGGTAATCTTGAGTGAACTGCTTCGGGAACCACTGTGAACGAAAAAGATTCCGACATTTTTGTCTAAGAACTCATTATGGGCAGTAAAAAGAGAAGGCTGCAGAGTTTGTAGTTACCATCCTACAACTCACTTTTGTGCTGGATAGAGCATAAACAAATAATTTTCTTCCCACCATTCGTATATTTTTGCTAATAATCCTTATCAGTTTCCTCACTTGATGCTTGTTCATGAATATCTCATTGTGCCATACGCAAAAAGGGTCGATGCATGGATCCTTGCGAAGGGCACATGCACCTACAAGCAACAAGTCGATATTATAAGCTAGCAAGTGTCCAGTCCTGGACCTATATGCAATACATTATGCAACGACGTGGCGAGTACAAGCCGAGGGATGAAGCTAACATTGGCGGAAAATGATGGCCACTCTCGTTGTTGTCCTGCATAAGTAGTGGAAACGCATGATAAGTACAACAACCTTAGCATCAAACAAATATAGCAAAGGTAAACAACATCATCTCAAATGATAGCTTGAATGTGTTGATTTCAACATGCTGTTAAAGCAGATATAAAATGGAAGGCAATGTTACTGAGAGTAGGCTTAACAACCATCAACTATTGCATTTCAAACTGGTATTGTTGAAATGTATAGAACGTAGGTAATGCTTAAACATCACACTGGATAAATGTGTAAAACTGAAATAAAGGGCATGTATTAACTACACCAGGAATAACTAGAACCAAATATAGCCGTTCAAACTGGTATTGATGTAGGCGAGCTGCAGAGTTCTGACTTGCACATAATGAACAACACATAGTGAATGACTGAAATAAACAAGGCATAAATGACTAGTATAACTACCAAATATAGCCATTGAAAACTAGATAGAGTCTCACTACAACCAACCTAACAAGCAAATATAGATAAACATGGCATGTGCTTGAAAACTTGACAAATGCTCACTGCAACCAACCTAACAAGCTGATACGGATAAACAAGGCATCTTCTTGATAATTGGACAAATGCTAAAAAAGGCAACCTAACAACCAAATACAGATAAACAAGGCATCTGCTTGATAACTCGACAAATGCTCACTACAACCAAACTAAGAACCAAATACATATAAACAAGGCATCTACTCGATAATTGAAAAAATGCTCACTCCAACCAACCTAACAACGAAATATAGATAAACAAGGCATCTACTCACTATAAATAACCAAATATAGCCATTCGTGAAACTGAAGTGGACAATTCATACTTAAACATCGCATAGCCCTATTGAACAATACATTTTTCCATAACTGAAATAATTAAACACGATAGAGTTAAAGCACCACACGACAAATTCTACTACAACAACGGGTAAGGGTTGTCAAGCTAGAAAAGGTAAGACTTGCTGATAGGATGTTGCCTCACATTTCATGGACGGGATCCTTCCAGTTGGAAGAGCACAGGCCCATGGTGCACTCTCTGAGGTCACAGATGGGATGTTTCACCTTGGGAGAACCTTCATGGGTGGTCTCCTTGTGGTCGTGGTCGTGGTCGATGAGATCTGACTTGGAAATTTAGGATCCCAAGCCGCCGACGTAGAATGTGTCCTTCAGAAATGACAAAATGGGATCGATGGCGTATAAAGATCGCAAATCCTTGACCGCTTAGCAGAGGAGATCAGCGGCATGTCCGTCTAAGAGGTCGACGGCGGTTGAACCAGAGGGGTTTGTGATGGACCACTTAACATGTCACATGGCCCGCGTGAAGCAGTCGATGTGGACGAGCTTGATGTCATAGCCGGCTTTCTCGAGATAAAGTAATACGCGAGCCCGCTGACGTGAAGCCTTCGACATGGCAATGTAGTCAATGTCGATGTGTTGCTCTGGGATCGATAGGTCGGGGTAAACGGCGGCCACCTCGCCAACGTCCGCCGGGGAGGCCATGATAAACCTCTTCTTGGCCGAACGCTCGTCGGGCTCCCCGGGATACGTGGTCGATCTTAGGCTATGACATTCTGGAGTAGGGGATGTGGATCTGGCTTGGAGGGACACCGCAGGCCCCATCTAAAAACGCAGGGGAGTGGGGCGACGGTATGGGATCGCTGGGTAACCTCAAGTTTATTATCTAAGCTAGGAGGAACGGGCATACCGGCAGGGGTTGGCGGCAGTGCCAACGGCGGCCATGAGCTAGTGTTTGAGGGGGGGAGGGGGCGGGGGGCAGGACTGTGGGGGGTGTTTGAGGATACACCACGGCTACTGAAATTTTTAGTAATGGTGGGTGGATATGGTGGTGGCCGAGGGAGGGCGACAGTTCAAATGCCTCGACTACTGCAATTTTACTATAAGGTCGCTCCTGGAGGAGTGTGGGCGATGGTTGAAGTACGGCGGCTACTAAAATTTGGGTAAAGGAATTGATGCAGGGTGGGAGTGCCCAAGATCACGCACGGTCCAATAACAATATGCGTGTATGATAAGTGGCGGAACCGCCAATTTTTGCAACGCTCAAGGCGGGTAGTTTTTTTATATTTCTAGCAAGCTGGTCTATTGCACATGGCTCCTCCTAATTTACAAATAAACTTACCCACCTTTAGCTTGCACAGGTGGTGATTTTACAGCGCACTTGCATCACACACTGTTAAGCCAGTACTTCCACCCTTTGCTCGGGCTTGCGCGGTCCTGGTGATTTTACAGCACACTTGGATCGCACGCGGTTGAGCCAGTACCTCCACCTTTGCTCGCGCTTGCGTAGGCGTGGTGATTCACGTCGCACTTGTATCGCACACGGTTAAGATATTATGCCCATGTCCGTTGAGCGTCATCAGAGTCTTTGTAGCAAAAAAAACGTTAGAGGGGGGTCAGAAGACAGCCACACCAGCATGTAGCCCAAATATATATGAGTGAAAAGGGTGGTCTGTGATGTTCAAAATTCCAATGCACAACTTTGACCGCGCAGGCCCACGGTTGGGCGCTTCGTCGAAGATCGATGAGAGGGGCCAGAAGTCAAGAACCACCTGGAAGTGGCCAAATATATGTAGGAATATTGGGGATGTTTAAAACTTTAAATACACAATGCATAACTTTGGTGGCACGTGCCTCGCAAACGCGAAAGCGCCCTGGGATATATCTATAATGACATAATGTCGTACCTTGCTAGGATGCTTGGCCCACCACCTCCCACTTTATGTCAGCGGGGTGGATGCAGGTTATGGTCGTTACTTTGGTCATACATGCATGTCGCCATGACCTACCATAGGTCGAACCAATGAATCTATCATTTGGTCAAACGATAGCTGCTGTTGTTGATAAACTGCTTGGGCCAGTAGATTGAACCATCATAAAAATTGCACGAGAGGGACCACAAAACCAGCACCTCTTGCATGCGGCCCAAAATGATGTACGTTGGGAAGGGGTGATGTGTGTTTTCAATATAGAATAATGTACAATTTAGATGTGGTGCCTACCTCTCGATACAAACAGCAACCATGAAGGCAAGGTAGTTAAGGACGAGATATGCAGGGTATGATGTAGGTCGAACCCAGCAATCCGAGCCTGTGGGAGGGAATCTTGACAATGCATGAGCTCGAGCTTTGGTTGAGCAACATGTGACGATGACTGGCCCTAACACAAACTTGGAGGAATCCATTCATAGCCAACACATACCCCTCATTATCGGTCAAAGGGATGATATATATACACTCGGGGAGCCCACAATATGCGTGTTGTCACAAAAAACCGCACAAGGGAGACATGGTCGATCAGAAGACTCTGTATACACTGCATGCGGCCCAAAAATATGTATGGGTACAGTGGTGAGTGATGTTTTTAAATCCCGAATGCACAACTTCGATGGGCCAGCAACTACATTATAAACCGAACACCGTACCCGACTCCAAGCCTCGTTCAATACGTACGATGTCGGTTTCCCAACTTCGAGGCGGGGCGGGGGGGGGGGG